>BLSH010305673.1:206478-223208 GCA_018402905.1 Glandirana rugosa | reverse complement strand
AATATATATATATATATATATATATATACAGTATCTCACAAAAGTGAGTACACCTCTCACATTTTTGTAAATATTTTATTATATCTTTTCATGTGACAACACTGAAGAAATGACACTTTGCTACAATGTAAAGTAGTGAGTATACAGCTTGTTAACAGTGTAAATTTGTGGCCCCCTCAAAATAACTCAACACACAGCCCTTAATGTCTAAAATGCTGGCAACAAAAGTAAGTACACTCCAAGTCAAAATGTCCAAATTGGGCCCAAAGTGGCAATATTTTGTGTGGCCAACATTATTTTCCAGCACTGCCTTAACCCTCTTGGGCATAGAGTTCACCAGAGCTTCACAGGTTGCCACTGGAGTCCTCTTCCACTCCTCCATGATGACATCACAGAGCTGGTGGATGTTAGAGACCTTGCACCCCTCCACCTTCCATTTGAGGATGCCCCATAGATGCTCAGTAGGGTTTAGGTCTGGAGATATACTTGGAGACATGCTTGGAAGTCCATCACCTTTACCCTCAGCTTCTTTAGCAAGGCAGTGGTCATCCTGGAGGTGTGTTTGGGGTCATTATCATGTTTGAATACTGCCCTGTGGCCTAGTCTCCAATGGGAGGGGATCATGCGCTGCTTCAGTATGTCACAGTACATGTTGGCATTCATGGTTCTCTCATTCATGCAGCCCCAGACCATGACACTCCCACCACCATGCTTGACTGTAGGCAAGATACACTTGTCTGTGCACTCCTCACCTGGTTGCGGCCACACACGCTTGACACCATCTGAACCAAATAAGTTTATCTTGGTCTCATCAGACCACAGGACATGGTTCAAGTAATCCATGTCCTTAGTCTGCTTGTCTTCAGCAAACTGTTTGAGGGATTTCTTCTGCATCATCTGTAGAAGAGGCTTCCTTCTGGGACGACAGCTATGCAGACCAATTTGATGCAGTGTGCGGCATATGGTCTGAGCACTGACAGGCTGACCCCCCACCCCTTCAACCTCTGCAGTAATGCTGGCAGCACTCATACGTCTATTTCCCAAAGTCAACTTCTGGATATGCCGCTGAGCATGTGCACTCAACTTCTTTGGTCGACCATGGCCAGGCCTGTCATGAGTGGAACCTGTCCTGTTAAACCATTGTATGGTCTTGGCCACTGTGCTGCAGCTCAGTTTCATGGTCTTGGCAATCTTCTTATAGCCTAGGCCATCTTTATGTAGAGCAACAATTCTTTTGTTCAGAGATATATATATATTCCAGACTTGAGCGCTGTTATGATAGATACTAATGCTCAATGATAGTGAATATACATTAATGGGTTTATAGACACACCTAAGAACTGCAGCAACTATTAAATGGGTCAACCCCCAGTAAAAAACGTATTAAAGTGCAAAGCAATAGTGCACGTATTCATAAATTGTTTCAAAATATGCAATACCACAAAATGTGTAAATCAACACTATATATAAAATGTGCAAACATTTATGTAAAGCGCATCTGTGCTCGATAAACACATCCCTCAGCAGTATGTGTGTTTATTCCTAATTTTAGCAATCAAACAATAGTCCATATAAATATTTTTAAATAATTAGTCCACAAAATATTGGTGATTTCTGTGTACCACCTCCACTACCTCTGAGTGAAATGGCCGCTCACCTCCAGTAAAGACACACCAGGGTCAATATACACCTTGTGTGTATGGGTCTTTTCAAATGGATCATCCAGACAGCCAAGCACAGCTTCAAGTAATGATTCTCCAGCTGCTTGAGATCTCCTTTGGACAGTGAAGCTTTGCAGTTAAAGACTTTTTGGAGATGGATCATTCAGCCAGCACAGCTCCCAGAAATGGTTATCCCGCTGCTCAAGCTCTCCTAGATCCACTTTGCAGTAGTATAGAAACAGATCATTGCGCAATATCGTTTAACCTCTTTGCATCCATGCTATAGTCAAAGGGTGGCTACAGCGCGGACCTGAATTGCCAGGATGACGTCCATGGACATCTACCCGTGCACAGGATGCACCGAATCAACAATACACTGCTGATCACAGATCGGTGTAAGGGACTGGTCCCGGCCCCTTACCACGTGATCAGCTGTCAACTAATGACAGCTGATCACATGATATAAACAAAAGATTGGTATTCTGCTTTTTTCCCCCCTCATGCTGACAGTGCCATCTAACACTGACCATGAGGGCTACCTATCAGTGCCCAGCAGTGCCACCTATCAGTGCCCAGCAGTGACACCTATCAATGTCCACCAGTGCCACCTATCAATGCCCATCAGTACTGCCAACCAGTGGCCATCAGTGCCTCATCATCAGTGCCACCTATAAGTGCTACCTATAAGTGTCACCTATCAGTGCCTGCCAGTGCCCATCAGTGCCAACTATCATTGCCCCTTATCAGTGCGACCCACCAGTGTCCTTCAGTGCCACCCATCAGTGCCCTTCAGTGCCGTCCATCAGTGCCACCCACAAATTATTTCAAAATATTTTTATTTATTTGTGGACTATTGTTTCATTGCTAAAATTAAGAAGAAGCACACATACTGCTGAGGGACGTGTTTATTGAACACAGATGCACTGTACATAAATGTTTGCACATTTTATATATATTGTTGATTTACACATTTTGTGGTATTGCATATTTTGAAACAATTTTATTTATGAATAAGCACACTATTGCTTTGCACTTTAATAAATTATATTTTTCAGATCATCAGAGAGTTCTTTGCCATGAGGTGCGAAGTTGATCTTCCAGTGACCAGTATGAAAGAGTGAGAGTGATAACACCATATTTAACACACCTGCTCCCCATTCACACCTGAGACCTTGTAACACTAACAAGTCACATGACACCGGGGAGGGAAAATGGCAAATTGGGCTCAATTTGTTATTTTGAGGGGACAGCAAATTTACACTGTTATACAAGCTGTAAACTCACTACTTTACATTGTAGCAAAGTGTCATTTTTTTCACATGAAAATATATAATAAAATATTTTCAAAAATGTGAGGGGTGTACTCACTTTTTGTGAGATACTGTATATATATATATATATATATATATATATATATATATATATATATATTATATGTATGTATACAGTATATGTTGGAAGATGCTGTGGGCACTCCCCTGGGTGCATGCTCAGGTTAGGTGCAGTGTGCTTTACAAGTCCAGAGTCAAGGTTGGCTTTGTGCAAGGCCCTGTCTCTAAAGTCTCTGAAGACCTCAGCGTGGGGGTAGCTTGGAGGATCATGTGTGAGCTATGCAGAGGGAACCATGACAACCACCACAGGAGTCACAGGGGCCACCAAGCATACCTCATTCAAATGAAGCTTCACCCTAAATTAGACAAGAGCAGAGAGGACATAATGGGGTTGATTTTGCTAAAGGCAAATAGGCTGGGCACTTTGCAAAAGCAGTTGCTTCAGAGCTTAGTAAATGAGCAGAAACTCTGCTGATTTCCATCATCCAATCATGTGTTAACAAAAATGCTGTTTTTAAAATTTTCCTTGCACATGATTGGGTTTTCTTTCCAACGTGAATCTTTACCTCATTTACTAAGCTTTGGAGCAACTGCACTTGAAGAGAGTTACAAGGGGTGCAGAGTATGGCACAACAGGGGTGCAGGGACAGCTAAACGTTTGGGTGAAGTAGGGGGTGTGCAGTGTAGAGTAATGTAGGATGCAGGGGGTGTAGAGTGTGCAATAAAGGGGAATGCAGAGTGTGAATTATGGTTGAATATATTTTTATTCATAGAAAAGTCCATTATTACAACAGTAGAAAAGCATACAAAATATTCAGAAACATTCAGAAAGGACCCTGTCAGTTATTATGCATTTCGGGTATCAGTACCACTGTTAATTACACATACTCAAAGATATATGAATTAGTGTCCATCTTGTGGATCCCAAGAATGCCTGGGGTGTCATAACCGAGTGATGAGACAGGGCTCAGCAAAGTTCAATGGGGAAAAACTCCTGGTTTATCACATATTGTTAAGTGACCATAGCCCCCCCCCCCCCCCGCAGGCCCAGAGTCTGAGACCCTGAGGGAGAAGGGAGGGCACCCCCCTGGAGAGGAGCCAATCTCCGAAGCCTTTATGTGAGATAAACATGTTTATTGAATCACTTTCACAGATAAATAAAGAAAATTAAAGAAAAAAGAAAAGACAAAATAATAGTGGATGAAGAAAGCACAGGAATAGAAAAATGAGTAAAAAAATGAAGTAGAGTTGTGACAGTAAATAAAGAAGAGACGGGGAAAAGGGGGGAAAGAAGAGAAAAGGGGAGGTGAAGAGAAGGTAGAAGGATGGGGTGATGAGCTCCCTCAACATTCAAATAATAATTTGGAGGAAATTAGGTGTTACTTCAAGGGTATCTAGAGGGGAATAGAATCATTCATACTATTGGAGGGGAAGGTTGCGATATAAGCCAAGACTTAAGTTTGTCGGAGGTGGAGTGATGGATCCAAATAGTAAATTTATCCCAGGTGTCGTGTTCCCGAGCTTCCAACTCCTCCATCAGCATGATATCATTCACTTCACTAACCCATTTGGAGAAGGGGGGAGGGGTGGAGACCTTCCAGTATCTGGAAATAAGCTGTCTACCTGCTGTGAGAAAAAATCGTAGGAGGCTGGATTTTTGTGCTGTAACCGAGCCTTGTAAGATAGATAATAAGGCAATAGAGGGACTAGGGGATATGGGGTCATCATATATGTCTGTGTACGTCTGGAATATTTGCTTCCAAAAAGGTTTAATGAGAGAACAGTCCCACCAGACATATAAAGGATCCCTTCTCCCGGTGACATCTCCAACACATATCTGTGCTTGACGGAAAAAATCGGTGTATAATAGTGGGCACATAATACCACCTAGTTAACACTTTATAATTTTTCTCCTGACCATAACTGGAGACCGAAGACTTGTATGTAAATAGAAAGCCCTTTTGCCAATCCACTTCCTATTTATCTCCGTCCACAGTGACTCAGACCAAATCCTGGTGTACGTAGGCAGCCTCCCATTAATATTGGTTTGGATAATTTTATAGATCTCAGAGAGCGAATGGCAAGGAACCTCAGACAGGGTACATAAGTGTTCATACGTTTTAAGATTTCTGTGGGTTTGTTTGGTGGCATGTAAAGTCTTACAGAATGAGTTAAGATGAAGTTTGGTTAGCCAAGACAGCCTGGTGCGCTCTTTCAAGGTACAAAGTCTCCAGTAGACTGGTGGACGTATTGTCGTGCTGTGGGCCACGATGATCTATCATAAGTGGCAAGGGTCTGAACCCCTATGCCCTCAGGGACCTCAGGATGGTCAAACAGAGGGGATAGCGGGCTCGAGACTGAGGATAACGCATATCTATCTCGTCTCTTATACCATAGCTGTAAAGTAAACATAGTCAAAGGGGATAGTGTATGATATTATTTATAGTGAGGGTCATGACCCCAGAGGAGGGCACCCAGGTCCACAGGTGACACGTCTTGCTCTACCGTTACTGACAATTTGTGTAATGAGCGTGGGAACCATTCCAGGAGCCTGGAAAGTATAGCAGCTGAATGATACATGTCAAAGTCTGGGAGCCCCAGCCCACCCCTCAGATTTGCTTGGCAAAGAAGTTGGTGTTTGAGTCTGGTGTGTTTCCCTTGCCAAACATAGTTAATAGCTAAGGTCTTAAGGCTGTGAAAGAATGACATTGGAAGAGTAATAGGGAGAGTCTGATAAAAATACAGACGTTTCGGTAGGATGTCCATTTTCAAGACACTTATACGGCCAAACCAAGAGAGGTTAAGATCCGTACGCAATTCTGTTAAACGTCTGAAGTTAAGAGGGGACTGTAAGTGAGGGGGTAGATGTCAGAGAAGCGGGTCGGTATGGCAGTGCCTAGGTACGTAATCGCTCTTGGTTTCAATTGGAACTGGAAGTTGGCTTGGAGAAGAGGGAGTGCTGTGGGAGTGATATATTTAGAGCTTCTGTTTTAGACAAATTCAATTGATAGTTGCTATACCTCCCAAACCTGCTAATTTCTTTTAGGATGGTGGGAATACTAATAAGGGGTTGCGTCACGTATAGTAAGAGGTTATCCGCATAAAGTGCGATTTTACTTTGCACCGAAGTGGTATGTATGCTGTGAATTGTCGTGTTTGCTCTGAGGGCTTGGGCTAGATGTTCAATTGTCAATGCAAATAGAGGGGGCGACAAAGGGCACCCCTGTCTAGTGCCATTCACAATTGTCAATGGAGAGGATTGGATGCCATTAACAAGAACTGGGGACGAGTAAACAGCCATGATACGGATGAGCATCTTGGAACCAAGACAGATCTGCGCTAACGTGTGACGCAAGAATGACCAGCTGACCCTATCAAATGCCTTCTCCACATCACACGAGAGGAGGCATGCTGGTATATGATGTTTCTGTGCATGTGAGATGAGGTGGAGAGTTTTTGTGGTGTTGACCCTAGCCGAAAGAAGCCCACCTAATCCCCATGTATGAGAGAGGGTAGTAAAGGCGACATTCGATTGGCTAGGATTTCGGTATATAATTTGAGGTCTAAATTTAGTAGAGAGATAGGCCTGTAGTTACTGCAGAGGGATGGGTCCTTCCCTGGTTTGGGAATTACAGCTATCTGGGCCCTAAGTAGGGAAGAGGGTGGGGCACAGGCATCATCTATCGAATTGAAGGCGGACGCTAGAATTGATGTAAGTTGAGGTGCAAAAGTTTTTCAGAAGCGGGCTGTAAAGCCATCAGGGCCCGGGCTCTTCCCATTTTTTAGGCTCTTGATGACTTGGAGAAATTCTGTGTCAGTGAGAGGTGCTTCCAAGTCCTCAAAGTCTTTATCACAAATGGTGAGCAAGGCCGTTTCCTGGAAGTAGGTGAGAAGGTCAGACTGTTCCTATGGGTTGGGAGATGTGTCTCTTACCAGATTAGGCTGGGGGAGGTTATACAAGTTATGGAATAATGAGCGGAATTCTTCCACAATATCCAAATTCGAATTAACCTTACCTTTGGTTGGGGATTGTAAAAAAGGATGGAAGAACGAGTACCCTTAGGGTGTAGGACACGGGCAAGATTTTTACCACATTTATTGGCCTGAGAATAATGCATGGCCCTACCCTTGTCCCTGGCGATTAGAGTGTACTCTGAGAAAAGCTGCAGGAGGTCCCTGCGGGCATTTGAGAGATTGATTAGGGTGTTGCAGGCGAGCGTACATTTATGGGAGGCCTCTAAAAAGGAAATCTTAGAGAGAAGTGTGGATATTTCCCCGGTCCTTGCTTTTTTAAGGTGTGCTCCCTGCACACATTTTAGGGCTTCCCATTTGATAAGAGGTGACGTATCATCCTTAGCGTGATCCGTGGCAAAGTCTCTAATAGCCTGGGAGATGGTGTGGGTACAGACCGAGTCTCTCAGCAAGTTGTCATTCAGTCTCCAAGTGAACCCCTGCCGACAAGGTGGCGGGGAACCCAAGGAGAGGTGAATGGGTGCGTGGTCCGACCATAGCGTCATACCTATCGTGGTGTCAGGTTTGGTGTTTAGAAGGGTTTAGGATATCAGGATACAATCTGTCCTACTATATGAGGAATGTGCTGGGGAGTAATGTGAGAAGTCCCTGCCTGAAGGGTTCAAAACTCGCCAAACATCCACTAAGGACAGGTCTGCCAATAATGTATGGATTTTAGTCAAGTAAGCTGGAGACAAGGAGGACTTACCGAACGATGTGTCCAAACGAGGGATCGAGGCACAATTCAGGTCTCCGCCCATGATCACGTTGATGGCACCGAATTTGCGAAGTTTGGATGTCACCAAGAGGAGGAATACCAATTGGTCCTGGTTTTGGGGAATAAACATTAATGATCGTGTATATAGTTTGAGAGTACCTTATCTTAAGAAAAATAAATCTACCCAGAGGGTCAATCATCGAGTCTAGGATTTCAGGAGAGAAAGAAGCATGGAAGGCTATGGATACCCCCTTCGAGCGGGCAGTGGGATCAGTGCTATGAAGCCAGGTTGGATAATGTGGAAGTGGGAGTGTTGGTTATAGCGTCAGCCCTGAAATGTGTTTCCTGCAGCAAGAGGACTTGCATCCGCAGTTTGTGAAAGTGATGAATGATTTGACTCCTTTTTTCTGGAGTTTTAAATCCCCTACAATTGAGGGAGAATATTTTTATAAAGTGGTTATGAGCCATTCCCAAGGTTCTAAGTGGTAAAGGTGATATTGTGCAGAGGGTAAGCTCGTCACTCCCGGCAGAGAGGAGGGTAAACAAGGAAGAAAATGGGTGATTGAAGAAAGGTAGAGGAAGTATAGTAGGATAAGTAAGGGATAAGAGGAGAGAAAGCATAGGTGTGTGCTCCAAGATAGTAAACCTGTAAATGGGGCAATAGGAATCACCATGTGTATCCACCAGGTGGCGATCAAAACATTAATGAAATAGTAGCACATACTGAGCTCACAAGCATAGCTATCCCCATACAGTGGCATGTAGTACGGACCCCTAGTGGAGTACCTGGAAAAGGAAGAAGAAAAAGAGTAGAAGAACAAAAAAAAAGACCTTAAGGGTCTATTAAGCAAATTAACTAAGCAAATATCAAAAAGAATATCAGAACCAATGGAACTGAGAACAGTGGCTGTTCAGCAGATGGGGTATCAGGAACCTTCAAAGCCCAAAGCGGCGGGCAATTGTGCATAGCAAAACCTGAACATGGGGTTCATAGATCCAGGGGAGTGCTAACACTCCCGGTCAAAGCAATAAAAGTAACTTGGATGGCTAAATAAACTTGAACTAGGAAACAGGTCTCAACCGAAACAAAGTGTACTGTTAGGTACATTAGAATGTATGGAAGGGCCCATGCAGGTAACAGTCCAAGTTCATCCCTCAGAAGCATTAGACATCTTAGATCTAGGCCTTTTCTTCTTTCCTTTCGGTCGCGGCTGCCAGCCGTGGTTGATAGGGAGACCAGCATTGGATACAGGTAGAGGCCAATCCAGGATATGGATCTGGGGGAGATTAAAGGTTCCTAGAAAGTTGGGGAGATCCCCAAGAGTGCGAAAGACCGTGGATTTGCCTTCATGGGTTGCGGACAGCTGGAAGGGGAAACCCCAACGGTATTTAACCTGCTTTTTGGTAGGAGCTTTTGTAAGGGGTTTTAACGAGCGTCTTATGTCCAGCGTTAGCTTGGATAGATCCGGGAGTAGCACAGTTTGAGAGTCATTGAACTGAATAACATCTTGCTGACGTGCAGCTTGCATGAGGTCTCCTTTCACGGCAAAGAAATGAACCCTGCAGATGACATCTCTAGGGTACACTGGGTCTGGGTTCTGGGGGCCTAGGGCCCTGTGCACTCTGTCCAGCTCTAGTGGGTCATCTTTCTGTTTCTGTAGAAACTTGTTAAAGATGGCTTTTACCGCTGGTGAGAGGTCCGCTGCTGATACCATCTCCGGGAGGCCCCGTATGAGGATATTATTCCTGCGGGCCCTATTTTCTTGATCATCCTGATGCAGCATAAGGTGCTGAATTTGGGTAGTGTGTTCATGTAAAACCACCTCATGGCTATTAACAGCCGCAATCATGTCATCCATAGTATGTTCATTGTCCTCCAAACGTCCTGTGACATCCCTCCTGAGTTCAGAGATTTCTTGTTTGTAGGAAAGCTCCAATCTCTGGACACAGGCCTCAAAATCATGGTGCGTGGGGAGGGCCTTGATGTAGGCCTCCATATCCCAGGTGGAGCCGGAGCGCTGAGAGTCCGGGGAGTGACATCCATATCTAAGGGAGCACTGCTCTGAATCTGGAGGTGACCGAGCCCATTGTCTGGTCCTCATTTGTGAGGAGAGCGGGGGGTTCACCCGTTGTGAGGACAAGTGGCGTGTGCTGGAGCGAGCCGGCGGCATTTTGGGAGGAGAGGGGCCATTCTGTGTTTGGCCCGAGCGGGCAAAAAATCTGACGATTTCCCCGGCGTTTAATTGCCTCGGGGTCTTGTGAGGGTCCCCCTTGCCTTCCCCACCATTGCCAGTGCAATCAGCCGGAGTTAGCTGTGTCTATAGCCGTCAATGAAGCGATCCATGTGGGAGCCGATAAGAGTGCGTCTGTTCACTCCATGCGCCAGGCCACGCCCCGCAGAGTGTGAATTAATAGGGTTTGCAAGGGGTACATAATGTGAAGTAATGGGGGTTGCAGGGGTATGCAGAGTCGAGTAATGGAGAATTCAGGAGTGAAGAATGTGGAATAATGGGGGATGCAGGGTGTATAGAGTGTGCAATAATGAGGGATGCAGGGGGTGCAGAATGTGGAGTAATTGGAGTTATAGGGATACAGAGTGTGGAATATTGGAGGCTCAGAGGGGGTCTGAATGTTGGGTAATGGCAGGTGTCATGCTGCAGAGTGAGGAGTATTGAGGAATGTAGTGGTTGCAGAATGTGGACTAATGGGGGGGGGGTGCAGGGTGCTCTCTCTGATCCTGGATTACAGTGACCTACCAGTACTTTCCTGCACCACTGCTGTGGAGGTTGTGTATACCCCATCAGATACATTTATTCACACACACGGCCAAGTATAAACAGAAAAATAAGGGGCCAGATTGGCTCAATATCTCAGATTTAGCTTTCAACTCTGTTGGGGGTTGTAATACATAGCTATCCCCATTCAAACTCTCTGTCTTCCTCTCTGTCCATTCAGCTGGTTCTTCAGCTATATCTCATCTTTCCTTTGCCACAATGTCAGAGTTGATGGGAAGAATGTGTGGCCTTTTTGAGACCTTAGACCAAAGGGGTTTTGGCCATGCCCTTTCTACTGACTTCAGTCTATGCGTTTGCCTGTGAGCCAGACACATTACAGAAGGAGGAGGAGGCATCCAATGAGGAAGAATCCTCACTCTCTAAGGTGTCTAATCAAGATAATTCACCTGCTGCAGAATTTCTTGAAAAACTTAAGGAAACTATTGTTACTTTGAGTGAAGCTATATTGTCTTCTGCAATATTGGATAGTGCATCCCAAGTGGCAGCCTGTTGCAGCAGCTCCTGTTAAGTTTGTGATTTTTTTATTTATTTTATAGTGTTTCAGCACTTTGTGTCTTTTTCTTTTTAAGTGTATGCGTGTAAATTTGGAAACTGCACAATGGACATAAGCAAAGCCACAGAGTTTGCTCTACTTTTCCTGCTTTTTTGGACTTTGTTCACAGCTACGGTCCTATTGTTTACACCAGGGATCAGCTGTTAGCATTCCGCAACACGCTGATGCCACTAGGAAAAAAAACGGATATTTCCCGCGAGCTAAGAAGGAGACGACGGGGGAACCGTGCTGGAGCTATGTGTCGGAATAAAAAGAGACGTTACAGACCAACTCTCCCATCCATCTTTATGGGAAATATAAGATGTTTACCCAACAAGATGGACGAGCTAGCGGCTCTTACCCGGCATCAGAGGCAATTCCGGGAGTGTAGCATCATGCTGTTCACAGACTCATGGCTAACCAAGCTAACACCCGATACGACAGTGGCTCTGGAAGGATTTGATGTACTGCGCGTGGACAGAACGATGGAGAGCGGTAAGAGAAAGGGAGGAGGACTGGCAGTGTTTGTGAATGATAGATGGTGTAAAACTGGACACATTACTATTAAAGAGCAGATCTGCTGTAAGGACATTGAGCTGTTAGCCGCTAGCATGAGGCCATACTATCTGCCGAGGGAATTCTCACATGTTATCGCAATAGCTGCGTATATTCCCCCTCTGCTGACGGTGAATCGGCATGCGATGTCCTGCATTCTGTTGTTAACAGACTGTTAACACAGAGCCCAAATGCCCTTCTCATTATCTCTGGAGATTTTAATCATTCCCCTCCATCCTCCACTCTGCCCACATTCACCCAGTATGTTTCATGCCACACCAGAGACAATAAAACACTGGATTTATTCTATGCAAACACAAAGGAGGCTTATACATCTGCACCCCTCCCCCCCTTGGGAAGATCGGATCACAACCTGGTTCATCTCCTACCTGTTTACAAACCCCTTGTATGCAGGCAACCAGCTACCTCCCGCACAGTGATGACATGGCCTGATGAGACCAATGAGGCTCTGAAAGACTGTTTTTTTTTTTCTATCTTTCCAAAGATCTTTATTGAAAAGATTTTTCACAAGGATACAAGATACATAGTAAGCTTAGATAGTTAGAGGTGTGGTAACCCCACGCCTAACCGTAGAATAAGTATCACAATAACAGATACAAATACAAGTGCGTTCAGGAGTAGCGTAGATGTAGTGGTCTCAACGCCTGCACACCAGGCACCCCGTATCGGGATCATGCTGTGCCTAGAGGTGTGGAGGCGGCGAGCCAATTCCTCTACTTAATGAATAGTGCCTGTACGGCATAATTAACTGTAATTGATCATATCTTAGAGGTCCAGTCGAACTTTGTAGACATCAATGTTGAAGATATGACCTCTTGAGTTAGAACTAGTGAAGAACAGAACAGACTGAGAAAGTTGGTAATAAAGTTGTTGAGTGCGTGTGGTACGCGGACCCGACAGGGAGGGCCCATTGTATGCGGGCAGCCCTGTTGAACAACAATCAAGTACGGAGGGCACTTCGGGGATCCCATGGATACAATTAAGTGATGTCCATGGAGTTCTAGAATTACAGTGGTAAGCTCCTGTGGTCGGAAATCCAAGGTCCCCAGTCCTGGAGAAATTGCGTCGTGGTCAAATTAGCTTTTGCAAATGCGAATTCAAGCTGAAAGTGTGAGTTGAGTAAGATGATAAGATCCGAAACAGTTGGTGCAGCAGCAGACTTCCATTTTTTTTGCCACTGCTAGCCGGGCGGCTATTAATATGTGAGATGCTAAGATCCTGACTTGTTTGGGCCAGGATGGAATTGACATACCTAGGAGAAGGTCTAAAGAGGACAAGTAGGTATTGATGTTGCATAAGGAGGAGATCAGTGTGGCCACTTCTTGCCAGAAGTGTTTGACATAGCGGCAATCCCACCAAATGTGACACAGGGTTCCCCTGTCGTTACAGTTCCTCCAGCATAGAGGGGATGTGGAAGGGAACATCTTGGCCAGTCTAGTCGGCGTATAGCACCATTTGTGGGCCAACTTTTGTAATGATTCCCAGTGGGAAATGCAGTGTGAAGACCGGAGAGGGAGAGCGAGAGCTTTATTCCACATAGCTCTCGATGGTGGGGTTTCCGCACGAGTGCACCAAAATGCATAAGAAGGATGTGATAGTTCAGTTGGAGGGGAGGTAAGAAGATTATGTATCCGGGAAATGCCCCCAGTGCCTGTTTTAGTAGATTCATAGAACAGTATGATGCTAGTTAGTGTGGACACATCCCGAGAGAATTTGAGCTTGGATAGGATTGACCGGATTCTGAGATAGAGGAAGAATGACTGCTTGTGTAGTCCATAGGCTTGTTGTAGTTGCGAGAATGACAGCAGTACAGTGTTGTCAAACATCTGGTCAAGGGTGTGGAGCCCTCTTTGTTGCCAGCTTTCAAGAGACAGATCAGGTGAGAACAGCTCCAATGCTTTAATGGGTAGTTTGGAAAGTAAAACCCTGGGAATTCCTTGGGTATGTTGCGAACATGTGGTTCAGACTCTCAGGGCGGCTGTAATTGTATCCATATGATAATACTGTGGTTTATAATTAAGCATAATAGCGGTAATGAGGAGCTTCGGGTCCACGTGCATGACTGTGGCTTCAATTTGAGTCCATGTGTTGTTGGGGTCTGATGTCCACCAATGCTTTAACTGGTCAAGGATTACTGCCCGGTAGTATGCCTGAATGTTAGGTGCCCCTAACCCACCGTCCTTAGCAGAGGTTAGAAGAATGTCATTTTTGAATCTGGGTTTTTTATGTTGACAAATGAATGTAGTTAGCATCTTCTGAAGCTGGTGCAGTTGGGAGGGAAGAAGGGGAAGAGGCACAGCACGGAACATATATAATATGTGAGGAAGTAGATACATTTTTGATTGAGTCATTCTTCCAGCCCATGAGACAGGGAGAGAGCTCAAATCTCTGGAGATGTGCACAAGTTTCTCCTGGAGGATTTCATAGTTTACTTTTAGCATAGAGCTGCTTGGGAAGGTCAAGTGAATGCCCAGGTATGGAAGTGATGCGTTGGCGGACCATTGAAAGGGTGTGTTGTCAGAGATAGTGTGTTTAGTAGCCGGGTCAATGCCTAAGTCCAGCATAATGGATTTGCTTGTGTTTATCTTATAGAGGGAGATGGCGCTAATCTGGTCTAATATTTTTTGGGTGGCTGCCAGGGACGATATGGGGTCTGATAGGGTGATAATAACGTCATCGGCATATAGCCCTATTTTATGTTCTACACTGCCCACCTTGATGCCTTTGACCGAGGGAGAGTCTCTGATGGTTTTTGCGAGGGGTTCCATCACCATGGCAAAGATCAAGGGTGATAAAGGGCACCCTTGTCTTGTACCATTGATGATGTCGAATGGCTCTGATTTGATCCCTGACGTCCACACTCTTGCGGATGGGGCAGAGTACAAATTCAGTATTGCTGCCAGGAATGGGCCTGTCCGGCCGAATTTCAAGAGCACTTTTTCCATATATGTCCAGTGGACTCTATCGAACGCCTTCTCTGCATCCAGGGAGAGGAACAGAGAAGGCGTTCGGGAGCCCTCCACCCACTGTATTAGGTCAATGAGGCGTCTTGTGCCGTCACTTGTTTGTCTTTGGGGAACAAATCCTACCTGGTATTAGATGGGGGATGATGGTGGATAAGCGTTGGGCTAGTAGTTTAGCATATAATTTTGTGTCTGTATTAAGAAGTGAAATGGGGCGGTAATTAGCAGGGTTGTCTGGGGGTTTACCTGTCTTTGGTAAAGTAACGACTAGGGCTTCTAAGGACTCCTTGGGCATTTTACCTGTGGAAACATGGTGATTGAAGGCTTCACAGAGGTGTGGGCGAGTTGAAGGGGGAATTGCTTATAATATTCATTTGTGAATCCGTCTGGGCCTGGGGCTTTGTGAAGGGGCATTCGTTTAATGGCTGTGATTATTTCTGCTATGGAGAAAGGTTGCGATAGAAATTCTACTTGTGATTGGGTGATGGCCGGAAGCTGGATGGAAGATAGAAATGTGTCAATGTCTGCTATATTAGGATGGGGTGTTTTATCACAGTTTTTGAGGTTATACAACTTGGCGTAAAAGGCACTGAATTTGTTCGCTATATCGAGAGGATTACTTAGCTTTTTACCCTGGGAATTGGTGAGATATTGAATCTTTTGGTTAGAGAGTTGTTTTTTTAACTGTTTGGCCATAAACGCTCCCGATTTGTTTGCCGAGGCCTAAAAGAGGAGCTTGAGCCGCTTAATGTAGAAATCAATTTTTTTTGTGGAGGTGTTCACTGAGTTGGTATCTTATTTTCGTAAGTTCTGCTGCCATTGTTGGGGATGGGGATTGTTTGTTTTGGATTTCGAGATCTTTTATTTGTTTCAGTAATTGTTCTGTCGTGGCCCTCTGGGCTTTTTTGGCTTGGGCCCCTAGTTTGATGAACAGGCCTCTTAGGACCGCCTTGTGCGCATTCCAAACGACAGACGGGTCATCAACAGATAGTGCATTCTGTGTAAAATAGGACTCGGATCGAATTCTGTTGGAGAACCCTGGGGTCACCAGGAGAGATGGGTTAAGCCTCCATAAAGTATGTTTCAGGGGACGGTTGTTCATGGACAATTTGATCGAAATCGGCGCGTGATCTGACCAGGAGATCACTCCAATGTGTGCTTCGGATACTGATTGAAGGAGGTACTTGTCTGTGAGAAACAGATCGATCCGAGAGTATGAGTTGTGGGGGTGGGAATAGAACGTGTAGTCTCGCTCCACGTTATGTAAGCACCTCCAGGGATCGAACAGATCTTCCCTGTGGAGAAGGGAGGATAGTGCAGTGGGTCTCCTATTATTTGGGTTAGTTGTATCCAGGGAGGGATCAACAATACCGTTGAAATCTCCGCATAGTAGTAGCGGGTCGGATCTGAATGGGGCCAGTTTAGCCATTAGCTTCGCATAGAATTTTCTCTGCGCTGAGTTGGGTGCATATAGATTAACTAAAGTGAGGCGCTGATTTTCAATGGTCGCAGAGAGAATCAAATATTTACCATCTGCATCAGCTTCACAGTGTTGGAGTGTAAATGAGACTGCAGAACTGATTGCGATCATGACGCCTCTACATTTTTTAGGGGCATTAGCTACGAAGCAGTGGGGAAATTTTCTATGCGTGCATTTAGGGGCCTTGTCTTTGGAGAAGTGTGTCTCCTGAATACAGAGTACATCTGCCCGTTGTGTTAGGGCTTCTTTCCATAGTAGGTTTCTTTTGTAAGGGGAATTTAGACCCTTGACGTTGAGAGAAGTAATAGTGAAGGACATGTCGTGAGGGTGTTGCAGAGGGCTGGAGCGACTGGAGCGAGACTACGAGTGCAGAACGAGGGCCTACTTCACACAGAAGGACCCAATCCGGGTCTACAATAAACAGTACAATGCAAGAATAACCACTGTATCACGCTATGTATAAAAGGGGTGCTTACACTTATTTTACCAAAGCTTTCTCAAGGTGGCAATTGATAAATGTCTATGAGAGAGAAAGAGAGAAATAAGGAGGAGAGGAGGAGTTGACGAACAATGTAGATTTGACAACAATAGCGTAAATAGTTAACGGTGGAACTCTTTCGAAACCATTTTATTCACATTCGTGGGGAAAATATGTATCGCACT
>BLSH010305673.1:193084-204905 GCA_018402905.1 Glandirana rugosa | reverse complement strand
CCTCCCCATTCCCTTTTCACTCACCCCCTCTTCTCTTCATATATACACGTGCCCCAGAGACCACATGTGCTGGTCACATGTAACTACGCCATAAGACGATACTGAAGCAACTAACATACCATTCCTACACCCCACTAACTCTCCAAAGCTCTACTATACTGATAATATACCCAGCTGTTCAGTTATATGCTTTGTGATAATGTCATAATAGGCGTATATGACCTTATAACTTACTTCATCCTCCCATTTATTATGATTTCCTTTTACGATTATTTCTTCCTGTTTTGCATTTGCAATGCCTTGCGTGTTAACTTTGGCTTGATTGTAAATTCATTTAATTCTCAATAAAAATTTTCTTGGAAAAAAAAAAAAAAAAAAGAAGATCAGGGAAGGTAAAACATGCTACAGGAGGAAGATGGAGGATCAGTTGCAGCAGAACAATGTCAGAGGTGTGTGGAAGGGGCTCAAGACCATCACTGGTCATAAGGAACCCAGCTCTCAGGCTGAGGGTGACCAGCAGTGGGTAAATGATCTGAATCTATTCTTTAACAGATTTGATCGGCTACCCTCCCCTGCCCCCATCCAGTCCCCCCTGCTGCAATCCCCCTTCTCTGCTTCCACAGTAAGCAACTCCAGCCCCACCTCTCTCTGCACTGCTATCAGCTCACAGTCATTTCACAATACACCTAACTTCCCCCCCCTGCCGATTCCCTCAAGTCAACACTCCAACCAATACACACTGCCCCTTACAGAAGCCCAGGTGAGAATGGAGCTCAGGAAGATCAAAGTGAGGAAGGCTGTGGGCCCAGATGGCATCAGCTCCAGGCTACTAAAGACCTGTGCAGACCAGCTGTGCGGCATATTGCTGTACATGTTTGACCTGAGCCTGAAGCTGGGGAAGGTGCCACAGCTATGGAAAACGTCCTGCGTGGTGCATGTTCCAAAGACGTCGCGCCCAAAAGACCTTGGGGACTACCGACCAGTAGCACTGACCTCCCATCTGATGAAGACAATGGAGAAGCTGGTGCTCACTCATCTCCGACCTCTGGTGAGCCCATCAATGGATCCACTTCAGTTTGCCTACCAACCTGGCATTGGCGTGGAAGACGCAGTCATCTTCCTCCTAAATCGGGCTACTTCACACCTGGAAAAGGCTGGGAGCACTGTGAGAGCCATGTTTTTTGACTTCTCTAGTGCTTTTAACACCATCCAACCTGCGCTCCTGAGGGATAAGATGGTGTACATGGGAGTGAACCATCATCTGTCTGCCTGGATACTGGACTATCTCACAGACCGACCACAGTATGTGAGGACTCATGACTGTGAGTCTGATATGATTGTCTGCAACACTGGAGCCCCGCAGGGAACAGTTCTTGCCCCGTTTCTCTTCACCAACTACACTGCAGACTTTATGTTTAGCTCAGCAACCTGTCACCTACAGAAGTTCTCTGATGACTCTGCCATCGTGGGTCTGATCACGAATGATGATGTCAGAGAGTACAGAGGACTTATACAGAACTTTGTGGACTGGTGCCAACGGAGCTGCCTCCAGATAAACGCGGGGAAAATCAAAGAACTGGTGGTGGATTTCCGTAGGCACAAACACACTTCATCATTTCCATTGGTAAATATTCAGGGAAAGGACAATGTGAGAGTGGACTCTTACAAATACCTGGGTGTTCACCTAAACAACAAACTGGACTGAACAGACAACACTGAGGCAATGTATAAGAAAGGGCAGAGCAGACTCTTTCTGCTGAGGAGACTAAGGTCTTTTGGAGTGCAGGGAGAGCTACTGAAGACCTTTTTTGACTCTGTGGTGGCCTCAGCCATATTCTATGGTGTGGTCTGCTGGAGCAGCAGCATCTCTACTGCAGACAGAAAGAGACTGGACAAGCTGATCAGGAAGGCCAGCTCAGTCCTGGGGATTCCCCTGGACACTGTACAGGAGGTGGGAGAAAGGAGGATGGTAGCAAAACTATCATCATTGCTGCAGAACGCCTCTCACCCCCTGTATGAAACTGTTACCTCATTGAGCAGCTCCTTCAGTGACAGATTGTTACATCCTAAGTGTCTGAAGGAGCGTTATAGAAGGTCTTTTCTCCCTGCTGCTATTAGACTTTACAATCAAAGCTGCTCCCTGTGAACCATTAACCATAACACACACTGTTATTACTGTTTTACTGTGTAAAATACTACCTGTGTGCAATATCACTTGCAATACGTGCAATATTACCTGTAATACGTGCAATACCACCTGTGTGCAATATTACCTGCAATACGTTCTTTTTCCTCATACGTTCTTTTTCCTCATTTGTAGTTATACATTGTGTTGTGTATATACTTGTATACTATAGTATGTCTATTGTCTATTCTTTTATATATTTGCATCTATTTTTTATTTTTTCGTGCTGCTGTAACAAAGAAATTTCCCCACTGTGGGACGAATACAGGTTTATCTTATCTTATCTTATCTTATCTTATCTTATCTTATCTTATCCAGAAGTGCTATACTGTCTAGTATGGAGTCCTGTAAATTCCCTACACCTACTAAGACCTTTACTATTTATGGGCTGGTTGAACCTATCTTTTATACTGGACTTACCTGGAGAAGATGTATTTTCTCCTAATAAATATCATACCCAACAATATCCCTCTGTGAAAGGCTTCCTTCAGAAGTGGGCATTGTCTGTGGTAGATTTAGCCATTTCCTACATTAATAAGATTCCCACAGCTCCCATGGAGGATGATACCATGCTTAAAGACCCAGTATATAAAAGGTTAGAGGTCCTCCTTAAGACTATCTTTTGCCTGATTGGTCAGGCCAAGCAACCTTCAGTAATGCATATGGCAGTTTTTAGACCGTTGCTGTCTGGACTAAGTGTATGGTCCAGAATCCCAGCTCCATCCTTACGGATACCTCTGTTCATAGTAAGCTGGAAGTTTTGCCAACTGTCTTGCACTACTGTGTAAATGGCTTGGTAGACATACTTTTCCAAATGTGCGCAAGATTCTCTGGCTAACGCCAGATCAACTTCTGTACTATCGCCCTGTTTGATTTTAATTGGTTGATCAGCACCACCAGCTGTAGCAGACAATACTGATCAATGTATTTTGGCAGCAGGGAAGTCTCCCCATTGTCAGAATACAATAACTTAGGGGGGAGGACTCCCCCATTCACATCAATTGTGTGGATGGGGGAATGGAGTCTTTTTTTTTAGTCTAATCCACTTGTTGAATGAAAAAAACCTTTATCATCTATGGGCTGCTTTAACCACTTCAGCCCTTGAAGGATTTACCCCCTTAAAGACCAGAGCATTTTTTTATAATTTAACAGTGTGCTGCTTTAACTGGTAATTGTGCAGTCATGCAATGCTGTACCAAAGCAAAATTTGTGTCCTTTTTTCCCCACAAATAGAGCTTTCTTTTGGTGGTATTTGATCACTTCTGCGTTTTTATTTTTTGCGATATAAATGAAAAAAGAACGAAATTTTGGAAAAAAATGATAATTTCAACTTTTTGTTATTAAAAAAATACAATTAACTTAATTTTAGTCATACATTTTTGCCCAAATGCATTCAGCCACATGTCTCAGGTAAAAAAAAGTCAATGAGCGTATATTTATTGGTTTGCACAAAACTTATAGCGTTTACAAACTAGGGTACATTTTCTGAAATCTAAGCAGCTGATGATAAAAAACAGTAACACAACATTACAGGTATGCATAAAAAAACATTAACAATAGAGAGAGAACAATAGAGAGAGAATAGAGAGCAAATAGAGAGAAAAAAAAAAACAAGAAACTTACAACCGTTTTTGTTTTTTGTTTTTATTTTATATATTTTTTTGCTTTTTATAACATTTTTAAATTTTTTTTGGTTTTAAATTTTTTTTTTTGGTACGCTTTTTTTTTTTCTTAACAATAACTGTAAAGGTTCCGGTTTAGGCTCTCTCAAAATGCGGTGACATCTTTATAAACTGTGTGAATGTGTGTCCTATGACTATGCAGTGCTGTACCCTACGCTAATACTCAACTAGTGTATGGTAGCGCTGGAAACAGTCACCGATGCAAAGACCAGGCTGGCCAGACAGGAGAGACAATAATAACGGGTGTCACACTTTTATCCGCGTCGGCTGCAGGCACGACATCTACTTTGGGGTGCTTGTTGGGTAGGGGTACCAGGGAGGACATACAGAAAGTGCCTCTCATGCAGCCGGCTCACTTCATTAAAATTGGGAAGTTGGGGTGCAGCACCATCTGGAAACATAAGGGGTTTGATGATCTCTTAATGGAATTTAAGGAAGGATCCAGTTCGTCCTGACGCTTTGTATAGCACATAAGTGTTCAGCAAAGCCAATTGGAATTAGTATACAGACACTTTTTTGTACCAGTGTCTGGCCTTACGGGCAATTAAGTACAGCGACATTAACTGGTCGTTGAGGTCCACCCCTCCCATATTAAGGTTATATTCGTGGACACAAGAGGAGTTTCTCCACAACACCAGTCGTATCTGCATGAAGGGAGGAAAGAATGAAAACATTCTTTGTATGCCTCCACTTCACTGCAAGCAAATTATTACATTTCAAGCAGTTTCTCTCCCCCCCGTCTAAGTCGGGATTCTACCAGCCGTTGGGGAAGTCTCGGGGATTAGATCGCATAGTGCCACATGCGCCAATTCCAGAATCAAAAAGGTGACTAAAAAGTGGCACGCTTGTGTAATAATTGTCCACGTACAAATGGTATCCCTTTCCGAATAAGGGTGACACCAAGTCCCAAACAATCTTGCCAGCGCTCCTTGTGTAGTCCGGGCAGTTGGGAGGCTCCACGTGACTATCTTTTCCCTCATAAACCATAAAACTATATGTATAGCCCGTGGCCCTGTCACAGAGCTTATACATCTTGACTCGGTATCTGAAACACTTGCTAGGGAGGTACTGCTTGAAAGCAAGATGGCCAGGGACTCTATGCAGACAACTTGATCAGGGATAAACAAGGTTGCGAATTGTTGGTTGAAGTGGTTTACGAGGGGCCGAATTTTGTGAAGCAGATCATATTCCGGGTCACCCCGAGGACGACAGAGTTCATTGTCATTAAAATGCATCATGAACCGCAAGATCTGCCCGTATCGTGTACTGGTCATGGATGCAGAGAACACGGGCATATGGCGAATTGGGTCAGTGGACCAATATGACCGCAACTCAGATTTTTTAAATATGTCCACGAGGGGGGAAAGGCCCAGAAAGGTCTTAAATTCAGAAACCGTAATAGGTTTCTAATCTGTGGCAAGTGACAATTGGGGATTAGCGGCGATAAATGGACCAGCATACAAATTGCTTTGGTCCACAATAGATCTATAGAGATCTTCAGGGAAAAACAGAGAATAAAAAGGGCCGTAAAGTCAACTGTTTCCACCTGAATTATGGGTTGGCCAGTGAATGGGGGAAGCAGGAAGGGCACTATGGGCTCTGTGGGCCTGTCTTTGTATTCTTTTAGACTGTGGGACATTACTTGTGCTAGCCACACCAGCTTGAACTGCACATATGGGACTCGCCATGTCACCAAGTGTTACTGCAGTGCTGGTTCTGCGACCAGTATGTACTAGGCCGCTGGTGCTTGCCAGTTCACCAGAAGGATGAGCAGCACTAGTACTGGCTCTTTGCTCCATATGAGAGCCCTGAGGTTCTTGCGCCCCAACAACAGCAGAACAGGGTCGGGCACACCTGACCTTAGCAGGGACCACAACTCCGTCATCAGAGCTATCTGTCAGGGTGCCACTGCTGTCTACCGAATCGTATACTGAGCCTGATTCTGACAGTGAGGCTTCCCCATAACTCTCATCTGTCATGCTCAGCAAAGTGTAGGCCTCATCACTAGTGTACCTCGGATTGGACATTTTGGGCTCTAAATTTATCGGTACAGTAATGTGACTCAGGCAAAAAAGTGCACCTGGTTGTCAGAGGCTGGTTCAAATCACTACCAAAATCACTGTCAGTATTCACAGGGATCACTGCGTGAACACTGCAGATATGTGTGTTGTATTTTGTAAGTGTCAGTGATCTATTAGATACCACACCTGGGCGGGGTTTAGGGGCTAAACGCAGGTGTTAGCAGGTATCTGGGCTGATCCCGCTAACGCTGCATTTTTTAGAACACTGATCTACTGGGGGCGCCAATACAGATCTGATCAGATAACAGATATTGATCTGTTCAGATAATATACTACTAACTAACCTATCTAGTGTATGTGTGTGTGTCAGAATACCTGACTAATTTGACCCTGCCCGGGATGGACGCTGACCCTAATGCACGCTAAAACCTAATGTCACCACAGGGCGATCAGGGGTTAAAACCTATAAAAGGTATGTATATATATATATATATATATATATATACAGTATCTCACAAAAGTGAGTACACCCCTCACATTTTTGTAAATATTTTATATCTTTTCATGTGACAACACCAAGGAAATTACACTTTGCTACAATGTAAAGTAGTGAGCGTACAGCTTGTATAACAGTGTAAATTTGCTGTCTCCTCAAAATAACTCAACACACAGCCATTAGTGTCTAAACTGCTGGCAACAAAAGCGAGTACACCAATAAGTGAAAATGTCCAAATTGGGCCCAATTAGCCATTTTCCCTCCCCGAGTGTCATGTGACTGGTTAGTGTTACAAGGTCTCAGGTGTGAATGGGGAGCAGGTGTGTTAAATTTGGTGTTATCGCTCTCACTCTCTCATTCTGGTCACTGAAAATTTAACATGGCACCTCATTACAAAGAACTCTCTGATGATCTGAAAAAAAGAATTGTTGCTCTACATAAAGATGGCCTAGGCTATAAGAAGATTGCCAAGACCCTGAAACTGAGCTGCAGCATGGTGGCCAAGACCATACAGCAGTTTAACAGGACAGGTTCCACTCAGAACAGGCCTCGCCATGGTCGACCAAAGAAGTTGAGTGCACATGCTCAGCGTCATATCCAGAGGTTGTCTTTGGGAAATAGACATATGAGTGCTGCCAGCATTGCTGTAGAGGTAGAAGGGGTGGGGGGTCAGCCTGTCCAGTGCTCATACCATACGCTGCACACTGCATCAAATTGGTCTGCATGGCTGTCGTCCCAGAAGGAAGCCTGTTCTAAAGATGATGCACAAGAAAACCCACAAACAGTTTGCTGAAGGCAAGCAGACTAAGTACATGGATTACAGTAACCAGGTCCTGTGGTCTCATGAGACCAAGATAAACATATTTGGTTCAGATGGTGTCAAGCGTGTGTGGTGGCAACCAGGTGAGTACAAAGACAAGTGAGTCTTGCCTACAGTTAAGCATGGTGGTGGGAGTGTCATGGTCTGGGGCTACGTGAGCACTACCGGCACTGTGGAGCTACAGTTCATTGAGGGAACTGTAAATGCCAACATGTACTGTGAAAAAATTAAGCAGAACATGATCCCCTCCCTTCGGAAACTGGGCCGCGGGGCAGTATTCCAACATGATAACGACCCCAAACACACCACCAAGACAACCACTGCCTTGCTAAAGAAGCTGAGGGTAAAGGTGATGGACTGGCCAAGCCTGTTTCCAAACCTAAACCCTATTGAGCATCTGTAGGGCACCCTCAAATGGAAGGTGGAGGAGTGCAAGGTCTCTAACATCCACCAGCTCCGTGATGTTGTCATGGAGGGGTGGAAGAGGACTCTAATGGCAACCTGTGAAGCTCCTGTGAACTTTATGCCCAAGAGGGTTAAGGCAGTTCCGGAAAATAATGGTGGCCACACAAAATATTGACACTTTGGGCCCAATTTGGACATTTTCACTTAGGGGTGTACTCGCATTTGTTGCCAGTGGTTTAGACATTAAAAGCTGTGTGTTGAGTTATTTTGAGGGGACAACAAATTTACACTGTTATACAAGCTGTACACTCACTACTTTACATTGTAGCAAAATGCCATTTCTTCGGTGTTGTCACATGAAAATATATAATAAAATATTTACAAAAATGTGAGGGGTGTACTCACTTTTGTGAGATACTGTGTGTATATGTATATATATTTATATATACATACACGGTGGGTAACCTGAGGGAAAAAATACAAACAATCTAACAAGCGTCTCCTGTGACACCAATATAGTGATCACAGGTGACATGGGGCAATCAAGTGGTTAAAACCTTTATTAGGGGGGGTAAGGAGAGGCACGTATACCTACCTGGACCTACTACTACCTACCCTAACACTGATTAGTGTCACAAGTGACACAAGTACAGTGATCACTAAAAGATCTGATCACTGCACTATATGACATAATGACAGGGGGTGACAGGAGTGAAGGGGTTAACTGGGGGGTGATCAGGGAGGTGAAAAGTGTGCATACGTGTACTGTTTCAGTGTAGTGTTGTGCAACTCACTTTTGGATGTCTTCTCTCCTAGCGCTGGAACTGAAAGGACTCCAAGAGGAGAGATGACATCACTTCCTCTGCCTTTGTTTACATTACAGAGGCAGAGGACGGTCTGTCACTGGCCAGAACCGATCACAAGGTGCAGGCCAACAATGATTGGCCTGTGCCTGATGACCGATCAGCTGTGGATCAAATCTGATTGCCACACCTGCAGATCATGGGCGTGCGCCCACGAGCCACGGGCACAAGCGACGGATGGGTACAGTGGTTCACACACAGCTGCCACACTGCTGCAGTGAGTGAGTCGGTCCGTAACCGGTTAAAGCGGTATTAAACCCAAACCAGAAATGTAATATATTGCAACTTACCAATCATTAGATGTGGTGGCTGCATTTGTTTTCCTTTTTTAGGCTTTCCCCCCTTTGTTTTCACCTGTTGATCTGGCCAGTAACACACTTCTTGTATTAGAGTGCCCCAACCCTGGATGAAGGAGCACAGAAGCACCTTTGGACAGCAGAATTGTCAGTCTGTATGGAGGGGAGTGTTAGATGGACTAGCAGATGTAAATACACTAACAAATCGAAGTCAAACTCCAGCTTACACTGCAGTTATGCAAGGTTAAACATAAATACATAAAACCTGATCATTGTAAGCACCCCTGTGCAATATATTAAATGTGTTCTTTTGGGCTTAAAGTGATACTACAGACTCTATTTTTTTTCATTTAAAAATAGCAAACATGTTATACTTACCCACTCAGTGCAGTGGTTTTGCGCGGAGCAGCCAAGATCCTCCTCTTCTCGGGTCACACGCTGGCGCTCCTGGCCCCTCCCTCCTGCCGAGTGCCCCCACAGCAAGCAGCTTGCTATGGGGCACCTGAGGCACTGCTCCTTGTGTCCCTTCATACATGGAGCTGCGGACCGGCTCCATCCCCTCTCTCTCCTCATTGGCTCACTGACTTTGATTGACAGCAGTGAGAGCCAATAGCTCCCCACTTCTGTCTCAGCCAGTGAGGAAGGAGAGTCCCAGGCAGGACAGCCGAGACTCTCATGCAACATTGCTGGATCTAAATGGGCTCAGGTAAGTATGAAGGGGGCCAAGGAGGGCTGCTGCACACATAAGGTTTTTTTATCTTAATGCATAGAATGCATTAAAATAAAAAAAAAATCTTCTGACTTTAGAACCACTTTAATAGCACTTTTATAATTTAGTCAGCTGAACTCCCCTGCAAGAAACACCTTAATTTACCCTTCAAAAGCGAACAGGTAATTGGTCCCTCCTCCAATAAGTACATAAAGGAGATACAAGGCTAACAGTGCTCAATTTCCCCAGAAGAAAAAGACCAGTAATGTCTACTAGCTCTGCTGTTAGGAAAGGATCTATTCATCCCACCCAGTCTTTCAATACTTTCACAAGAAGATTTTTTGCAGCTAAACCTGATAATGAGGTCTCTACTTTATAGGGCACCCCCACTTTGGCCTTCTCAGTCTTCCAGTGCCAGAACATTTCAGGTGTCTGTGTCCAAAGTGTTGTTTTCAGAGGCTACAGAGTTTTGCACTCTACCTCTTCCCTGCTTGATGTTCTTCAACTTGTCTTCTTCCCCATGATGGCACACAGATCTGCTTTTTGCTGTCCAACAGCTAATGAGCCGGGGAAATGATGCATGCACCACCAGAAGAACTTTCAAGGATTCAACTCAAATCTCTTTACAGTTCCAAACCAAATGTCAGGTCAGTCATTGCCTCCTTCCTTCCAGGGATTTTCTGGCCTCAGTAGATATGTTGGATACCTATCTGAACATTCCCATATTCCCCCCATCAACACTACCTGCATTTTGCAGTGAACAATCAGCATTAAGGATTTGTCTCCCTTCCATTTGGTTTCTCCATAGCCTCCCCGGATTTTCACCAAGGTTTCTGTCCCAATTTTGGCTCAGTTCCATTCTCAGTTGATCCACACTGTGGGGTTCCTGGATGATCTGCTTTTAAAGGATCAGTCTACCCTGCCCCATTAGCCAACTTCCACTGCTTGGCACAGGTTCAGCAGGGCTTTGGTTGGATCCTGAACCTAGAGAAATTGTACCCATCTCACAGATTAGAGTCTGTGCTACTTTGCCATGAGGATGGATAAATCAATATCAAAGTTCATAAAGTCCATGAAGTGGTTTGCTCATGGTTTCCAGTTAGCAGGGTGTGTAACAGCCGGAGACGCCACTTGCTTCCATCCCCCACAGTGGGTCCCTGCTTCAACCTCAGTGGTCCTCTGCAACACAGTCCATTTCCATTTGTGCTGCCAGCTTACCACGCTCCTTGTATATAGAACCTTGTGATTCAATATGTAAGTGTCTGTTTGAATAAACTTGTTGGCTTTTATCCCATGCTGACCCTTATGACTCCCTTCACATGTTCTCTAGGGATCCCTTACCCCTTTGAGGAGCTGCCAGTGATTACATCCTTCCTGGCCTCCCCCCAGCTGAAAGTACAGCCATTCCACTTCTGTACATCTATCAACCCTTCGTGGAATTTATGAACTTTAATATTGATTTATCCATCCTCATGATGGAGTAGTGCTGATTACTAACTATCCATAGCTTGTTATTTCTATGTGTTGTTACAAAACACAAGCAGATTGGGCGCTAAAAGACTTTCTCCCTATCATAGTATCATAATGACAGCTGAAGCACAAGAGTTAGTAATGGGCACAAAAAAAGCAGGGCAGCCACAAAGTGTCCCCAGTGATGATGGGGAAAATGATTATACACAACCAAACCACCACTAGGTGCTCATGCTATAATGCACCAGAATGTGAACTGTCCATGGGCCATACATGTGGGGCTGTCACGATCCTGGTGGTGGAGTCTGTCTTAGCAGGGAACAACCACACCTGATTCTGGGACCCCTGGTAGTGTAGACAGGAAGTCCTAGAGTGCGGGATGGCACGAGGGCTGGATGGTCACTGGTGGTGATGTTAGGCTCCAGAAGGTCATGCAGACAGAAGAGTGGTCGTGCAGGCTGGGTCGGCAACTGGCGAGATCAGAGAGGCACAGAAGGGGCAGGCAGAAGAATAGTCAAAGTCCAAGCAGAGTTCGTTCACAGGCTGGCGGCAAGGTACAGAAGGGTCGGACAAGCGGATGGTCGTGGGGAAGACCTCGGATTGTAGTGGTGGTCACTGGTAGGTCGGGAGCACGGTAGGGCGTGAGATCCTGAAGGACAGATGTGATGGTCCCCAGGGTCTTAGTCCACACCAACAAGGGACGATTCTGTCTGAGGTGGTGGTCCTAGCACTGTCGGGGTGTACATACCGGGTACCTGTCAAGTGTAAGACCACGTAATATCGTACTCGTGGATCACCACCAAACCAACACATATTAGTAAAAGGGGTAGTAGTGACCCCTGTGAAACACCGACGGGACGAAAAAAACACGGGT
>BLSH010305673.1:163061-177409 GCA_018402905.1 Glandirana rugosa | reverse complement strand
CCCTGCTGCCAGAATCAAAAAATATGGAATTGACAATTGACCGCATTCACTGGCCACCGAAACCCCCCTTCTTACCAGACAGCACACCCAGGGACGTGATCCTTAGAATCCACTTTTATCATGTAAAAGAGCAACTTACTCAAAAAGCAAAGGCACTGGGAACAATACCTGATCACTACAGACAAATACAAATTTTTGCTGATCTTTCCCAGCACACACTGAGTAGGCGAAGGCAATTGAATACCATAACCAAAATGCTCAGAAATAGCCACATTATGTACCAATGGATGGCACCTGCAAAGATATCCATCACGTACAACGGCAATAAATATGTGGTGTCCTCACTTCAAAATGGGATGCAGCTCCTTCAAACTTGGGGAATTATCCCCAATCAGAATGACTCCGCACCTATGGAACATAGTGCGTAGAACTACTCCTCTCCCTACTCCACTCCCGCAACGGCCAAATAAATCCCATCAAACCACCTAGCAAATGGGAAACACTCACAAGGCTCTCAGGATTCTAGCCTTCTTCTTGGCCCTACAAACTTTTCTTCCTCCCTTCTAAGTTCCTAAGCACTAATTGTGCCACACCAAGGAACTTCCAACCATTCTGGTTCTACAACAGTTAAACACAGCTGCTTTAGCTCGTTTTTTTGTTTCGTGTTCTGTTCCTTCACTTTTTTTCTTTTTTTTTCTTTAACGTTAAATGTATTGGAACAACAAAACAAGAAGATCTCCAAAACTGTACTGAACTTTCACCAAACTAATACCATCTACGTCAGGCTTCAGTGCTTTTCTACCGGACTGATATAGCTACCCCGCAACACAACTTGACTGCTACAAGTTAACCCTTCCTATCATCTGTAGCACTTGCCTCTCTACTCTACTATTCATAATGATCAAGATCCTAGCGCTAATGGACTAAATCACCCCGCAAAACGTGCCTCACTGTGGAAATTAGCCTTACAATCTAAATGTGATATACTGAGCATCCAAGAGACTCACTTTTGCCATTCCAACCCTCCACGCTGCAGCTCCAAAAACTTCCCCACCATCCTAACTGCCAATGCCCCACAAAAAAAGGACGGTATCTTCCTGGCAATTAAGCACAACATACCTTTCCAACTAGAGTCAAGTATTAGAGATCCAGAGGGCCGGTATCTCATAATAACAGGAAAAATATATGAAGAATGGTTCACCATAGTCTCAGTTTATGCACCCAACTCACATCAATTGAGATTTCTACGCAAACTCCACAAAAAAGTTGGCAAAATACAACAAGGTGCAGTGATCTGGTGCGGCGACTTTAATGTCACCGCAGATCCACAAATCGATACCACAGCTACCGCGCTCCGTGGGACACTATCCCTCAACCCACTTCTAACCAAGTGGAAGATGGAGATGCCACCACGCTGATGAAAGAGACTTCACCTTTCTATCTTCCCGCCACAACACATACTCCCGCATAGACTTCTTCCTGACAGACCAATGGACATTGCAAAGATCCTCATCTTCAGAAATACTACGTGGACCGACCATTCACCTATAAGCATCACCATCAAACTGAAGAACAACCCTCCGCCTACCTCCCTATGGAAAATGAACACTCGTATCCTACAATCTGACCCTTTTTCCAAGTCACTAAATGAAGAGTTGAACACTTTTTTCGCAGAACTCTGGCTCAGTTAAGGACCCACACATTCTGTGGGCAGCTCACAAGGCCTTTGTGCGAGGCCTTTTTATTCAAATGGGGGCAAAGGGGAAGAGGCAGAGGAGGCAGAAAATTTCTCAATTATTGGCTGATCTTCAGACAGTAGACTCCCAAAACAAAACCCCACCAACAACCTGAAAGCCAGCATCTTCAAACTAAGATTAGAACTTAGGGCACTCCTTCTAAATGACTTTGACAAAACCTCAGGAGATACAAAATGCAATCATACGCGCAAGGCAACAAAGCTGGTTCATTTTTAGCCCATCAACTGAAACCACATCACCCTAAAACCCAAATACCCTATCTGTTTCACAACACTACCAAACAAAAGCTGTATGATCCACAAGCTATTGCCAATGCATTTAGTGATTACTACAACAAACTATATAACTTAAAAGAGGATGCCAATACCCCTCAACCCCAATTAGACTCCATTCGTTCCTTTTTAGACTCTGTCAAGCTACCTGCACTGTCTGAGGATCAGCTAGAGCAACTAAATGCCCCTTTTACCAAGGAAGATATTAACACGGCAATCCAGACCCTTCCCAACAACAAGGCCCCTGGCCCAGATGGCTTTGTAGGGGAATATTATAAAAAATATAAAGACATACTGACAGATCATCTAATCCCAATATTCAGCAATGCTGCCTCCTCGGCCTCTCTCCCTAAAGAAATGTTGGAAGCTACAATCATCACATTGTCAAAGCCAGAGAAGGAACCCACCACTCCCCCAAATTTTTCCGACCCATTTCCCTCTTTAATCACGATTAGAGTTGAGCGAACCCGAACTGTAAAGTTCGGGTTCGTGCCGAACTTTGGGGTGTCCGGGACCCGGACCCGAAACCTGACTTTTCAAAAAAAGTCCGGGTTCGGGTCCGGGGCTCTTGTAATTTTAATAAAAGTTCTGAAAATTGCTGTAAAAAAGACCTGGAAGGTCCTAGAGGTCTGCAAAAGGATGGAAAATGGGGGTAAGGGTGGGACAAGTGCCCTACAAAGAAATTGGGACAGGGAAATAACTAAAAGCATTTTTAGAAAAATATCAAAAATGGAGGTGGATTTGGACCATCTTCAAACTGTGTCTGAAAAGTATTAATTAACGGTAGAAGCCATATCACTGTTCTAAAATCATCTTCAAACTGTGTCAAAAAAGTATAAATAAGCAGGGAGAACCCATATCACTGTTCTGCAAACATCTGGAAACTGTGTGTGTCACTTAAAATAAAACCGGGACTAACTGAACTACTGTTCTGCAAACATCTGGAAACTGTGTGTGTCACTTTAAATAAAACCGGGAGGAATCATATACCTGTTCTGCAAACATCTGGAAACTGTTTAGAACACTTTACCTAAAACCGGGAGGAACCATATACCTGTTCTGCAAACATCTGGACACTGTTTAGAATACTTTTGATTTTTTTATGTTTTTATTTTTTTAAAAATGCTTTTAGTTATTTCCCTGTCCTCATTTCTTTGTAGGGCACTTGTCCCACCCTTACCCCCATTTCCTTCCTTTTGCAGACCTCTAGGACTTTCCAGGACTATTTTACAGCCATTTTTGTGCCTAAAAGTTTGGGTCCCCATTGATTTTCAATGGGGTTCGGGGTCCGGGACAAAGTTCGGGTTCTGTCCGGACCCGAACCCGGACCTTGTCCCGAAGTTCGGCCGAACCAGCAGAACCCGGACTTCCAGAAGTTCGCTCAACTCTAATCACGATACAAAACTATTTGCCAAAACAATAGCCTTCAGACTAATTAATCTTCTCCCCAGCCTAATTCACCCTGACCAATCCGGTTTTGTTAAGGGGCGCCAAACTTCCGACGCCACACGTAGGATGATAAATTTAATCCATCATGCGGAATCATCAAAAACGCCTTCTCTGCTCCTATCTCTGGACGCAGAGAAGGCGCTTGACCGGGTTCACTGGGGATATATGGAACAAACACTTAAAAAATTTGGCTTTAGGGGCCATATTCTCTCATCAATTTTAGCACTGTATTCTAATCCAACAGCCAAAGTCTACTGTATATCTAAGCCCTTTAATATAACAAACGGAACCAGACAAGAATGCCCCCTCTCCCCATTCATTTTCAATTTAATCATGGAACCATTAGCGCAAAAAATTAGGGCCCAACAAAATATATCTGGTTTACAAATTGGCAAGAATAACCATAAAATAAATCTATTTGCGGATGACATCATTCTTATTTTAACCAACCCAACCTCTTCCCTGGCTCCAGCAAGTGATCTCTTAGAACTTTTCAGTAATATATCCTACTACAAGTTGAATGCAACTAAATCGTACATTCTGCCCATAGGGATTCCTCCATCACAACATCAGCATCTCAAGTCTCTATACCCCTTCACATGGGCCACAGACTCAATAACATATCTTGGCATAAAGTTAACCACGAAGATCTCTCTACTAGTACAGGCCAATTATACTCTGCTCCTAACCAAATTACCGAGGGAATTGAAAAAACTAGCGAAATCTCACCTCACATGATCAGGTAGGCTCACAGCTTTTAAAATGTTCAAATTGCCTCAACTGATATACATATATAGATCTCTACCCATACCAGTCCCATCGTCCTTTTTTACGTCCCTTCAAGGGATCCTGAACAAATTCCTATGGAGGTCCTCCAAACCGAGAAGCTCTAAATTAAATTTAATAAAACATAGGTCAGCTGGTGGTGCAGGTTATGTTTGCGTGAAAGACTACTACTATGCCTCCATTCTCTCAAAACTTAGACCCTGGTTTAGGGAAGACCTCACATCCTCCTGGAATGAAATTGAACAATCTCAGATCCCAGGCAACAATCTACACCCCTGGCTTTTAAGCGACCCCAAACTTATAAAGCTGAAAGCCATAATATCTCCAACAATCAAAGCAGCAGGACAAGCATTCAAACACTGCCTAACCCACTCTCATAAAGGGGAGATTCCACTCCAACTTCCAACACCAACAGCAACTCTGTCCTATTTGATACCCAACCTCCCACAACACACATGGGAGAGTAAGGGCATACACTTTATCCTTTACTACTCTCGCCCGAGAATATGATATCCCCACCACGGATTACTTTAAATATGTTCAAACCACATATTGCCTAATAAGGAACCCACACCTATTGATACAAATTCACCGCAACATAGGTACTTTCCTGTCAGCTAAACAACACAACTTAAAAGGCATTACACTCTTTTACGGCCTACTGGGCTCTAAAAGTGTGTTCTCCAAATTACCTCCGCTGAGTTCTTGGGAAGATGATATAGGAACCTCCTTCACCATCTCCCAGTGGACATCGGCCTTTAAGGCCATGTACGAAGCCACCAAAGCATCTACCCTGTAAGAACTAGGTCTTAAATTAAACCTAAGATGGTATCTCACCCCTTCTAGAATCCACAAATTTGCTTCATCGACAGCACCAACGTGCTGGAGAAACTGCTGGATGACAGGCACCCTCCTACATATTATGTGGAGTTGTAACAAGCTTCACCAATACTGGCAGGAAGTTTTTACACTTATACAGAATGTAGTTCAGATCAACATATCCCCATCACCAGAACTAGCCATTTTAAACATAGGCAGCAACCTTTTCCCTAGGCATATACAGAACATAATCATTCACATCTTAATGGCAGCAAGATTATCAATCACAAAACACTGGTAATCAGCTGACATACCCGATATCAAAGAAGTGATTTCACTGACACACATACACGGATCCTATGAAAGGATGTTTGCAGCTACAATAGGCCAAGTAACCTCAACTACCAAACAATGGAACTCTTGGTTGGTTTGGTTTAAAGACAATGCATGTATGCAAGATATACTAGACAATGATAACTCTTGTTGATGAAACCTGAGCATTACTCAACAAATGTCCTAATATGTGTTAATTGATTATGAGGGAGAGGGGAGGCCCTCCCCTTCTTCTTCTTCCTCTCCCTGCCACAGCATGTTCCCAAATGGGGTGGAGGGGGAGGGGGGGCGTCTCACCCCCCTGTGGGTGATTTACACCCAAGACGTGTGTACATACCCCCCTATGAATGGTATACTTAGTAACCTGGCAACGTATGAAGTGACTTGTACATTACTCTCTTGTCAAAAGCAATCTTCTATGATTTGATTGTTCCATCTGTAAGTTTTATGTTTCTGAAGAAAATAAAAAACTATTGGAAAATAAAAAAAAGAACCAAATGTACTAACACATGATAATGAACTGGAGGCACTTAAAGAAGAAAATTATACCTTACAAACACATTTCGAAGACTTTGAAAATAGAGCACGTTGATCGAATCTTTGTATTAGAGGAATACCTGAGACTGTTATAGACCTACAGTCCACCATGACTGCACTTTTCCAGGAATTGTTACCATCAATCCCAGTGGAACTTCAGGAAATAGATAGGATTCACAGATCCTTGGCTCCACGTAAAGCATAAGGTCCTCCCCTTGATATAATTGTGAAATTCCACTTCTTCCGCACTAAAGAACAGCTTATGGCCAAAGATAGGACAAGGAATCACTCATCTTCCAAAACCATCTTTACCAGCTTTTTGCTGACCTATCCCCAATCACCGTGGCTAAACGACATACACTAAAACCCTTACTCTTCAATTTACATCAACGTCAAATCCCTTATCAGTGGGGATTCTATTCGCTTTACTTTTCAAGGTACCAAACATGCATGCAGGTCCTCTGATGAATTACTTAACACCCTACAAAAGCTGCACCTTATTGAATGTTCTCCAACTAACTCTCGTAGACGTACATCATCCTGCTCTCCAAAAAACTCCTCTAACCCTAAAGCAGATGGAGGTTGCTTCAATTCTCCAGTCGTGGAACCCGAATATTGGATGGATTGAATAACTTTTTTTTTTTTACTTCAACAGTGTTTATTAAAGTTTGCAGATTTACACAGGATTGCACAGAGCATACTTTCACCAAAATGATTATACAAACAATGACATTGTTACAGGGTAAATGTTAGGCACAAGTGAATTGGAGTATATATCATCCACAGGTTACAGTGTTGGTCTCATCTATACAATTGTCAAGTCTAAGACGTTCCACAACAGATACCTGTGTTTGGGCGAGTCTGTATCACTAGCATGTGTCAGCTGCTTGTAACCAACGATCCCATATCTTATTATATTTGGTTTGGCAACCTCTATTTATATATATTATTTTCCTGTAGGGTAGCGCATTGTTTACTTCCCTCAACCAATCGTTGAACTTTGGAGGCTCCTGTCTCATCCAGTTGCGTGCTATCACCTTTCTAGCCATGAACATGGTCTCATGGAGAAAGGTTTTAGTAAATTTGTCCATGTCTACATCGGGATATAGACCCAAGAGACACTGTTTGGGGTTAAGTGTCATTGGGGAGCCCATATGGTCATGGATGAAATCCACTACCTGTTTCCAGTATGCTTGAATGGGCGGACAAAGCCACATAAGATGGAAAAAGGTGCCTGTCTCCTGGGCACACATTAAGCAGAAGACCTCGTCATTTCTCTGCATCCTGGCCTTCTTCACTGGAGTTATATATGCCTGATGTATAATATATAGTTGGGTTAACCTATCTGATATTTTAGGGGACATTACCCTACAGTTTTCCAGGGCCTCATCCCACTCTTCATCGTCCAATTCACCCACTGTCCGCTCCCACCTGCCTTTTAGGTTGTAGGCCAACTTTGTCGCTGTTGGGGTAAGTAATCTGTTATAGAAGTCTGAAATTAGCTTTTTATAGTCAGAGCCCTTGACAACCTCCATGATATTGTTGGGGGTTTGCTGTGTTAAGGGTAGTTTCAATTGGGTGTTTATGGCATATCTGACCCGCATGTATCTGAAAAGCATGTGACCAGGGAGGTGGTATTCTTCTTGGAGTTCAGGGAAACTTTTTAACCTTCCCGCTATTAAGAATTGGTGTAGGTAAATGAGTCCCTTGGTCCCCCACCGCTCCACGTGTAAACGTTCTGGAAGGTGTCTGTTTTTCCAGACTGGGGTATAGTCGTTAATTCTGGGTATGTCACATTTCGTAGATGCTATGTCCCATATTCGCCTATAGTGAGTGAGGAGAGATAGGGAGCTGCGCTCCTCCTCCCCTGCCCCGGGGTTTGTTGCTATTACACAAATTGGATATTGGGTTATTTTAAGCCATGTAGGGCACTGTAGTTCGAGAGAGCGTTCTCTATCTGTTTTGTCTATGTGATATAGTTGAGAGAGTTGTGATGCTATATAGTACAGGTTAAAGTCAGGCATAGCTGCCCCCCCCCCCCCCAGATTTGTGGGATTTTTTAGAATCTGCCAGGCTAGTTTATGTCTTTCTTTTCCCCACACAAATGGTTTGAGAAGGGTTTCAAAAATCTTAAAGTATTTGAGTGGTATATATATGGGGGAGTGCCAAAGGATATATAGGATTTTTGGTAGAAGAACCATCTTAATAAGGTTTATGCGACCCATTACCCCTAGTGGTAAGCGAGACCATATTTGGACCTTGGTTTTGATTAGCTGGAATAGGGGCTCTATATTTAGACTAATGTAGTCTGTTGGATTTTTAGTCAGTTGAATCCCCAGGTATTTTATTTTATCCGTTCTCTGAAGTGGGAGATTTGCTTGTTCTCTGTCCTGGGGGAAGCTGTCTAAGGATAGAATACAGGATTTGTCCCAATTAATCCTAAGGCCTGAAAATACACCAAATTTTTCAATTGTATGTAGGGCAGTTTGCAGAGAGGGACCAGAGTCAGCCAGATATAACAATGTATCGTCCGCATACATACTAATCTTTTCAGTAATCTGTCTCTTGGTAAGTCCCTAAATCCTGTGGTTGGCTCTGATTGAAATCGCCAGGGGTTCGGCCACCAATGCGTATAAGAGGGGGGGAAAGTGGGCACCCTTGTCTAGTACCTCGACTCAGCTTAAACTCCTCCGATACCCATCCGTTAGCTATTACTCTCGCTATTGGGTCGTGATAGAGCAGTTGCACCCATCGTATGAACCTGGGGCCAAAGCCAAAGCCCTCAAGACAGCTCCAAAGATATCGCCATTCTACTGAGTCAAAGGCTTTAGCTGTGTCCAGTGCTATTAACACCCTGGTGCCTATGTTGTCATGGGGATCTTGTAGGTTCATGAAGAGTCTCCGCAGGTTAAAGGATGTGTTACGACCTGGCATAAAGCCGGCTTGGTCTGTGTGTATTAGGGACAAAATAACTTGATTTAGTCGCAGGGCTAAGACCTTTGCCAAAATTTTTATATTTACTTGCAATAACGATATCGGGCGATAGGACTCAGGTAGGGTGGGGTCTTTGCCCGGTTTAGGTATCAAAACTATGAGGGCCTCCCTCAAGGATGATGGGAGGCAGTGGGTATCAAACAGGTGGTTGTATAGTTGTAGCAATTTAGGGGATAGATATTCGCTCTATTGAGAATAAAATTCTATGGGGATGCCATCTGAACCCGGGGATTTGGATCGAGCGAAACACGCAATAGCATCTGCGATTTTGTGAGCAGTCAAGGGTGCCTCAAGCATATTAACCTGTGTAGTGGTCAATTGTGGCAGGGTGTTCCCCTCTAGGAACTGTGATAGTGTGTCCCTCTCCCCAGAGGTCGTAGATTTATAGAGATCCTGAAAGAATTCCCTGAACCTATTAGTAGCACTAGGTGGGTCAGTGGTCGGGATGCCCCTTGAATCACGTAAGGAAATAACAATAGGGGGTTTATCTTCGTTGTGAGCCATGAACGCTAAGAGGCTACCCGCTCTTTCTCCTTGTTCAAACATTTTTTGTTTTGAGAAAAATATTTTCCTCTTAGATTTCTCGTAACATAATTGGTTTACTTCCCTGGTTTGCAGTTTAAGTAGATCCATTTGGGCAGGTGACGGGTTGGCTAGGTACCGCCGCTCCGTCTCCGTTAGTTTTTCTATAGCCTGTTCGAGTACCAGACTGGAGGAGCGTTTCACTTTATTAATATGTGCACTCAGAGTCATTTTGGCATGCAATTTAAAAGATTCCCATACTGCTGCTGGGGTTGCCGTTTGTATATTTATCTCAAAGAACGTTTTCCACTCATTGAGAAGATCATCATTATCTGGAAGTAGAGAGAGCCAGAAGGGGTTTAATCTCCACTTTCTGGGTGGTTTGTGCAAATTGAATCTCAGAGTGACCCAATATGGGCTGTGGTCAGATAGTAATCTGGGCCCAAAGGATTCTTCCTCCAGTCTGGTGGTCAATATTGGAGATAACAGGATATAGTCAATGCGTGACATAGTATTGTGGGTAGTTGAGAAACACGAATATGCCCGTTGTTGGGCATGCTTGTGCCTCCAGGAGTCAACTAAGTTAAATGAGGAGATGAGTCTAGCAAATCTGGTACGGTGTGGGCCTTCTGTAGGTGTGGGGTTATCCTGCGGTCTATCAAGATAGGTGTCTAATGTAGCATTAAAGTCCCCCAACCATATGATTTGACCAACGCTATGATTACTCATGAACTCAAATCCCGCTCTGAGCACCGTAGCGTTGAAGGGGGAGGTATATATACTGCCATTATCAAAAATGGTTCCCCGTATATTTCTACATGCAAAAAAAAAATTGACCCATGGGGTCTGAGACCACTTCGCGAAGTACAAAGTGCAGCGTCTTGGCTATAAGTATAGAAACCCCCCTAGCATGAGTGGTAAAGGTCGAGTGGTACGTCCACCCTACCCACGAACGTTTAAGAGCCTTGTGAAGGCTATCTTCCAAATGTATTTCAATGAGTATAATAACATCAGCATGTTGTTTCTGCAGAAATGACAAGACCGATGATCTCTTGATCCTGTCCCCCAGCCCCCTGACGTTCCACGTTAAGAATTTCACATACATATTAGTGTTTGTAGGGGAAAAAGTTTTCCAACTCCATCATGCTTAAGCAGACAGAGGGGTCTCCAAATTGAGGGACAGGATCGTCGAGGCCATCCCTGTAAATTGTATAAATCGTGTTATACCTGTGTTCAAAGCCATGTGTTGTATCGTTACGAGTTACAGTACCATGTGCCATACAATAAGCAATTGTTTTCCCCACCCCCCACCCTGCTCCACACCAACCCCAACTGGTGCTAGCTTTAACCCTTAACATAATATAGGAATCCTTGATGCAAATTATAACAACTGTCAGTTGCATATTGTTTACCAGATCCTGCCCGTTATGCCGGATATCCCAGCCTGCATGCCATAGTTGGATCTGGTTTGTGCAGGTAAAAAGATGCGCATACAGGGCAGAGGGAGCCAACAGCGGCCCCTGGCAGTGGTCACAGTAAGTGCAAACATGGTTCCTGTAAACTTGGTGGGCGAAACTTCGCTGAACAAACAACATTGTCTCCGGCAGTAGGTAGTCTCCGTGCAGTCTGTTACAGGAGATAATAAGAGAGAAACCGAAAAAGAAAAAGTAAAAGAAGGTAAACCATATGAACGTTGAATATTTCCCTCTGTAAGTGGGATTTTAAAAGGAAAGGATTTTTTGGATCCTGAGTGGGTGTCATGATACTATAGGCCTCTCAGTAAAACGAGGTGGTTATCCTACCCCTTTGAAAGGCATCTAGGTAGGTGCATATAGAAGAGGTCGCATTACTAGGGCATGTTATTGCAATTTTGTATGCCGGTTCCGAAGTAACTGTGGACCTTAGGTAGTAATAGCAGGTTGGGTGCTTGGTCAGTCTAAGGGTCTCCTAGCGGTCTCATTGTTACTTTCTCTATGTTCCAGCCAGGATATCACCGCCTCTGGGTCTTCAAAGAAGTGGGCTCTACCCTCATCCTCCACCCTGAGCCTTGCAGGAAAAAGCATGGAATACTTGAGGTGTTTAATCCTCAGGCGGCGTTTAGCTTCTGTGAATGTCTGCCGTCTACGTTGTACATCGGCTGAGAAGTCAGGGAATATCGCCACCTTTACATTCCCCAGTGGTATATTGCCTTTTTCTCTGGCCAGGCGTAGTGCGGTATCCCTGTCTTTATAGTTGAGGAATTTAGCTATGAAGGTTCTGGGAGGTGCGCCCTGCGGCGGGGGTCTGGCGGGCATGTGGTGTGCTCTTTCAACCGCTAGGGTGGGGGAGAATGCCTCTCTGCCATATGCAGTGATCAGTAGTTGCTCCAAAAAGGACGTTGGATCTTTGCCTTCTGTCCCCTCAGGGGGACCAATGAAGCGGAGATTGCATCTCCTCAGCCTGTTCCCCATGTCATCTTGTTTGGCAATGAGCTGGTTAATCTGTACTTGCATTTGGTCAGTAGATGTCTGCAATGGTGGTATAGCGTCTTCTACCTCCCCCAGCCTGGTCTCTGCCGTTCTCACCCTGTCCCGCAATTTGTGAAAGTCTTGTCTAAGCAAAGAAATATCAATCTTTACCTCTTCTATTTTGGTGGTCAGCATGGTAGTGAGGGTTTTTTGCAGGTTGGATATAGCTTCCAGGACTCTGTCTGTATCGCCTCCTGCCGTGGCCTGTCCCTCCAGCCAGTCGGCGCCATCTTGCTCCGGCGGGTTCGTCTCATGCCGGTGGTATTTCTCAAGTTTCGCGAGGGCATCCAACTTTGTTTTCGGCGGAGACATGACGCCGGGCGATCAAGGAGTATGCAGGCTGTATATATTGTCGAAGTTGTCCACTCAGGGTCTAAGGATTAGCAGTTTTGCAGGGGTAATGAACGGAGCTCTGGCTACGTGCGTCCTACTCCATGCTGCGTCAGGCCACGCCCCCGGATTGAATAACTTTTGCTTAACAACTTGAATGGTACATTGTTTAGAATTACAGACTTTCCAGGGCCATTAATTATATTTCACCTTTAGTTGACTATAGCCATACCTGTTCAATTTTTTTTTTTCCTGTTCTACCAAGTTCTGAATTTTTCTTATGTCTAACATATTCCCAGATAAACGTATGCACAGTTTATCTTCAATACCTTCCTTTATTTCCCCTAATCCCCTTCCTCCCCATCACTTCCTTCCCTGCCCTCCTGCCCCCCCCCCCCCTTACCTTTTCTTACCCCTTATTTGTATTGGTGAGTTAAATACTTTTTTCAAAACTACCACTAATTAGTTAAATTACTATATTAATCTTAGAAACTGTATTAGAAATTTTACAAAGGTAATACACCTGTTGGTTTTCTATTTCTGATTTATTATATGAAGAATACTAAAACCTTAATTCATTAATGGTTATTTCGTGTTATGTATCATAGATATAACTATGTTTAGTTACCCCTATTTTATAGAAACATATAGAAGCTTATTCTCACCTCACATCATTAGGGTTATTAGTAGAGTTGAGCGAACCCGGACTGTAAAGTTCGGGTCCGTACCGAACTTTGGGGTGTCCGGGACCCAGACCCGGACCCGGACTTTTCAAAAAAAGTCCGGGTCCGGGGTTCTGGTAATTTTAATGAGAAATCTTAAAAATGCTGTAAAAAAGCCCAGGAAGGTCCTAGAGGTCTGCAAAAGGAAGGAAAATGTGGGTAAGAGTGGGACAAGTGCCCTACAAAGAAATGGGAACAGGGAAATAACTTTAACCACTTCAGCCCCGGAAGGATTTCCAGCTTTAGGACCGGAGCCCTTTTTGCGATTCGGCGCTGCGTCGCTTTAACTGACAATTGCGCGGTCGTGCGACGTTGTACCCAAACGAAATTTGCGTCCTTTTTTTCCCACTAGTAGAGCTTTCTTTTGGTGGTATTTGATCACCGCTGCGTCATTTCTGATCGCCGCTATAAACAAAAGAAGAGCGACAATTTTGCAAAAAAAAACAAATTTCTTACTTTTTCCTAAAATACAAATCCAAAAAAAAAATATAAAAAAACATTTTTTTTCACCGTTTTTGGCCGATTTATATTCTTCCTCATATTTGCGATAAAAAAAATCGCAATCGGCGTTTATTGATTGGTTTGCGCAAAAGTGGCCGCGTTTACGGATGATGAGAATTCATTTTTGGGGTTTTTCATTTTTTTTTATTTTTTACTAAAAATGACGGCGATCTGCGATTTTTTGCGGTACTGCGATATTTCAGTGGACATGGCGGACCATTTTGACACTTTTTTGGGACCATTGGCATTTATACAGCGATCAGTGCTATAAAAATGCACTGATTACTGTGTAAATGCCATTGGCAGTGAAGGGGTTAACCTGCAGGGGGCGCGCTAAGGGTTAACTATGTTCCCTGGGCGTGTTCTAACTGTATGGGGCATGCCCTATCTGGGGAAGGGAAGTTATCACAGCCTTCACGTAAAGGAAGGCTGTGATCACAGCCCTTCCCCCTCACACAGAGCGGAGGTCCGTGTTTACATACACGGACCTTCGCTCATTCGCTCCGGGGGGGCCATCGCGGGTAGCCGGCGGCAATCGAAGCCGCCGCACCCGCTCCCTGGCCCTCCCCGAACACAGTGAGCGCGCGGGCGCGCCTCCGGCGGCGCGCGCACGCTCACAGTGCGCGTTATCGCAGCCGCCGTCGTATGACGGCGATTTGCGATAACGAACCACCTTGTCGCCGTCAACCTGCGGTTGGCGGTCGGCAAGTGGTTAAATATTTAAAAAAAAAATAAAAACATAAAAAATGCAAAAATGGAGATCATCTTCAAAATGGGTCTGAAAAGTATTAATTAACATTAGAGGCCATAGAACTGTTC
>BLSH010305673.1:102769-124688 GCA_018402905.1 Glandirana rugosa | reverse complement strand
AACCTTCTACGCACTTAACAGGACGAGACCCTTCCACGACTAATAGTTCAGTCACTATGAAGGCTAGTACGATATGCAAAGACAGTAAAAGGGTGGATGCCTACCCACCCATTCCTTCTACTGCTCTGATGACAAAGACAAAAAAACCCACTCTCCTACCTCTTCACACGTTCCCTTTTTTATTGGTTTGGACCACCTTTTCCCCCCATACCCAAGGGCTTTCAACCTCTTAAGGACTGTGACGTGATGACCAATTGAAACTATTCCCAGGACTCATCACAACTCGCTTGGGCCTGACATTGTAAGCCCAGGCATGCAACACGTGGAGTAAAATAGCAGAACCCCGGACCGAACCCGAATGATTTTTGAAATGTCCGGGTCCGGGTCCGTGCCACGGACACCCGAAAGTTCGGTACGGACCCGAATGTTACAGTCCGGGTTCGCTCAACACTACTCAGGACCCTTATCAAAGTTAACCAGTAGTGCAGTGTCAGGAATTCTCCAACTTTCGGGAACCCATACCCCCCTTTTCCACCAGGTTTGGTTATTTTTTCCCTTGCACACTTCTCCATCCTCTCACCCAAAAAAACAGAAACAGTAGTCTCGTCATCTTCCTTACCCACCCATCCGTAGGTGGGAAAATGACAGAAACGTATAGCATGATCGGAAGTATCACTGACTTGATAATCAGCACCTTCCCAGAGCAGGACAATTCACGCATCTTCCAAAAGCAAATCTTCCTCTCCACATGCTCAGTTACCTTTTGAAAACAGCCTCTCCCTCTCAGCTCCCTATCAAAGCTCACTCCTAACACCTGCATCCTTTCCACCTTCTGACACAAACCCTCACTCACCTCCATCTCACGCCCAACACTACACACCTGACACTTACTCCAATTCACATTCATCCCAGACACACTACAAAACAAGCTCACGTGCAACCTTCTATGCTGCACATCGGCCATCCCACCAGCCACCAGCACCACATCATCCATATATCCCAACACTTTCATGCTCCTTCCACCACTTCCAGGCACAAACACTCCCTTAAGCGCCTTGTCCTTCATCACTGCACTCAGTAGAGGCTCCATCACGCAGATGAACATCAGAGGTGAAAGAGGAGAACCCTGCCTAACCCCACACATCATAGGGATACTCCCCCATAGGGTACCGTTGACCAAGACTTGACTGGAGATGTCCTTATACAGCCCTCTGATAACTTTCAACATCTGGTCCAGGAACCCTAGGACCTCCAGGATCTGGAACAGAAACTGGTGGGAGACTTTGTCGTAGGCTTTTTCAAGGATTCCAACAGACACGGCAAGTTGTTGGAGGGCACGTAATGCACAACATCTCTCAGCAACAGTAAGTTGTTGGAAATCGACGACCAGGAACCGCACAGACCCGCTGCTCCCCTATCACCTCACCAACCACAAGTTTGACTCGGTCCGACACCAACCTTGCCACAATCTTGTAGTCAACATTCAGAAGTGTAATTGGTCGCCAATTCCTATTGTCTCTCATCACCTTTTTTGTGGATAAGGGTAATAACCCCCTCCCTTAAGGACTTTGGCATCTCACCCATCTCAAACACAATCCTTCCTAAGTCCCATACCTCATTCTTCATCACCTCCCAAGCTTTGCAGAAAAACTCCACAGTCAACCCATCCTTACCAGGCATCTTACACTTACTCATTCCTCCAATCACTCGACACACCTCTTCTTCCGTAACAGCCGCACACAGACCAGCCCTACCCTCCTCAGACAAACTTGCATCGACTCTCTCGCAGTACTCCCGCATCTCTTCAGCATGCGCTTCACGTCCACCAGCAAACAAGCCTGTGTAAAACTCATTTATTGCCTCACCCATCTTCTCACCTTTCACCTCCTGTCCCTGCACCAGGACTGATTTCATCACATTACACACCTTCAATACCTTCTTGAAGAAGAACCGTGAGCATGTCTCCCCTTCCTCCATGTCCCTCACTTTAGCTTGAAAAATTAACTTCTTCCCCTTACCTACCCGAGCCTTCTTTATCTCCTCTATCACCTTCCTCTTTCCTCCTCCAGCTCCCAATCCCCTTGTCTTAACTTCAGCAATAGTCTCAACCTGTTCAGTAAGGCTCTCCCTTCCCGCCTCTCCTTTTTTGCCCTCCTCACCCCAGCCTGAATAAAAAAGAACTTGATGCACTCCTTTAGCCAGTCCCACCAACTTAAAAAAGACTCAAAATCCCCCTTCCTTCACAGCCACACGTTATACTGCAGGGCAAACTGGTCAAAAACTTCTTGATCTTCCAGAAGCAGGTTACTCAGTTTCCAAACTCCTCTTCCCATTTTCACATTCTGCTCAAAAATAAACTTGCCCACCAAGGCCTGATGGTCAGAGAAAGAAAGATCCCACTGTCCATGCTGCAACCTTTAAATTACTGGAACATAAAATAAAGTCACTTTGGGATCTCACACTTCCCTTGTCTGAAAAAAGGTCGCTGGAGCCTTTTCTCTTCCATAGTGACACAAAGCTCCATCCTTCAAAGTCTTGCAACATTGCATTAAAGGCTTTACTGGTAACATCCTTCTCCTTGACCTACCCTATCTCCAGCATCCCTGATAAGATTAAAATCGCCAGCAACGATAATATTTTCTCTCCCGACTAGGTGGAGCCTCAGGATTTCCAGCAGATCCAGCCTAATAACCTTCTATACTGGGGCATACACACAAAAAATATTGAAGGTTTCTTCCAGGTAGGTAAAGTTCACTTTCAAGATTCTGCCTGCCACCACTTCCTCCCATGACTTAACTTTAATTCCAGGATTATTAAGAAGCACCCCAACTCCTTCATTTTTGTTTTCTGCCTCGCAGGACCAAATGGCCTGCCCTGCACTCCATTCCCCATGGCCAGAAACATACCTCAACGCACACTCTTGCACACACAGGACACCTCCTAACCAATTCAGACAACACAGCTGCACAACGATAGACTGACCCAATCAAATGCACATTCACACTTGTATAGACAAAGCCATAAGGAGGATCAATGCAATCCTTTTAAAAGCACTATTTCCCTCCATCAGGAAGCTCCTTTTCACTCCTGTATGCAGTACCCTTCCCCAAAGATGATACTGCTTCATTTTCTAAATACAGCATTGCAGGTGAGACTACAGAGCTCAATGGTGATGATGTTGCACTTAATGTATCTGACACTGCTAAATCCATACTCAGATAAGGCGTTCACACCTGCCATCACCCAGGTTCAACCCCAGAGACCCATAAATCCATACTCAGATTAGGCATTTTGCACCTGCCCCCACCTGGGCTCTAACCCAGAGACAAGTCCAATCTTGGTTTCTTTCTTTGTGTCTCTACCCCCTGCTCCACTTCAGGCACTGGTCTCTGAGCACACGTCAGCAAGTCTTTTGATCCTGCCTCCTCCTTCCTTTTAGTCTCCTGCACTTCCATTTCATCTGCCCAATCCTCTACTTTCTCATCTGCATATTTATTCTCCTGCTCTGCATCCACCTGCCTTGCCAATACATCCACCTCTCCACCTACCTCCCCGCTACCTCCTCCCCAGTCTCTCCTACCTCATGCACCTGCATCTCATTAACCTCCTCTTCTGCTGCCTCATTAATATTCAATTCATATGTACCCATACTGCTTTGCAGCTCCTGTCCAACACCTTCCTTGGAGCTACTCATGGGGTTTTCAGCATCTGGGGAGGCTGGCACTTCACTCTCAGTGCGGGCTGCTTGCACACCCCCTTCATCCACACCCTCTGTCTCTTGCTCCTCTGTTGCTCGGCTCAAATTCTGCCCTGTAAACTGCCGGCTCTGCACAACCGCTGCATATGTGAACATTTTCTTTCCCTCCATTCTTGGACAGTTTTTAACCATGTGCTCCCCAGAACCACACAAATCACATTTTTTTCCTTACAATCTGCTGCATTGTGCCTGACTTCAGACACACTCTGCAGCAGTGTTTAGAAGGACAGTCCCCCCGTATGTGACCATACTGAAAGCACCCCCTGCAATATCGGGGCTATCCAGGATAATACACAGTGCACTGCTCCCCTGCAATGGTGAATGACAGGGGAGGGTGACAGACACCACAGTAGTCTGTTGTATCACGTTTCATACCTACTTTAAAATGCAGTTTTCCCCTGTACATCCCATACTGGTTGTACAGTCTCTCCCCATGGTCCACTCCCATGCAATACCATAACAGAAAATGTCTCACCAATGCTGGCTCCAACAAAGGGTTGTAACAATGCACTATCACGGTCTTTACTCCTGGATCAAACAGCAGAAATGCATCCATCTTCTTAGCTAACATATTTCCTCCCACCTCCGCCTTCACCCAATTTTCATACGCAGCTTGGCAGGTGTCCGCAGTATGAAAAGAAACATCGCATTGACCACAAGCCACAAAATCTTGTAGAGCAAATATATCACTGACCTGTAGATTCATCAATTTCTGCAGAACATCCACCGCGATCACCTTCAGTCCAGCTTCACCACGATATTCAGGCTTAACCTGTAATCTCATAGAGTTCCTCAAGCGCCCCGAACCCCATGACATGGCAATGACCTGTAATGGTACAGCTTTATGTGGGTCCTCGCTTATCCGGGGGTCCCCCTAAAAGAGGGGCCCCAAGACCACCTAACTTTTTTTTTTTTCCACTTCAGACAACTCCATCAAGAGACTATTCAGCTTAATGCTCATTCACTGTCTCCAACAGGGTCTTGCATCATCGTGGTATAGACCTAATTTTTAATCAACATCCTCCATTTTCTAAACTTTCAGATGCCTTCAACATCCATGCCCTTCTTCTGATCCAACACAAAAATGAAATAGAGCTTGCTTAGCCATAACCCTATGCACTGTTTACTGTCTAACAAAACATTTTTATACACATACAGGTTGCGCGCATTCCCTAATACTTCCTTTAATGCACATAACAATAACCACAACACCCTCTGTTTATCCTTTCCCAGTACCCCCAAACCATACATCATCCTTTTCCACCCACTCACCTTCACTCCTGTTATTTCATTCACCAGATCTTGACTCTTATTGATCACATCGTTCGCTACGCCACACCCCCAGAACACATGCTCACTATCTTCCACACCCCCACAATTCACTCTTGGACAGACATCAGACACACACAAATTCCTCCTTTCTTTTAATTGCCTTGTACCTAGACATTCATGCAAACTAATCCATACTATCTGTCTCTGCACATTTGTCACCCCATACACACTCATTTTCTTCCATACTTCCCCAGCCACTGACGCATTAACTCCTTTAAGGTTACACACAATCTCCTTGTCTGCCAACCACTTTCTCACCTTCACTTTATCCCTCTCCCCTTCTCCTAATTCCGCCAACTTAAACTCTACCCTAAACTTTTCTAATACCCAGTAGTCGTGTGCCACCACGTAGGTCACTGGTATCCTTGAATCCCTTCCCAACCACCCCCATCTCCTAAACAACCACCCACCCGAAAAAGCCATCATCCTAGCACACACTCCACCTTTCCTCAAAACTTTCACCACGCAAAACCAATAATGCATCAACAAAAACACTCTAACATTCGGAAAACCCAACCCACCATTACATTCACGTCTACACACATAATCTCGATTGACTCTCTCCATTTTCGACCCCCATAAGAAAGTAAATAGTAACTTATTCATTTTCCTCACTCTTATCTCCCCAGGAGGGAAAATATTGCTTACATACAAAACCAAAGGTAAGATTATTGCCTTTACTACTAGGACTTTCTCATAAATCGACAATTTCCTTAGACACCAAAACCTCACATTCTTAGCTACCTATTCTCCCACTTCGTTTCAGCCCACTTCCCCTTTCATCCCTTGGTCAAACACAATACCCAAAATCCTTACTCCACCCTCAGCCTTTCCAATCTGATCATCCACACATTCCACTTGTCTCCCATACACATCCAAACTACACTTATTCCAATTCACACTCATTCCCGCACATACACAAAAAATAGACAAAAGTAACTTCACCCTTCTCACACCTACCACCGACTGCCACACTGCCACCATGTCATCCATATAACCTAAACATTTCCCCCACTCCCAGCTACCAGAAAGCCCCTCACCACCTTATCTCTCTGTATCATCCTTAACAATGGGTCAATAAAATAAATAAAAAGAATAGGGGACAGGGGACACCCTTGTCTCACTCCAGATTTAACCAAGAAAGCCTGTCCCAAACTCCCATTAACCATAACCCAACTACTAATCCCCCAGTATAACCCTTTTATTGCATCAATAAGCTGCTGTGGTATACCCATCCATTTTAAAACCTTCCACAAAAATCATGATTCGCTTTATCATATGCCTTCTCTAGGTCAAATGATTTCAGAATAATGGAACCATTCCTATCTTTACAAAAATTAATGATATCTCTTTCAGCTTTCAGGACTGGTAGAGGGGGGAGGAGCCACTGACCAAGATGGCCGCATGGTGAGGATCGTCTCCACATGGAGACATATGCCGTCCCTATAATGACGGTTTGGAGCTGCTAAGTGAATGCTCTAGCCTAGAGCTGCAATCTGGTGGGAGCAAGCGGACTGACCTGACGAGTGGAGCCCCCAAGGGAGTGCGGCGGAAGAGCTGTGGAGGAGCGGTGGAGGAGTGGGGAGAGAGGACCGGAGATCTGGAGGTGCCTCATCCGGTCTTCTGGCATTCAATGCCCCAGACGAACTCCCGCCTCAGTGGGAGTTGCCCAAGGCAGCATTTCCCGGACCCCGCTCGGAACAACATACAGAGCAGAAGAGGGCAGAGTGAGCCGGCTCCCTCGAAGGACATCGGTCGGGGCTGGAAGCCATTGGCGTTCCTCGCGGAGGACCGGCGGGTGAGTGTTTGGCGCCTGTGCGGGGTGCATAGAGAGACGTCTGCGGACAGAGGTAGCCGGCGGCAGCAGGTGAGGAGACGAGCACCGGCCGGCTGGGGCCAGGACTGGGTCATTCTCAGTCCATCTCGGATGGACTCAGCAACCCCATATTGCGAGCCCTGGAGAGTATAGAAGGGGCTGACACTGAGTAGGAGTACATACGGGGTAAAGAAATAAGAAAAAGAGAAACGGTATATAGAAAGGAGTAAAGGCCAAACAAACTGAAACAAGGGGAATAACTGGCAGAATTTAACCGACATATTGGATATTATTACATCTCCTTATATATAAACAGTTATACAGCCCCTACAGAGCAGCCCCGTACTATCTCTATCTCTCCCTGGTAATCTGCAAGATTTAAGTAATAAAATCGTGAGGATGCCTAGAAAAGCTACCCAATCCCAACAAGGAAAGAAAGGTGCATCCGGTAATATAAATAAGTCAAATAAAGCTCAAACACAAAAACCCGATATAAAGGGATACTTTAATCAGTCACAAAATCAACATGAGATGTCGGGAATAGAGGAGGGAAGCTCATTTTCAAGCTTGGTAGATCCAGAGCATATAAACCAGACCCCCGCAGCAGCAATACAAAGACCACCACCGGACACAGGGGAAATGGAGAGAGGAACTTAGGATATGCAAGCATATATTAGATCACTCCCTACTAGAGAAGACATGGATAGATATGTATATAGACTGGAAACATCATATAAAACGGAAATACAAACATTAAAGAATTCTCTGCAAGATACACAGGGTAAAGTCAACATCATGGAAGGGAAAATACAGGCCATGGAGCAAAAATTAATCCAATATGAGAGCAAAAGCCAAGAACAGGATTTATGTTTAAAACAGGCTATAACAGTCATAGATGACCTGGAGAATAGAAACAGATGAAAGAACATAAGAATTAGGGGGCTACCTGAAGCAATAGGGCCTAGGGATCTATTGCCAACTATACAAACCATATTTAAATCTATACTTCAAGGTTCATCCATGGAAGAGGTAATTATAGAAAGAGCACATAGATCATCAGGCCCTAAGAAGTCAGACTCTACCAAACCTAGAGATGTCATTTGTAGAATACACTATTATCATATAAAAGAAAAAATTATGACAGCTGCGTGGCAACAAAAAAATATTGACTTCGACGGAGCACAAATTATTTTATTACAGGATCTCTCAAAACACACTTTGGCCCTGAGAAGAGCAGTAAAGCCCCTTTTGGAAGCTTTAAGAGAAAGAAAGATACTATATAAATGGAAGTATCCATTCCAAATCCATGTATATCACAAAGATCAACTGGCAATTTTTAGAGACATAGAAGACCTTCCCAGGTTTCTAAAACAGCTTCAACTATCCGAGGTGGAATTGCCACAGTGGCCAGTGACTTTTTCAAATATAGCCATTAGAAAGGCTAGAATGAAGCTATAGTAGCATAATATCATGCTCATTGGGTATGTGAATGCATTGGAGGGGAATGTCTATATGCATATATAATTGTTATAATAGGATGGGGGAGAGGGAAGGAAAAAATTTTTTTTTTTTTGGTTGTGGCACTTTTTAAGCACGACACATGTATAATACATATTCAGAATTGTACAATTTTGTACAATGTCAGATTTCTTGTAAAGACCTAGTCAAATTCATTGTTATACATGAATATTATTTGGTAAAACTATGTGTATGTTTGTGTTTTTTCTGTATATACTTATTTCTGTTTTTCGTACTAGATTTGGTACAAGGAATGTGTCTGTTATAGTCCCTGAGGAAGCCTTCACAGGCGAAACATATTGGACATCGACACAGATTTGCAAAATGTCGTAAACATTCAATGTACCCCATTGTAAACTTGTTTGATTTCTCCTTACTGTATTATGTTTTTAAGTGCCAATGCCATATCAGCACAACTATGTGCTGTTTTTAGTACAAACTAATAAAAATCTATTTTTAGAAATATTTATATATTAAATTTGTTTATTTGGATTTCATATCCATTCAATTATCACCACCGTTATAGTCCCCCCGAAACCACAACATCCCTTTCCCCCTAGATTCCTTGCAATTTCCCCTCCCCTTTCCCCTCCCCCTTTGCCCATTCCCTCTTTTCCTATTTCATCCCCCCCCCTTTCCCTCCCATCCCAACAATGAGTATTATCCTATTTCAGGAAACTCATTTCCGTACTGATAATATACCAGAAATAAAGAATAAACATTACCCTACTTGGATTCACGATTCATTTCCATATTCCAAATCTAGAGGAGTATCTATTGCGATACATAGATCTTTGCCACACCAAATCTTAGGTAGTATAAAAGGAAGAGATGGGAGGTCATTACTGTTAAAGATCATGATATATGGTAAAATATTTTCAATAATTAATATATATCTACCAAACCATGATCAAATTAAAACTGGGATGGAAATTCTTAACGAGCTTATGGGGAAGGCTGAGGGAACAGTCCTGATTGGGGGCGATTTTAATTTTGTCCTCAACCAGGAAGATGACTCGGCATACCGCTCATACCAAAGTAAACACCAACTGAATAAATTTAAACAATTACTAGAAGAACACCAACTAGCTGATGTTTGGAGGAATCTCCACTCAAATGAAAGAGATTATTCCTATTACTCTAGAACACACAACACATACCATAGATTGGACTTTTTCCTTATGAGTCAAATGGGACTGAGAATGTCACCGAATGCAGACATTGGAAGCTTCCTATGGTCAGACCATGCCCCAATTTTCCTGGGAATTTCTATATTAAAAAACAAAGGAACAGGATGGACATGGAGATTAAACGATAACTTATTGAAAGATGAAAAATGTGAGACAGAAATCCGCCAAACAATAACGGAGTTTGTTAGAATTCACAAGGACGATTCAACATCTCAACCCATGCAATGGGAAACACTAAAATGTGTATTAAGGGGCCTTTATATTAAACACGGTACTAGACTCAAGGTAATTAAGAACAATCAAATAAAGAACCTACTAAAAGAGATTGCAAATCTAGAAAGGGAACACAAACAAAATCAAATCTCTATAAGGATGGTAGCATTAACAAATAAAAGAAACAAGTTACAGAACTTGTTAAATGAGCAATCTCTACGCATTAGGGATAAAAATCGGACCCTTTTTTTCCAGCATGGGTCGACTTTTGGCTAAGGCTTTATGCCAACGATCACCCTTAACCTCCATAACAAAAATCCAAAAAACATCAGGAGAACATACATACGATCCTACAGAAATCTCCAGGATATTTCAAGATTATTATTCAAAACTATACAATTTGGCTAATCAGGTATCCGAAAAGGATCCAAAAGAATATCAAAAAGAAAAACAACAATATATAAAAGATACAGCCCTACCCACCATTTCTGATGATATAAGAGAAGAATTAGATAAAAATATCACAGAAGCAGAAATCCAGAAAGCTATATCATCCCTGGTGCCGGGCAAAAGCCCGGGACCAGATGGATTCACTCCACGGTTTTATAAAATGTTTAGGGAGATATTGACACCAATATTAGAAAAAACCTTTATCTCAGCCTCTCAATCATTTGCTCCACAAAGTATGGAGGCACACATATCATTGATTCCTAAACCGGATAAGGATCATACAATTTGTAGTAATTATCGTCCAATATCTTGAACCAATATTGATCTACGTCTGTATTCTAAAATCATTGCGGACAGATTGACACCCATTTTACCAAAACATATTGATCTAGATCAAGTTGGTTTCACTAAAGGTCGAGAGGCTAGAGATAATATAATGAAAACAATATCATTAATAGAATATGCTCAGAAGGGAGCCATACCAGCCTGTCTACTGTCAATAGATGCCGAAAAGGCATTTGACAGAGTAGGCTGGGACTTTATGGAAGAATCACTAAAACAACTGGGCCTAGGACCCAAAATACTTCAGAAAATAATGGCCCTATATGTTAATCCCAAGGCTAAAGTCCGTACAAATGGAATTCTCTCTGACACTATAACGATTTCAAATGGGACTCGTCAGGGATGCCCCTATCCCCTCTCCTATACGTGATAATAATGGAACATTTAACAACAGCTATTCGCAATAACCCAGATATTCAGGGAATTCAAATAAAGGAAAATAACTATAAAATGTCAGTATATGCAGATGACTTATTGATCTATGTAACCAATCCAATAGTGACCTTGCCTAATCTTATTAAAGAGCTTAAGAGATTTGGAGATATGAGTAATTTTAAGGTTAATTACGATAAAACGGAAGTTTTAAATATTTCAGCACCAAGAAAAACTCAACAACTTCTTCAGGAAAACTATCCTCTCAAATGGCAGGAGAGAGCCATCAAATATTTGGGAATATTTATTCCCAAGGACCTAACAAAATTGATGGAGATGAACCTCTTTTCCATAATTCGTAAGGTTATAATATCGCTACAAAAATATAATAAACCAATCTTTTCCCTCTTTGGTAGAATAAATATTATAAAGATGGATATACTCCCGAAGATATTGTATGTATTTCAAACAATCCCGATAAGTCCACCGATTAACCTTATGAAACAACTGCATAAAGCAATTAATAGCTTTATATGGGCTTATAAACCAGAACGAATAAAAAGAGAGATCTTAATTAGAACAAAAGTAGAGGGTGGTCTGGCATTACCAGACTTCATGGCATACGCGAGAGCAGTATCCATTGTAAGGATAGTGGACTGGTTCCATAACAGAAAATCCAAACAATGGGTGAAATTAGAAGAAGATATTACCCTATTTAAACTTAAGTCGTTACCTTGGATTGAACCATGCCTTAGGCCCAAAATGAAAGAGCTGCACCTCCTAGTCGCATAAACACTGAAAATATGGGATACAGTATTACGAAAAGAATCTCTATCTTCCTATATAGGACCAATGACCCCTTTATTCTCCAATCCTGAATTTTTACCAGCACTAAAAGCCCAGACATTCCTTAAATGGCGTAGTAGGGACAATACGAGAATTATTCAAACAATGAAAGAAGGAAAAATTTGTCCATTAGAAGACATGGGTATAGATAACAGATCTAAATGGGTACAACATCATCAATTAAATATGTTTATTAAATATCTACAACAGAAGGAATTAATAAATAGGCCTATGACTAAATTCGAACAACTACTGATACAAGAGCATAAGCCATTACATGGGCTATCAACTATTTATAAGTTATTAATTCCAAAAAGTCCTATAATAGAACTAACATACATCAAAAAATGGGAAACAGAGTTAGAGATGAAAATTCCTATACAGGAATGGGAAAAGGCGCTTAGAGTAATACATAAACTATCGGTCTCTGCTAATCATCAAGAAAGAGGTTATAAGTTAATGACTAGATGGTACAGATGCCCAGTAGATTTGTATAAAATGAACAACAGTAATCAAGAAATGTGCTGGAGATGTAGGAAAGAAAGAGGCACTATGACTCATATTTGGTACAAATGTCAACCGGTACAGCATTTTTGGCAGAAGATTTTTAATATTTACCAGGATGTTACTGATACAAAGACGCAGTTAAATATTAAGACGGCAGTGCTATCAATTATTCCAGGTTCAACAAAAACTATAAGAGAGGATATTTTGGGATATATACTTATAGGGGAACGAACAATAATAGCTCGTAATTGGCGTAAAACGGACAGCCCCTCAATAGGTGAGTGGATATGTGAAATGAACGTGATACAGGATATGGATAAAATTATCCTAATAGAGGAAAAAGGTATATATATAACCCCAAAGAGATGGCAACAATGGGAAAAATTCAGTACATCAGCAAAAATTATACAATATCTGTAATAGATACTAGTCATGGGAAGAGAAAGATAGGAAACCCCCCCACACTTCTTTCCCCCTTTTTTTTTTCTCTCCTCGTTGTTCATTTGTTTGTTTTTGTGATTTGAATGATTGAATGGATGGTCATACACACACCATGGAGCTGGAGGAGGAGGGTTTCTTCTCTTTTTTTTTTGGATGCAACAAGAAAGCCAATATAGGCCAAATAAAAGATATGAGTAACATAGAAAGAGATAAGATAGTATGTCTATAAAAGTTAATAAGATCTAACCTAGAAACCTAATGGGGATTAGAGGCACCCTTATGTAGAAGATTGATCCCATGATGTAGATAGAGAATGTAAGGTATAACCTGCTCTATGATATGAAAATGTATGGCAACATTGTATTATTTGTTTTATGGAAAAAGAATAAAAATGATAATAAAGAGAAGATTGTAAACAAAAATTAATGATATCTCTAACTAAAATTAGATTCTCTGAGATAATTCGACCTGGCACTGCACAGATCTGCGTCTCGCTAACCATCCTACTAATGACCTTAGATAATCTCCTCGCCACCATTTTTGCAAAGACCTTGTAATCAGAATTTAACAAGGAGATAGGCCTCCAATTCTGAATATCTTTTCTATCCCCTTTCTTATAAATTAGCACCACTACCCACGCTCTCATAGATTCGGATATACTGCCTTCCCTCATCATGTACCTGAATACCTCAACCACTTCCCCCTGAATAATATCCCAAAATAGTTTAAAAAGCTCACTTGGTAAACAATCCCCTCCCGGGGTTTTATTAGCCGCTATGCTTATCACAGCTTCCCACACTTCCTCCTCATCCACCGCTTTCTGAAAAAAACTTTATCCTCCTCATCTAGATTATCCTCTACCATATCAATCATTCTAGTATCAGACTCATCAACACACACTCCCTCATACAATCGTTCATAAAATTTAGTCACACACTCCCGCACATCCTCTCCCTTACATTAACTCCCTTCTTCATCATACACACACTCAAACACTCGTCTTTTTCCTTACACACCTTCTTGAAAAAAAACCTAGAGCATTTTTCATCCTGCTCCAGGTGTTTTACTCTTGCTTGAAAGGTCATTTGTTTTCCTCTTTCAGTTAATACCTCTTTAATCCTCTTCCTTACATGCTCTATTTCCTTGGCCATGTCATTGCCCATATTCCTAAAATAATATAATGGAGCCAACCTGGCTTGTAACCTAGAATATCTCCTTTTCTCACTACTACATTTATCCCTACTCTTTTTTTGAAAAAGAAACCTTGATTTGCATTTTGACCCAATCCCACCACCCCAAAATATTACTAAAGTCTTTCTTCCTATTAACCCACCTACTATATAAATTATTAAAATGGGCTTTGACATGCTCGTCCTGCAACAATAAACTATTTCACCTCCATACCCCTATACCAAACGCAATACTATCCTCCATACTCAAATCAACATATACTGCCACATGGTCTGAAAAAAAGAACGCCCTGTGCTTAATATCGACACATTTGAATGCATCAGAAAACAAACATAGATCAATTCTGGATTTTTTTTTTTTTTTTTATTATTACATTTTTATTGAGTTTAATACAAGTACAGGTAAGAAACAATCCGGCTCCTTCTGCCATGCAAGAATTACACACAATAACTTGTGTCTTAAATTCAGACTGTCTTGACATTGTTATGTGCTAGCCTTCACATCTGTGAGTGTTGATTGGTTCCATAGTAGCTCAGCTATGTGAGAAGATTGTTTTTTTTTTTTGTTTTTTTTTAGGTTATGTGCACACTAGTTAATTTCGTTGGTTGGGCATATATCGGATAATTCTCAAGATACCCCACTTGGGAGCACTTTTGTATCTGGAGAAGGAATTGATAACTGGGTTGCGTCTAGTGTGTGCTCGGTGGCGTTATACTTCAGAACGAGATTACTCACAGGTATGAGTGCTTCACTCCACAAAAATTATGTTATGAATAGGTAAAGGTATGCAATAAGCAGTCATTAGGTTAACAGGTAGCGTCCACTAACTTCATATTGAAAACATTCATACGGCTGGAAGAGTGGGCGAAGTAGCCAAAGGAAGATTAGAGAAGAAAGGAAAGGAGGGAACCTGAGGAAGGGTGGTATGGAAAGGTTGTGGGTTGAAGTAGAGGGGGGAGGGGATAGGAAAAGGGGGAAGAAAGTACAGATTAGTAGGTTCGGTACATGTGTGGTCATATCGGTTAGAGCTCTTTCACTTTATTGGATCGACTGGATATGTAGTTATTTTGTGTTCGTCAATTTGTCAGTTTGAGCCATATTTCCGGTATTTCCCGTAACTATGAATTATCTCGTATTCATAGTTCTGGTGTACTAGTGATATTACCGCTGATGTGTTTGGTGCAATGTTCGTCTTCCAATTCCGGAGAATTGTTTGTCATGCTGCTAGTAGAACATGAGTAACCACTGTTCTTTGAGAGTGAGGGTATTGGTCTATTCCTATGTTCAGAATCGCAAGATTTGGGCAAAGGGCTTTCAGGGAACCCGTTAGTGTAGCAATGTGTTTAAAGGTTGTGACCAGAAGCTTCGGAGACATGGGAAACTCCAGAGAATATGTATTAAGTTCCCTGTTTGACCACATCCCCTCCAACATTGGGAGGATGTTGATGAGGAAAAGGAGGCCATTCTCTGGGGAGTGTAGTACCATCTGTGTGTATTTTTTATGGTCATTTCCCAGTGTGATACACATTTTGTCACCTGATAAATGGAAGTGAAAGCTGCATTCCATTGACGTTTAGAGAGTTCGACCTTCATGTCTGCTGTCCAGTCTTTCATAGTTTTGGTTATGTGGAGTGTTTTTTTATTTTTCAGAAGGTATAAAAGAGTGGAGTACCTTTCTTTGTTGGCTGATGGGAGAGGTAGAACTCCTTTATTCGCTCCGGTAACAGAATCTTAGGGGGAGGGTGCTTGGTGAGGAAGGCTATTATTCGTGCACAGGTGAAGTAGTGTTGTTTGGGGATTCTGTATTCTGTCATGAGGTTGTCTATTGTTTTGGGTTTATTATTGAGGAAAAGGTCTCTTACTTGTACTATGCCTGACTTTTGTAGAGGGGTTGTGCTGAGCATTGGGATCATCTCTTCAAGAATCTGTATTGGGTATGTTGAGTAGAGCATTTGCTTTCCCTCACTGCGTGTGGAGTTTAGAGTTCTCCAAGCTAGGATTGAGGTCTGAGTGGGCAAAGGAAGAGAGGAGATGTCCCAAGGTTCCCAGATATCACTTATTAATAGGTTTTTCAGAGTTTTGGTGGGGATAAAGTGGTTTCTATTTCTGCCCATGTTGAAGGGGCGTCACTGTGAAACCAGTGCTTCAATTGGTCCATATTGACCAACAAGTGATAGTCTCTTACGTCTACCCATCCTGCTCCCCCTGCTAGTTTATGAGTGGTGAGTTTTCGGTAGGCACATCTGGCCCTCCATCAATTCTGGATTTGACGCGCCCACTGTCTGAAAAATATGTAAAATAAGGATCCACCAAACCCTACAACAATATGAGCATCATTAAGATGTAAATCCTGAATTACCCCATTCAGCATGGTGCTATTTACATTCAGCTTAGTCTCTGCTACACCTACCCGATCTTTCACAAATCGTATCATATTAAAATCCCCCATGATCACACTAGGTTTTCTTCCTTCCACGTGTAACTTCAAAACTTCAAATACCTCAAGGCGTTCCTGTTTATTCACAGGAGCATATAAATTAAAACCCCTAAACTTCTGGTTAAACAAAACTAAGTCTGCCAGGAGACCCAAAACCCCTCACATTGAGGGACACCAACTTGATGCGCATTCACATAAAGATGTGCATCATTCACACCCAGTCCTATCACTTAAGCCAGAAAACTGACATATATTCCTCAGAACCACAGCGCTTTCCTCATCCGGAATAGGTGACATTATGGCCGCCTGGAAAGTTCCTGGTGTTCATGGACTTAGCATTGGTGATTGTACCTCCTCCCCCCATCTCCCCCAAGACCTCAAAGGGGTTGCTTGTTTCAACCCCAGCTGCCTCAACCTTCAATTTCTTAGTCCTTTTCTTCTTAGGGCTCTCCAAAGCTTCCACCTTTGTCTTATCACCCACAGCCTCCATCTGTTCCACATCTTCTTGGGCTTCCTGCACCACCGGTTCCCACTGTAAGGTTGCCGCCAACTCCTCTATAGCCTCCTTCACCGCCCTCTCCACCTCTGCTCCATTCTCCACTGTTAATGGCTCCACACTGGTGGGTGGCACTTCCACTCAATCCTCCACACCCTGGCTCCCACTTTCTTCCTCTTCCACCTCCTCTCCCTGTCTTTCAGGAGAGTCAGACAGCCCCTGTGTGGACACTGGTCATCCACTCTCAGCAGTGCGCCTGACAGCTTCGGCATAAGAGACATAGGCCCTTCTTACTTTTGAACAATTCTTCACTGTGTGATCACGCTGTCCACATACATCACAGGCCCACTTAATCAAGCAAGCCCCAGTCCTGGATACAAAAGATGTGTTGTGGTTCCTCTCCAACTGATTTCTCCAGCAAATCCTGCACCAGGAACTCCAAACTCACTTTCTGCAAATGACCAGGCATAACCTGAAAACGAAGAGTGTTCTGAATCCCTTTTCGCTCCATCACCGGAAAAAGAAACAGGCCTCTTCACAGACCCCAAGACCACCCAACCTGAACCACAGCAACAAAGCTGACCCATCAGCAGGTCAAACCAACACTCTCTACTGAAGTGCCTTATATAAGCTAGTACTGACACACGCCCAATAGAAGTACACACCCACCAGTATCTTTCAATCTGTCTTTTCTAATTGATTTCACCTGAGAGGCTGCTATACCTAATACTATTTGCTGTGTTAACCCTTGGCTATGTTCATCAGATCAGTATAAGTCCAGGACAAAATTCTAAGTCAGTGGTTATCAACCCTGTCCTCAAGTGTTTCAGGATTTCCCTCAGATGAAACAGCTGTGGTAATTACTAAGGCAGTGAAACTAATCAAATCACTTGTGCAAAATAATAGCCTGAAAACATGACCTGTTGGGATGCCTTGAGGACTGGAGTTGAGGAACACTGATCCAAGCAACAGTTTTCTAACCAGATCAACCTGTGCAGTGTAAACCCTACAATTTGAAATGTCCAAGTCCCTGGCTGCAGCTTCCAATTTAAAGTCCCAAAATAACTTGCTTATATTACAGACTATTTGGACAAGAGATAAATAAAATGCCAGCCTGTCTTTGGATTGTGGGGAGAAACCCAACCAGAGGTTTATTATAAACTTCAGCACAAGCATTAGCATATCCAGGACGTGAACCAGCAACCTTTTAGGTGCTAGGTGGATTTGCTAGCCACTTAGCTAGTGAGCACACGTGTTGTCCATCACTGTGGTGTGAACCAGCCCTAAGTCCATAGCCATGCTCAGTATCACAAGTAATATACAATTGATTGTCCTAAGTATTGGGAAATGTGCCTTTACACACACACAAACTATAATGGCAGCCCAGGGTTCAGTATAGAGTTGGGCCACCATTTGCAGTTATAACAGCTTCAACTCTTCTGGGAAGGCTGTCCATAAGGTTTAGGAGTGTGTCTATGGGAATGTTTGACCATTCTTCCAGAAGTGCATTTGTGAGGTCAGGCACTGATGTTAGATGTGAAGGCCTGGCTCGCAGTCTCTGCTCTAATTCAGCCAAAAGGTGTTCTATTGGGTTGAGGTCAGGGCTCTGTGCAGGCCAGTCAAGTTCCTCCATACCAACCTCCCTCATCCATGTCTTTATGGCGTTTGCTTTGTGCACTGGTGCGCAGTCATGTTGGAACAGGAAGGGGCCATCCCCAAACAGTTCCCACAAAGTTGGTAACATGAAATTGCCCAAAATGTCTTGCTAATGCCTTAAGAGTTCCCTTCACTGGAACTAAGGGGTCAAGCCCAACCCCTGAAAAACAACCCCACGCCATAACCCCCCCTCCACCAAATGATTTGGACCAGTGCACAAAGCAAGATCCATAAAGACATGGATGAGTGAGTTTCGCCTGCACAGAGTCCTGACCTCAACCAGATAGGACACCTTTGGCTGAATTAGAGTGGAGATTGTGAGCCAGGCCTTCTCATCCAACATCAGTGCCTGACTTCACAAATGCACTTCTGGAAGAATTGACAAATACTCCCATAGACAAACATCCTAAACCTTATGGACAGCCTTCCCAGAAGAGTTGAAGCTGTTATAGCTGCAAAGGGTGGGCCAACTCAATATTGAACCATACACACTAAGACTGGGATGCCATTAAAGTTCATGTGCATGTAAAGGCAGGCATCCCCATTGCCTAGCTATTATAAATAGTATATCTGGCAAGATTTGCAACGGTGGTGGAACCCTCCTACACATAAATACTACATTTAGACATAAGTTAGGTAAGGCCCTGAGTCATGTTTAACAACATAGAGAGGACAAACAACATCTCTACATGAAGTGACATGCGTAAGAATCAAACTAAGGACATCTCCAATGGTGGACAGAACAGCTACCTTTTAAACCACAGGGCTTACACACGCCAAGTCCTCCTACACATAAATACACAGATATTGCATTTCTGGGAATATATAGGACTTACATTAGTCAGGAGTTAATCTTCTAAATGTAATCTGTGATTTTTGGTGGTTCTTGCTGCGTGAGCATAGACTATATTAATTAGTATATAATAAATGATTATATAATAAAAAAAATAATTATATTAATGTTATCCTCAGATTTTTGGTAATGACATTTTTATTTCTGATGTTGGTACACATATCACATTTTTGGAGCTCAAATTAGGATCATTTGAAAAGAATAAAAAAAAAATAGAACTCATTTTAAATTTCCATAAGCAATGGTATTGTTTGTGGTGTGTAAAGACACCTGTGTGAGTTTGTGGAAATATTTTTGTGACATGGACAGCAGCATGTGAAAGTGACCGAGGAAAAAAAATATTTACAAAACATGAAGAGATTTCACATTGTAGCATTCTTAAAAACAAAATAGATTATCAAATGTGCAACATTGTTGCCAGGACAATTTATTTGAGAGAAAGATACATTTCATCTCAACGTGAAATGGATTTATTTGATAAAGTAACAATCGTACCATTAGAATGAATGGCAGAAACTTGCACTTGGCAAAATAACGCTCATCTTCACTCCCAAAAAATGTGTGTAAAATAACTCTCATTTTGGTATTTACTAACTACTCAAGGAATTACTCCATGAGAGTTATTTTGAGAGTTGTTTTGTGTCTGAGCTAGGAGTAAGGCGACGGGGAATTTATCTCTTCTCAGACTTTTTAAGATATTTCAGTGTAGAAATCACTTTTTCACACAGTTTAAAAGCAGATTATCTTTAAACAATATACGGCATATTTTAGTACAATTTAGGGGATCAGATCATGCTCCAAACATTATATCTATTTGCACAACTTCAGGTCTGGACTGGAGTAAGGAGTTGGCCATTATCTGTGACCTGGGAGCAATGGTGAATTCCATTTTGGCCGTTATTTACCGCCAGTGCTATTGTGAATACCGTTTTAGTGCTATTCACCGCAAACCGCAGTAATTTACCGCGAACCGCAGCGCTATAGTAAATGACCCCCATAGTCTCTTGAGTTTCTTATTAGGTGGAGCAAGCAATTGGAGCTAATTATCATGAAATAAACTCAGTTTTTGTCTCAATGATTCTTTTATCCAGCGATGTTCCACCCACAAGAGGCATATATTGGTGTATCACTGCACACAAATCCTTCACCAAGTGCAATGGCCACTTATTCCCCCCTAGGGGATACGCCTTTCACTCTTAGTGAGCTCAGCTGCTATCACAAAGCTTCATTCCTCCATATGTAAATGAAAGAGATATAGCCTCTCATGGTGTAGTATTTAAAACCAGCGTTTATTAAAAAATGTAGTAACTCACAGTTAAAATCTTGAAAATCAGCGTAATCAACGGTGTCACAGATGCTCGTACAGTGTAGAACACAAACTTCCAGGTTCGGCCGTACCCGGAAGTGGCCCGGCTCCTCCCGACGCGGAATAAGGTGAGGTTGATGTATATGATCTGAGATGAGGTTTTACACATGCTTGTATATTATTTTATATGATAATTATATGATAATTTCATTTGAAGTTTTGTAGTTCACATAGCGCCGCTCCATATTGTACATTGAATTCAGCCACAGGTGTTTGTGAAACTTGAGGAGCTGGCAGCTGTGTTTGGTATCCAATTAGGTTATATTTACTATACATTCAATATTCAAACACTATTAATCTAATCGTCATAGTGAGTAGCGCACAGGTCACTTTATTTCTATTGCTAGGGAGCTTTTTTTTTCTTGGGAGAGTGCATGTGATCAGCACAGGGCCAATCAGCACTGTCCAGACAGAGGGTCATGGGTCCTGCATTTTCATTGGGCAATCATGGGAGAATGAAAACTTCTCCTACAAGCTTTAACCAGACACTTAAAGACACTTAAAGACACTTAAAGAAGTCAGTGATACCAAAATATAATCAGCACAATATAGGAATATAAAGGTTAAATAAATACAGTGAAGTAAACAATATAATTGACAAAATGTTAGTAGCCCTCAGTTGGGCTGATAGTGATTGCTGCCAAACACCCTTCAGAGTGTAATCAGTGTTAAACAGGAAGTGTACAGGGTGGGCCATTTATATGGATACACCTTAATAAAATGGGAATGGTTGGTGATATTAACTTCCTGTTTGTGGCACATTAGTATATGTGAGGGGGGAAACTTTTCAAGATGGGTGGTGACCATGGTGGCCATTTTGAAGTCAGCCATTTTGAATCCAACTTTTGTTTTTTCAATAGGAAGAGGGTCATGTGACATATCAAACTTATTGGGAATTTCACAAGAAAAACAATGGTGTGCTTGGTTTTAACGTAACTTTATTCTTTCATGAGTTATTTACAAGTTTCTGACCACTTATAAAATGTGTTCAATGTGCTGCCCATTGTGTTGGATTGTCAATGCAACCCTCTTCTCCCACTCTTCACACACTGATAGCAACACCGCAGGAGAAATGCTAGCACAGGCTTCCAGTATCCATAGTTTCAGGTGCTGCACATCTCGTATCTTCACAGCAT
>BLSH010305673.1:65354-90135 GCA_018402905.1 Glandirana rugosa | reverse complement strand
TAACAATTCCGTCACGACCCAAACTGTGTATCATGTAGAATTTCCCTGTAACGTGGAATATGGGTTCGTCGTCAGGTAAGTAATAAAACAGTATGGCATCGAGCCCTAATGAATGTTAAACCCTTATAGGGAAGATTCACACCCGACTTTTATCACCCGTGTTTGTTTCCTAAGGAGAGAGGATGAAGTTCTCTTGAATTTCACATACAAGTTAAAGTCGTTATAAAAGGGGTTTGGAGGGATACCCTAAGTATAAGACACTTATCATGTATGTCTCTACCCTGTTCAAGTAGATCGTGGGTCCCTCTTCTACGGTTTGACAAAGGTGGAGTTCTACATACTCGTAATACACAGTTGTTTTAGGGGAGGTAGGGGGGGAAGGAATTTAGGGGAGAGATGTTAAGATTTGTTCTAGGAGGGGAATTTTGAGGGGACTTGTGCCGTGAGGGGGGGATGGAGGGGATTTTGTTGACACATAATGCTCATACATCTTGAGGTGGAAACAGTTTGGCATCTTCTCCCTGGGTGCTAGATGAACTTGTCCCATCTCTGTATGTACTATTCACAGAATATGAATCCCATAGGGAGGTTTGGGGAAAATATTGCTGAAATTGAACATACACTTTAAGTTCTCTTGAAGTAGGAGAGAGGAATCCTTTGTTTGTGCCCACTATTTTCAGCCCACACTTAGAAGGGATATTCCCAAATTGTAAGTAATCCCGAGCTACGGTATGACAAAATAATGAATGGACTGCTGCTTGGGTATAAGGTGCAATGTCCCTTTAAGATGTACTATGTGTCAAACCCAGCACTGCCTTAACAATGTGATTCCCTATCCAGGAGTAGTGCATTACTTTAACTAAACCCTCAAATCATAACATCCTTGATTGAACCAAAAACCAATATTAATTATCAGTTAATAAATAAAGTTCATAGATAAAGCACTAGTTCATGCAGTCTTCACAGTGCAAAATCAAATCTTCTAAAGTACAATCCGTGCTCCACATAATGCTCAGAAATGGGCAATTAGGTGTTGTGCTCCCCTCCTCATGTGCCCCCACTCACCAACACTCAATATGTATTGTGCCTATCAGTATAAGGCAATCCTTGGAATCCTTAGAATCCTGTGTTGTATCTTCAGCAGTTCTCCGTGCATCTCGCAGAGACAATCTCTCAGTGTTGGCACGGAAGGAGAATAATCAGAGATATCCATAGCATAATCCCATTTATTTAAAAAAATGTTAAAATACAAATTGGACACTCACAAATAAACTCTTGTGTAAAGTACAAAATCCTGGCTTGGAACCCCGTGGCGTGCGCTCCAGACATGACGTTACCGGTGGTTCCAATCTAATGCATTGCGCTCCTCCCTCGGAGCGTCTTCAGAGTGAATGAGTGAATCTTAAATAAGGGTTGCTCCTCCTATTACTCTCATTTCGCTTCCCAGCACACCTTATTGATACTTCCGCCCTGCTAGTCCATAAACCCGTGACTCCATAGTGCAGATTTGATAGCAACCTACTTAATACTTTCTTTTATATTTTTTTCATATACACTAACACATAATCACAATATTACATTGAAAGCAATAATTCTCTTTCAATTTTACCTATGGACATTTGTTTCTACATTTGTTTCTAGTACTGGCATCAAAATGCATGATTTCTTTGATTGTATACCTACACAATTGTTATCTGTGCATCCCTCAGTGTAAGAGGAGATTTTGATCAGTGCCAAAGTTCAGCAGTCAGTGACAGCTCTAAATCTGGATTAGCTTTGAAAGATTAGTTGGCAGGTTTTCTTGATATCTGTCATTTCACCAGATGTGTCTCATGTCACCTTTGTGACTGTCTAACCTCCAACAACTGTCTGAATATAGGGGACTTTATACTAAAATCTCAGCAAAAGATTTTCAATGTTTCCTGGAACACGCTTGGCATCTCATTTACGTCTAATTTCTAATAATATCAAGACATTAATATTTAAGTAATACTAGACAAATAGGAAAAATCATGTTGAGATAAAACATTATTAGTGCTTTGCTTTTTATTTTTACTTGAAATGCCACTTAGTATGCTATTACCTCAAACCCTTAAAGCTTTTATCTAACACCCATGCATTTTATAACAGCAGTGGGTTTTGAACGCCAGGCGGATTATTAATATATTATTTCAGGTTTTAAAATGTCAGTCAAGTTATTTTTCCTACCTTATTATGTATTCAATTTTATATGCATTTTTTACCTTTTGTAAAAAAAGTAGCAAAACATAGCCAACAGCGACTACTCAATAGTGCGATTTTACAAGTCTAATCACATGCGGGTATATCTAGCTTCAGATATATTTATTCATATTGAAGCCCAACTCCAGACCCTGACTGACTATATTGTCCATTAGAGTTAACTCAAGAATACGAGAAGAAACTGTTTTTGAAAACTTGTTCAACTGCTTCTGTCTGTAGTACTTGCCCTCAACTATCTAGAGATAGGTTGTAACAACCTGAAGGTCATAAAGTATTGTTGCAACATAATGTCTCCAGGAAAACAATGCATTAAGCTATTTATAATATTAGTTACAGTAAAATTGTACATTAGATGTTTTCTTGCAGATGGAATCAAATCTAACCTTACAAAAATATATAACCATAGAGAGCGTCCATCACTACGGTAGTTTTAAATTTAATCAGCCTCTAACTGAATTTAGCTTTTACTTTACCCATTTTTACTAACAATATTGCCATCTACCTGCTGTAGCACTGAAACTACTTGCTTGAATTCCGAAATGTCAGTCTGTTGGGTAAGATAGGATATGTGAAAAAATGACCTTTGTATATCAAAAGAAACCACATTCATATCTTTTTTTTAAGTTGATAAACTGTTTTTAGTATGTTTTTATTTGGAAACAAATTTTTTGAAAATGTTTAAAAAAATCAGGTACCATTGACACAAATTTTCTGACGCAATTTAACTTCTATAAAGAAAATGTTTAGCACTTGCTTACTGTCTTATTCTAAAGATGTATTCATACCTGAACATCAGGGATTCAGAAGTGTTTTTGCCATAATTTTTGTGCTTTTACACATGCATACTGTAGGGACAGTAAAAGAGGTGTGGTGAGTTTTTTGAAGTTGTAATTTTTCCCCACAATTCATGGGAAAAAAATAAATTATTTTTTTTTTTTACACAAAATTGTCATATTAACAAGTTATTTCTCACACATGGCATAGGCATTCCTACAATTACTCCACAAAACACATTTTGCTAATCATCCTGAGTATTGTAATACCACGTGTATGAGACTTTTTCACAGCCTTGCCACTTACAGAGGCCCAACATCCAAGTAGCACCTCCAGGTGTTCTAGGGACATAAATTATACATCTAATTTCCTGAATACCTATCACATGTTTGAAGGCCCTGGAGCACCAGGACAGAGGAAACACCCACAAAATGACCCTATTTTGAAAAGCAAACACCCAAAGTGTATTCTATGAGGCATAATGAGTCTTTTGAATATGTCATTTTTTACACAAGTTTTTGAAAAATGTGAAAAGAAAATGAAAACCTATTTTTTTTTAAAAAGTTGTCAATTTATAAGATATTTCTAACACATAGCATGTACATACCAAGAATTACACATCAAAATAGATACTGCTACTCCTCCTGATTTTGGGGATACCACATATGTAAGACCATTTCAATGTCTGAACAGATTATGTACCCAAGATTGCAACCTGTGTAACACAAAAATCAACAAACACTGTATAGAAAACAATGTACTGCAATGGTCGCTTCTGTAAGAGTTGTCAGTGAATATAGCATAGTGTAGCTTTACCTACAGCAGTTCTTGTTCCTAAAATCCAAGCAAGCCTAACCTATTGGTATGTGGCTGCCCCCATAGTGCAATGCTATGTTCACTGGCCAAGAAGTATAGAAGGCTGAACAAAGGGTTAACAAAAGATTACCTGTAGTTTGAGGGGAGCATTAGTCCAGGAAGCAGGCAGAGATGTGGTCAGCAACAGTGAAAGGAATCATCCAGGCAGCAGGCAGGAATATGCTCCATAAACATGCCAGAGTCAGTACAGGCAGCAGGCTGTCATCCAGGCAGCAGGCAGGAACACAATCCATAAAGAGTCCAAGGTCAGTACAAGCAGCAGGCATAGATATGGTCAGCACAGCCAATGTAATGGTCCAGGCAGCCGCCAGGAGCATGGCCCATAAAATGTACAGGGTCATTACAGGCAGCAGGCAGAGATATGGTCAGCACAACCATAATATTTGTTAAGACAGCAGGCAAGAACATGGCCCATAAAAAGTCCTGGGTCAATACAGCAGGTAGGAACATCAAGCTTAGAGCCTAGGTCAGGAAAGAATGGGCACAGGGTAAAGACTTCTTCCCACCCCAAATCTTTGAAGCCTTTGGTCTCCAGATCCTGTTCTGGGAATTACAAAGCCCAGAGAAAACCAAAAACAGTTTTCTCTACTCAGAACACCATTCTGAAGCCCCTCATATATGTGAGACTCCTGTTATCTTGCATACTATGGCAGCAGGGCAAAAAATCAGTCTAAGCGGCAGCAAAAACATGGTTGATAAACAGGCCAAGGTCAGTGCAGGTAGAAGACAGAAACATGGTTGATAAGCAATCCAGATGGCAGGCAGCAGCATAGTCAATAAACAGGCCAGAGTTAGTTCAGCTGGAAGGCAGAAATAAGGTTGATAATGCAGATGGCAGTCAGAGGCATAGTTGATGAACAGGCCAGAATCAGTTCAGATGGAAGGCAGAAACATGGTGGATAAACAATGCAGACAGCAGGCAGAGGCATAGTCGATTAACAGGCCAGGGTCAGTTAAGGTGGAAGGCAGTGGCACGGTTGGTTGAGGCAGCAGGCGATTGATCAGCACAGATATTGAAAACAGGGAAATGGCAAGCTGTTAGAATTATGGGCTAATATTTTAGTGACTTCTGAAAATGTTGGAAGCAGTCTCTGATGCATAGGCCCAGTAGGGAGCAACATTGGGCACAATTAAAACTGGTGTCTCTTCTAACTTCACGTCTGCTGTAAACCCAAAATCTTTTTAGGCATCTTTGGCCTGCTTCTGTAGTGTAATGCTCTCAGGGAAATGGTGCTCATGAAGTCTGCTCACAGAATTAGAGAGAACATTTTCTGTGGGGGGATCCTTAATGGTAGATTAGGGATGTGACTATTTCTTCTATAAATTTGTGGAAGGCGGTAGATCTTTCAGTGGAATTGGTGTAGGGGACATACACATTATAAATGGCCAAATTAATAAGACAAATTGTAACTTTTTTATACCAGAAATGGGACCTTTTTTTGCTAAATAGGGCTGTAACATCTGACCATTGAAATCCACCCCCCCCCATCCCCATGTACAGAATTTAATCTTAGAGGCACATAGGCTTTTCAATGGGACCGTGTCTTCTGGAGATTTCCAACGAGTTTTCATTGTGGATGGTGGACAGGATGTACACATCTCTCTATCCTTCCACTTCACGGCCAACACTTACTGATTCCCCCCTTTGTAGCCTTGTGGTCACTAAACTTTGTGGGAAGCCCTTCCTGTTTTTTCGGGTGATACCGCAGGCCAAGGTTTTCTCACTGTACAGGAGGCGGAAAAGGGGCGGGCTGGTATAAAAATGATCTAGGTAGATGTGATAACCTTTTTAGAAAAGTGGAAAAGTCAGGTCCCAGACAATTTTTCCACTTGTGCCAATGTAGGTTGGGAACTCAGGGGGCTGAAGCTAGGAATCTTTGCCTACATACACGCGGAATGCATACAAATATTCTGTTGCATTTTCACAAAACTTGTAGAGCTTTACTCCATATCTGGCCCTTTTGCTTGGATTGATTTTGATTGGTATTGCTTGATTTCCAGCCAGCCAGTAAAGTGGACAATGCACATATCCAAACATATATTTTGGTCAGGGACATAAAGTTCAGCAAAACTCTTGGAAAAAAAAAGTTGGTGAATTTTGTATAATTTGTCATAGTTGGGATGATATCAGGGAGGGCACTGAGTATTGTCACTGAAATGAAGGAATCGCATGATCATCTCATAGCGTTACCTGGGCATTACAGAAAAATGAATGGGCATGTGATAGATGGGGTGGGTGAACCAGTAAGCATGTCCTTCATTATTTTTGTAAGGCCCATGTTACTGGGGAAGCCCAAAAATACCCTGAACTCCTCCAATGTAAGACATCTCTATTCAAACGGATGGGCATAGGATGAACTTAGGGTGTTAGCAATATATTATTGGGCAAAAAGATTGGTCTAGTCCACAATAAGCTGTCGGGCAAAGATAAATGTAAAAAAATGTAAAAAGTTCTGAAAAAATTTCAGTGTTGGCCTGCACACCTGGCTGTGTAGTAAAAGAGGGCATACTTGCTGATCCCAAGTTGGAAGGCAACCATAATGGGTTTGCCAGTGCGTCTGGGAGATATGTTTGGGCCCTGATTCTTGGGGTTTGATGTGATATTTCAGTTCTGGTTCTCTGCCTTTCATCCAAGGGTCTAGCACCACTGGCATTTATCCATTTACCATTGGGGTGCATGGCTGGTGGCTGCCTGGTTTTCAGAGCACCTTTCCTTTTAGCAGGGACCCTTTCCTCTCCTTATTCACTCACTGATCCACTACTTTAGACAGGTTTGTCAGAAACGGAAGGTGATAGCTCCCCACTGCTCTCATCCGTCATACTGATGATATGAAATGCCTCCTCACTGGTGTAAACTTTTTTGGACATGGCTGACACTGGGACAGGTAGATGGCTGATGGGCGGCTGTAGGACATGTACTCTGCTGATGGGAGGCTGTAGGAATGATACTCTGCTTATGGTGGCTATGTGACAGGTAATCTGGTGATGGGTGGCTATGTGACAGGTATACTGCTGATGGCGGCACTGATGGGTAATGTGCGGCAAGTAGTAATTGGGTGACTGCCCGGTGCACTGCTGTTGCATGACAGATACACTGCTGATGGGCGACTGGTGCACTGATGGGTGACAAGTACACTGATGATGGATGACTGATGTTCGCCCATCATCTTCGAAGAGCACCTTGACATCTAACAGGCTATTGGCTGTCCACGGTGTGTCCGCAGATGGCTGTTAAGACCGATACGGGCACTGAATGTTCTGCCACATGCCGGGTGGACATGTGTGGGCACCACTGTTGCAGCAATTGCAGCTCTGGCTTTACGGAGTGCTCGCTTCAGTTGTTCTATGGTTGTCCTTCTAGATTCAGATGTCTGGCAGCCTTGGTGGATCAGCATGCATCATGTCGAGCGATCTTGTGCCAGGGTTTCCCAGGAGGTGGTGTCGAGATCCAGGGACTTGAAAGAGGCTTTCAGAGTGTCTTTGTATCGCTTCTTTTGTCCCCCATGCAAATGCTTTCCTTGAGACAGCTCACCATAAAGGAACTGTATGGGATGCGGTAGTCTGGCATCCTTGCTGATGGGCAACCGGTACACTGATGGATGACAGTAACACTGCTAATGGGCAGATGGGTGATGTGAGAGGTGCTCTTTACTGTGGTTGTTTGTGCAGTACATTGTAATTCAATCTTAGCTGACACTCTTCTCCTCACACTGGGTCGGTTACCTGGAACAGCAATTTACCAGTCTTTGTTTACATTAGTGATTGACTGTGAATGGACCCCGCGTATCACGTGGAAATGAGCCACTATCATTTGCTCTTTATCCCCCGATCAGTGATGCTCTGTGTCATAGGGACACAGCTCACCTCCAATTGCCATGCTGTGCACCCCCGAGGGCACACTTGCGCCTCAAGAATGGAAGAACGTCATATGACGTCCTCCCAGAATGAGAGCAGTCCGCCCGATCATCATTTCACTAGGCGGGCAGGAACCATTTAACAGGGTTTTTTATTGGCTAGTGGAAAACAGTTTAATCCCTGGATTTTCACTCTGTTTGCTGTTTGTTTGTGTGTGATGTGGTGTATTGCACTCTTTAGCCATATTCAATGAATTGGGGTGTTTCATGGCAACAGCTGCTGCATTGACTTCATTGTCGTTAATGGAATAAGAGAGCAAGAAGAGTTGATCAAACACCTGGAAGTTCGGGTTCGGCAGGTTTGGCCGAACTTCGGGAAAAAGTCCGGGTTCGGGACCGAACTTGACCTGAACTTTATCCCGGACTCCGAACCCCATTAAAATCAATGGGGACCCGAACTTTTAGGCACAAAAATGGTTGTAACAAGTGTCGGACAAGTGCCCTACAAAGAAATGGGGATAGGCAAATAACTTAAAATAATTTTTAAGCTAAAATCACATAAAAAAATAAAAAATGGAGGTGGATGTAGAGTTGGAGGTTGAGGAGGCGGTGGAAGTGGCAGTGGAGAAGGAGGAGGTAGCCAACACTGTTTTTTTTATTTTTGTGCAAGAAATGCACTGCTGGCCGCAAATGTAGTTTTTAGAATATATATATATTTTTTAAACCAGCAATGTAGACATTTTTTTTATTTTTGTGCAGGAAATGCACCGTTGGCCGCAAATGTAGTTTTTGGAAAATTTTTTTTTCTTTGTTTAAAACCAGCAATGTAGACTTTTTTTTATTTTTGTACAAGAAATGCACTGCTGGCCGCAAATGTAATTTTTAGAATATTTTTTTTTAAACCAGCAATGTAGACATTTTTTTTATTTTTGTGCAAGAAATTCACCGTTGGCCGCAAATGTAGTTTTTGGATTTTTTTCTTTTTTTTAAACCAGCAATGTAGATGTAGATGTAGATTATGTACAATAATCTGTCCCTTAAAGCAACAGCTGGAACCTTTCCTTATAGAACTTGGAGATAATTTTAGAACAATAATCTGTCCCTTAAAGCAACCGCTGGAACCTTTCCCTATAGAACTTGGAGATGATTTTAGAACAATAATCTGTCCCTCTAAGCAACAGCTGGAACCTTTCCCTATAGAACTTGGAAATGATTTTAGTACAATAATCTGTCCCTCTAAGCAGTAGGCTCTACCTAATCCAGTCAGATCGTTCTGGTCAGCAGGAAGAGGTCTGCAATCTGTCCCTCAAAGCATCAGTACTAGTAATTAGAGTTGAGCGAACACCTGGACGTTCGGGTTCTGCGGGTCCGAAGAACTTTGGGAAAAAGTCCGGGTTCGGAACCGAACATTGCCCGAACTTTATCCCGGACCCTGAAACCCATTGAAGTCAATGGGGACCCAAACTTTTAGGCACAAAAAATGGTTGTGCTAGAGGGCTGCAAAAGGAAGTAAAATGGGGGTAAGAGTAGGGCAAGTGCCCTACAAAAAAATGGGGATAGGGAAAATAAATTAAAATCAAATAAACTAGGAGATGATTTTTGAACAATAATGTGTGACTTACAGCTGCAGCTAGAACCTCTCCCTTTAGAACTAGGAGATGATTTTTGAACAATAATCTGTCCCTCTAAGCAGAAGCCTCTACCTAGTGCAGTCAGATCGCTCAAAGCAGCAGTATGTGAAATCTCAAATTACTCCCACAATCTGATCATTGTGTACGATCCCACAATCTGATCGCTGTGTATGATCGTAACGATCGTTGTGTTATGAAGGGTTTGATCTGCAATGTGTCACTCAAAGCAGCAGTATGTGAAATCTCAAATTACTCCCACAATCTGATTGTTGTGTACGATCGTAGCGATCGTTGTGTTATGCAGAGTTTGATCTGCAATCTGTCACTCAAAGCAGCAGTATGTGAAATCTCAAATTTCTGCAATCTGTCCCTCAGAGCAACAGTAGTAGTAATCTCAGGATGCAGGATCAGATGTTAAAATGTCTGCAATCTGTCCCTCACAAAAACACCGGCAGCATCCTCTCCCTGCACTAACCCAAGAGCATGCAACATGCAGCACTGTGACTCCAGCCTCATATAGAGGCTGGGTCATATGATGCACTGGCCAATCACAGCCATGCCATTAGTAGGCATGGCTGTGATGGCTTCTAAGGGCAAACAAGTGAAACGCTTGTTGATTGGCTGCCCTGCAGCTTTTCAACATGCGTGATCAACTACCAGAACCCAGAACCCGAACGTTTTTTGAAATGTCCGTGTTTGGGTCCCGGACACCCCAAAGTTCAGTACGGACCCAAATGTTACAGTCCGGGTTCGCTCAACACTACTAGTAATCTCTACCTAGTCCACAATCAGATCATTCAGTAATGCAGGATGAGATGTTATATAATATCTGCAATCTGTCCCTCACAGAACCAGCAGCATCCTCTCCCTAAACTAGCATATGACATGCAGCACGGTGACTCCAGCCCCATATAGAGGCTGGGTCACATGATGCACTGGCCAATCACAGCCATGCCATTAGTAGGCATGGCTGTGAAGGCTTCTAAGGGTCAACCAGTGAAACACTTGTTGATTGGCTGCCCTTGGCAGCTATTCAACACGTGGAATAAAATACCAGAACCCCGGACCCCAACTTTTTTTGAAAAGTCCGGGTTCGGGTCCGGGTCCCGGACACCCCAAAGTTCGGTACGAACTCAACTCTAGTTATTACTAATAGAGATGAGAGAGGCAGGTTCTGGGTCATGATGCCACAATGACCTCTATACACATGAGGAATCACACACAATCCTTTGAATATGTGTGAATGTTGGTGAAAAGGTCAATTCTGCTGCTCAACTTGATATTCAAGTTCTTGTCATTGCAGTTCTCTTGCAAGACTCCCCATCCACAGACCCCACTGAGCAGGGGTTGAGGGGAAGAGGCCCTTGTCTTCATCAACATGGGAAAAAGGTGCTTTGTCAGGGAGTTCTCCCCTGGCAAGGCACCCCCCATGTTGAGGTCATGTGGCCTGGTTCAGAAGGGAAGGCAGCATATTCATCACCTGGTATGGATATTTTGGGACCTCACACTTTTTTGTGTGAGGTACCCCCTTAAAATCCATACTAGACACAAAGATCTCAGGAAGGTCATGTCAATTTGCACACACCATCTATCCAAATGAATGTGCCCAAAAAATACTATAGTCTGTGCTGCTCCCTTATGTCAATGTGACTAAATGTTTTGAATGAGCTCTGGAAAAATCAATAGACAAATATTTTCTTAGAATGAAAGTACTTGCTGCCGTTCCCTACTGGCTTGATGGCTAGGGATGAGCAGAACACCCCCGGTTTGGTTCGCACCAGAACTGACAAAATGTTTGCGCAAACATTCGAACACCGTTAAAGTCTATGGGACCCGAACATGAAAAATCAAAAGTGCTCATTTTAAAGGCTTATATGCAATGTTATTGTCCTAAACAGTGTATGGAGACATGTATCAATGAAAAAAAAAGTTTTTAAATCAAAAGTTTTTTCAGGAGCAGTGATTTTAATAATGATTAATGTGAAAAAAAATAAAAATAAAAATTCCTTTAAATATTGTGTCTGGGGGGTGTCCTTAGTCTTTCTGTAAAAGGGCGCATTTCTGTGAGATGTAGAGCAAAATGACATCTCCATAGGAAAAATTGTCAGTTAAAATCGCGGCTGTAATGTATTGCCAAAATCGCTGAAAAAAAATTTGACATGGGGTTCCCCCTAAAATCTCAACCAGACCCTTTTCCGAGCATGCAGTCCTTGCCAGTTAGGATGGGGTGGGGACAGGGGGGCTGATGGGGACAAGAACCTCTTCTCACAAGCCTGGCCGGTGCTTGTGGGGGTCTGCGGGCGGGGGGGGCTTATTGGTATTTGGAAGCCCCTTTTAATAAGAGGGCCCATAGATCCCGGCCCCCCCATGTGAATAGGTATGGGGTACATTGTACCCCTACCCATTCACCAAAAAAGTAGTGTAGTGGTACAAAAACAAGAGGCAGTTTTTGACAAGTCCTTTACTGTGTAAAATAGCTCTTTTCTTCTTTCTTCTTTCCTCCTCCGGTCTTTCTCCATCTTCTCCTGCCCCGGTCCTTCTTCTGCTTCTTCTTTCAGTCTTCTTGCTTCCTCTCTTCATCTTCAATCTTCATCTTCTACTTCTTTCACCGCCCGCCGCTCTCCCCGCTGCTGCAGCAGTGCCCCTGCGTGTCTCCCGAAATGGGCGGTCTTCACAATGGCAGTTCTTTTATAAGAAGGGTGACGTAAATGGGTGACCCGCTCTCTCTGACAGCGCATGATATCACTGGGTGGCCCCGCCCCTTCTTATAAAAGAAGTGTCATTATGAAGATCGCCCATTCTGGGAGACGTGCAGGGGCCGGGCTGCAGCAACGGGGAGAGCAGCAGCGGTGAAAGAAGAAGGAAGAAGAAGATGAAGATCGAAGACAAAGAGAGGAAGCAAGAAGACTAAAACAAGACGCAGAAGACCAGAAGAAGGACCGGGCCAGGAGAAGATGGAGGAAGAAAGAAGAAAAGAGCTAATTTACACAATAAAGGACTTGTCAAAATGTACAATGTACCCCATACCTATTCACATAGGGGGGTCAGGATCTGGGGGCCCCCTTATTAAAGGGGGCTTCCAGATTCTGATAAGCCCCCTGCCTGCAGATCGTATCGTATTAAAATCCCCCATGATCACACTAGGTCTTCTTCCTACCATGTGTAACTTCAAAACTTCAAATACCTCAAGGCGTTCCTGTTTATTCACAGGAGCATATAAATTAAAATCCCTAAACTTCTGGATAAACAAAACTAAGTCTGCCATAATTAATCGCCCTGGTACTAAAGCAACATGTGACATAATGCGAATATTCCTATTTGCAAAGATAATGCCTACCCCAGCATTCCTATTGTCCCCATCTGCCGACCATATGTAATCCGCCACCCACTCTGGAGGCTTGGGTGGTCGATTAAAATAGCATTCCTGTAAACAATGTCTCCTCACTTAACCCTCAAGTCCTCAAAAATGGCTCCTTGTCTGGCAGGAGACCCAAAACCCCTCACATTGAGGGACACCAGCTTGATGCTCATTCACATAAAGATGTGCATCATTCACCCCCAGTCCTATCACTTAAGCCAGAAAACTGACATATATTCCTCAGAACCACAGTGCCTTCCTTATCCGGAATAGGCGACATTATGGCCGACAGAAAAATTCCTGGTGTTCCTGGACTTAGCATTGGTGATTGTACCTCCTCCCCCATCTCCCCCAAGACCTCAAAGGGGTTGCTTGTTTCAACCCCAGCTGCCTTAACCTTCAATTTCTTAGCCCTTTTCTTCTTAGGGCTCTCCAAAGCATCCACCTTTGTCTTGTCACCCACAGCCTCCATCTGTTCCACATCTTCTTGGGCTTCCTGCACCTCCGGTTCCCACTGTAAGGCTGCCGCCAACTCCTCCATAGCCTGCTCCACCGCCCTCTCCACCTCTGCTCCACTCTCCACTGTTAATGGCTCCACACTGGTGGGTGGCACTTCCACTCTCTCCTCCACACCCTGGTGCCCAATTTCTTCCTCTTCCACCTCCTCTCCCTGTCTTTCAGGAGAGTCAGACAGCACCTGTGCGAACACTGGTCATCCACTCTCAGCAGTGCACCTGACAGCTTCGGCATAAGAGACTTAGGCCCTTCTTACTTTTGAAAAATTCTTCACTGTGTGATCACGCTGTCCACATACATCACAGGCCTGCTTAACCAAGCAAGCCCCAGCCTCATGTCCCTCTTCCCCACAGTTGCAGCAATGCATCTCCACATTACATTCATCTCTGGTATGCCCGAACTTATGACATTTTATGCAGTAGGTCGGTTGACCAGGGTAGTAAAGAAACCCTCTATTTCCTGCTATTGAAAAATTAGCTGGTGGGTGCCGCACTCCACCAATCCCTTCAAAATCCACCTTCAGTTTAACAAAAAACTTCAATTTGCCATTAAAGGTTCCCAGACGATTAGTCAGTCTGAAGCCTCCCTTCACTGAAGAACAGTATCTCTTCAAAAAGGCCACTACCAAGGCAATGTCCGTGAAGGGGTTAAACAAGTGAACAACCAATGGTTTCTCCTCCATAGCATACAAGGGTTCCACTATAAAAGACCTTATAGACTCATGGTTAGCTTTTTCCAACTCCTTACACTTCTCAATAACTCCTGTGCAAAAAAGTGCTATGCACAAAAGAAACATCATAATACCTTGGCGCTGCATAGTCCTGGATACAATAGATGTGTCGTGGCTCCACTCCAACTGATTTCTCCAGCATTTCCTGCACCAGGAACTCCAAACTCACTTTCTGCAAATGACCAGGCATAACCTGAAAACGAAGAGTGTTCTGAATCCCTTTTCGCTCCATCACCGAAAAAAGAAACAGGCCTCTTCTCAGACCCCAAGACCACCAAACCTGAACCACAGCAACAAAGCTGACACCTCAGCAGGTCAAACCAACACCTTCTACTGAAGTGCCTTATATAAGCTAGCACTGACACACTCCCAATAGAAGTACACACCCACCAGTATCTTTCAATCTGTCTTTTCTAATTTATTTCGCCTGAGAGGCTGCCATACCTAATACTATTTGCTGTGGTAACCCTTGGCTATGTTCATCGGATCAGTATAAGTCCAGGACAAAATTCTAAGTCAGTGGATATCAACCCTGTCCTCAAGTACCCCCCAACAGGTCATGTTTTCAGGCTATTATTTTGCACAAGTGATTTGATCAGTTTCACTGCCTTAGTAATTGCCACAGCTGTTTCATCTGAGGGAAATCCTGAAAGCATGACCTGTTGGGATGCCTTGAGGACTGGAGTTGAGAAACATTGATCCAAGCAACCGTTTTCTAACCAGATGAATCTGTGCAGTGTAAACCCTACAATTTGAAATGTCCAAGTCCCTGGCTGCAGCTTCCAATTTAAAGTCCCAAAATAACTTGCTTACATTACAGACTATTTGGACAAGAGATAAATAAAATGCCAGTCTGTTTTTGGATTGTGGTGATAAACCCAACCAGGGGTTTATTATAAACTTCAACACAAGCATTAGCATATCCGGGGCGTGAACCAGCAACCTTTTGGGTGCCAGGTGGATTTGCTAGCCACTTAGCTAGTGAGCAGTGAGCACATGTGTTGTCCATCACTGTGGTGTGAACCAGCCCTAAGTCCATAGCCATGCTCAGTATCACAAGTAATATACAAAAGATTGTCCTAAGTATTGGGAAATGTGCCTTTACACACACATGAACTATAATGGCAGCCCAGGGTTCAGTATAAAGTTGGGCCACCATTTGCAGCTATAGCAGCTTCAACTCTTCTGGGAAGGCTGTCCATAAGGTTTAGGAGTGTGCCTGTGGTAATGTTTGTTTATTCTTCCAGAAGTGCATTTGTGAGATCAGGCACAAAGCAAGATCCATAAAGACATGGATGAGTGAGTTTGGGGTGAAGGAACTTGACTGGCCTGCACAGAGTCCTGACCTCAACCAGATAGGACACCTTTTGGCTGAATTAGAGCGGAGATTGTGAGCCAGGCCTTCTCATCAAACTGACTTCACAAATGCACTTCTGGAAGAATAGCCAAATACTCCCATAGACAAACATCCTAAACCTTATGGACAGCCTTCCCAGAAGAGTTGAAGCTGTTATAGCTGCAAAGGGTGGGTCAACTCAATATTGAACCCTACGGACTAAGACCGGGATGCCATTAAACTTCATGTGCATGTAAAGGCAGGCACCCCCATAGCATAGCTAGTAAGATTTGCAATGGTGGTGAAACCCTCCTACATATAAATACTACATTTAGACATAGTTTAGGTAAGGCCCTGAGTCATGTTTAATAACATAGAGAGGACAAACAACATCTCTACATGAAGTGACATGCTTGGGAATCGAACTCAAGATGTCTCCAATGGTAGACAGAATTGCTACCTTTTAAACCACAGGGCTTGCACACGTCAAGCCCTCCTACACTTAAATACACAGATATTGCATGTCTAGGAATATATAGGACTTACATTAGTCAGAAGTTAATCTTCTAAATGTAATCTGTGATTTTTGGTGGTTCTTGCTGCATGAGCATAGAATATATTAATTATTATATAATAAAAAAAATTAATTATATTAATGTTATCCTCAGATTTTTGGTAATGACATTTTTATTTCTGATGTTGGTACACATATCACATTTTTGGGGCTCAAATTAGGATCATTTGAAAAGAATAAAAAAAAATGGGACTAATTTTAAATTTCCATAAGCAATGGTATTGTTTGTGGTTTGTAAAGACACCTGTGTGAGTTTGGGGAAATATGTTGTGACATGGACAGCAGCATGTGAAAGTGACGAGAAAAAATATATTTACAAGAGATTTCACATTCTAGCATTCTTAAAAACAAAATAGATTATCAAATGTGCAACATTGTTGCCAGGGCAATTTCTTTGAGAGAAAGATACATTTCATCTCAACATGAAATTGATTTATTTGATAAAGTAACAATTGTACCATTAGAATGAATGGCAGAAACTTGCACTTGGCAAACTAACTCTCATGTTCACTCCCAAAAAATGTGTGTAAAATAACTCTCATTTTGGTATTTACTAACTACTCAAGGAATTACTCCATGAGAGTTATTTTGAGAGTTGTTTTGCGTCTGAGCATGCTCAGTTGTGCTCAGCTGTGCTCTGTGCCTAGGAGTAAGGTGACGGGGAATTTATCTCTTCTCAGACATTTTAAGATATTTCAGTGTAGAAATCACTTTTTCACACAGTTCAAAAGCAGATTATCATTAAACAATATACTGCATATTTTAGTACAATTTAGGGGATCAGATCATGCTCCAAATATTATTTCTATTTGCACAACTCCAGGTCTGGACTGGAGTAAGGAGTTGGCCATTATCTGTGACCTTGGAGCAATAGTGAATTCCATTTTGGCCGTTATTTACAGCCAGCACTATTGTGAATACCGCTTTAGCGCTATTTACCGCAAATCGTGGTAATTTACTGCAAATCTTGATAATTTTACCGCAAATCGCGGTACTTTTCCTGCTATTTTGCTTCAGCGCTATAGTAAATGACCCCCATAGTGTGCATGCAATATGCTGTGTGTATATCTGCATACACTAGACTGAGTTTCTGGACTCCTGACAGACCCTTGCATCTTTCATCCAGTGCTATTGTCACGATTAGAGTTGAGCGGACACCTGGATGTTCGGGTTCGGGGGGTTCGGCCGAACTTCACGGAAAAGTTCGGGTTCGGTACCGAACTTGACCCGAACTTGACCCCGGGCTCCCAACCCCATTGAAGTCAATGGGGACCCGAACTTTTCGGCACAAAAATGGCTGTAAAAAAGTCCCTATAGCACTAGGAGACGATTTTAGAACAATAATCTGTCCCTTACAGCACCAGCAGGAACCTCTCCCTTTAGAACTAGGAGATGATTATAGAACAATAATCTGTCCCTTACAGGAGCAGCAGGAACCCCTCCCTATATCACTAGGAGATGGTTTTAGAACAATAATCTGTCCCTCACAGGAGCAGCAGGAACCTCTCCCTATAGAACTAGGAGATGATTTTAGAACAATAATCTGTCCCTCAAAGTAGTAGACTCTACCTAGTCCAGTATCAGATCGTTCTGTAATGCAGGATGAGATGTTATTAGATCTGCAATCTGTCCCTCAAAGCAGTAGTAGTAGTAATCTCTACCTAGTCCAGAATCAGATCGTTCTGTAATGCAGGGTGAGATGTTATTAGATCTGCAATCTGTCCCTCACAGCGCCGGCAGCATCCTCTCCCTACACTAGCCTGAGAGCATGTGACATGCAGAACTACGTGACTCCAGCTTATACAGAGGCTGGGTCACATGATGCACTGGCCAATCAAGCCATGCCATTAGTAGGCATGGCTGTGATGGCTTCTAAGGGCAAACCAGTGAAACGCTTGTTGATTGGCTGCCCTGCAGCTATTCACAATGCGGGATAAAATATCCGAACTCCGAACCCGGACTTCTTTTCAAATGTCCGGGTTCGGGTCCGGGTCACGGACACCCCTAAGTTCAGTACGGACCCGAACTTTACAGTTCGGGTTCGCTCAACTCTAGTCACGATCCTAGTGGTGGAGTCTGTCTTAGCAGGGACCAACCACTCTTACACACCCGATTCAGGGTCCCGATTTGGGGACCCCTGGTAGTGGAGACAGGAAGTCCCAGAGTGTGGGATGGCACGAGGGCTGGATGGTCACTGGAGGCTCCAGATGGTTGTGCAGACAGAAGGGTGGTCGTGCAGGTTGGGTCGGCAACTGGCGGGTCAGAGAGGCACAAAAGGGGCAGGCAGAAGAGTAGTCAAAGTCCAAGCAGAGTTCGTTCACAGGCTGGCGGCAAGGTACACAAGGGTCAGACAAGCGGATGGTCGTGGATAGCCGGGGTTGGTGCAGGCAGACAGGAAGCAGGTCAGGGCAAGCCGGGTTGGTACACAGGAACAGAAACAACACAGGAAGCAGGTTTCAGGTAGGAGAGCTGAGGCTCACAGGTACTCAGACGCTGTAGAACGGACAGCACCTGCTGACAGGTGCAGGGAGCTTAAATAGGGCCGATTGGCGCCGTTTCCAGCGCACGCGCAGGGGAGCACGCGTGAATGGAAAAAATTGGCAAAAAAGTCCAGAACATGGCCTGACTTCACCAGGCCAATCCTTTCCTAACACTGCCCCCCCAAGGGGCAGCCTCCAGAGGTTGGTTTCGGGCTCCCAAGAGCTCTCTTCCGGCCCGTAGCCCTTCCATTTTACAAGGTACTGGACCACACCGCCCCTTTTTCTGCAGTCAAGTAGGGACCCGACTTCGAACTCCTCTTCTCCATTGATCAAGACAGGGGCAGGGGGAGCGCCAGCTCTATTGTGGAAGGGGTCCGGGGTCACTGGCTTAAGCAGAGACACATGGAATATCGGGTGTATTCTTAGAGTCTGCGGGAGATCCAACTCAAAAGACACCTGGTTAACCTTCCTCTTGACTGGGAAGGGGCCAATGAACCGTGGGCCCAACTTCTTGGACGGGCAGGACAACTTCAGATTTTTGGTGGACAACCAAGCTTTGTCACCAGGTTGGAGGTTAAGTTCACCTCGTTTTTTCTTATCGAAAGCTGCTTTCGTTGTTTCCTGCGTCTTGGCAAGTGTCTCTTGTAGCAGCTTCCAATTGGACCTGAAAATTTGTGTGGCTTCGTGAACTGCAGGTAATGCTGTCTCCTGGGCAAGACTGGGAAGCATAGTAGGGTGGAACCCATAATTAGCCCAGAAGGGGGACTGCTTTGTTGCGGAATGCACCGAGTTATTTTAGGCGAGTTCCGCCAAGGGTAACAGTGAGCACCAATCACCCTGGGAGTAAGCTGAGAAGCAACGGAGGTATTGCTCCAACGTTTGGTTTGTCCTCTCGGTCTGACCATTGGTCTGGGGGTGGTGCGCTGTTGAGAAGGAAAGGTCGTTCTTCAAGGCAGAACAGAGGGCCCTCCAGATGCAAGACGTAAACTGGACCCCCCGGTCAGACACAATGTTACCTGGAACACCGTGGAGCCGAACAACTTCCTTGAGGAAAATTTCGGAAGTCTCTTTTGCAGTAGGAGTGCCCATCATTGGGAGGAAGTGTGCCATTTTGGTCAACCTGTCCAGTACAACAAAAATTGTGGTGTATCCTTGAGCCGGGGGCAGCTCCACAATGAAGTCCAGTGATATTTTGGACCACGGCCAGTCAGGAGTGGGGAGAGGCCTTAACAGCCCCCAGGCTCGGGCTTTGTCTGACTTATTTCTGGCCCAGGTGGAATAGGAGTGGACATAAGCCAAGCAGTTGTCAGGAAGCAATGGCCACCAGAAGGAGCATGATACAATTTCGGCAGTTTTCCGTGAGCCGAAGTGTTTTATGATCGTGGCAGATTCCAATATGGCAGGACGGAGCTCCTTGGGGACAAAGATTTGATTCTGGTGCCACCAGAGACCATCCTTCCAGGTTAGCCCTTGACTAGATAATCCCGGTGAGCAGACTGAGGCTCTCCGAATCCGGGACAGCAGATCCTCCTCGGTAAGCAAGAAGTTCCTAGGTTGTAGGATAGTGTCGGGGGGAGCGGAAGTTCCCGGCTCCGAAAAAATCTGAGAAAGAGCGTCGGGCTTGGTATTCTTCTCCCCTGGGCGATAGGTCAAGTGGAACTGGAATCTAGAAAAGAAGAGTGGCCAGGGAGCCTGGCGAGGTCTGAGTCTCTTGGTCGTTCGGAGGTACTCCAGATTTCGATGGTCCGTGTATATCAGGACAGGATGCTGGGCCCCCTCCAACAGGTAGCGCCATTCCTCCAAAGCTGCCTTAATGGCCAACAACTCCCTGTCTCCGACATCGTAATTCTTCTCCGGAGCTGAGAATTTGCGGGAGAAGAAGGCCACAGGATGGAGGAGAGCCCTGGCCCCCTGCTGCTGAGACAGGACCGCTCCCACCGCCGTTTCAGATGCGTCAACTTCCAGGACATAGGGAAGTGTAGCGTCCGGATGCTTCAGGATGGGTGCTGTAGTGAAGAGCTTTTTTAAGGCTTGGAAAGCATCTTGGGCCTCCCCTGACCAGTAGAACCGCTGACCTTGCTTTGTGAGTTGCGTAATCGGGGCGATGATGGCCAAGAATGCCCTAATGAATCTCCTATAAAAGTTGGCAAAGCCGACAAATCGTTGGACCCCCTTTTTGTCTACAGGTGCCGGCCAGTCCAGAATAGCTGAGACCTTCTGACGGTCCATGGTAATTCCAGAGACAGACAGGATCAGTCCAAGAAAGGAAATTTTGGGGCGCTCAAATGCGCATTTCTCGGCCTTAGCATACAGCCTGTGCTGTCGCAGGCAGCTGAGGACACACCGGACATGCTGACGATGCTCTTCCAGGGTGGAGGAAAAAATCAAAATATCGTCCAGATAAATAATAACAAAAAGATCCAGATAGTTCCGGAACACATCGTTGACCAGATGCTGAAAGGTAGTGGGGGGGCGTTGCAGAGTCCGAAGGGCATGACGAGGTACTCGTAGTGGCCGAAACGAGTCCGAAAAGCAGTCTTCCACTCGTCACCCTCTCGGATAGTATCAAATTGTAGGCCCCCCCGGAGATCCAACTTGGTAAATACAGTGACCGACCCCAGCCTCTGAAACAGCTCCGGAACAAGTGGGAGAGGATACCGGTTCTTGACCGTGATGCGGTTTAGCTCTCGGTAGTCTATGCACGGGTGGAGGGTATGGTCCTTCTTTTCCACGAAAAAGATGCCCACCCCAGCAGGGGACGTGGAAGGTCGGATGAACCCCTTGGCCAGGTTTTCATCCAAGTAGGCCTTGAGGGCCGTTAGCTCAAGTTCGGACAGCGGGTATATGCGGCCGAAAGGGACCTCAGTTCCAGGGAGCAACTCGATAGGGCAGTCATAGGCCCTGTGAGGAGGTAGCTGGTCCGCCCCTTTCTTACTGAACATGTCAAGGTACTCATGGTAGGCAGTTGGTACAGTAAGACGGGGTTCCAAGTCAACGTCAGAGTCAAGGCTCAGGAGTGAGGGACCAACACTCCCGGACGGGAGCAGACAGTATTGTTCACAGTAAGGGACAGGAATTGGATGCGTCCCGAGGACCAGTTTATGTCGGGGCTATGTGCCCGAAGCCAGGGTAGCCCCAAAATGACGGGGAACAGGGATGAGGCTATGACATCAAGGTTGAGTAACTCCTGGTGTCCCTGGGGTGTAGATGTCGGAATGGGTTGAGTTTCCATGATGACCTGGCCGGATTTGATGGCCAACCCATCGACCAGGTGGACCGTCATCTTATGCGCCTTGGGGCGCAGGGGCATCTGGTGTAGCGTAGCAAATGTCTGGTCCACAAAACAGCTACACGCCCCTGAATCAATAATCGCTGACACTTGAACGCTCCCTCCGGGCAACTGCAAAGAAACAGAGAGAGTCAGATGAGACATATTATTACAGGCTGGCATTGAGTCCAGGTTAGCCGGGATGGGCTGCTTACCCGCTTTGTCAGGACAGGTCCTCACCATGTGCCCGGCCTCGCCACAGTAAAGGCACAGGTTCAGTGCTTGGTGCCGCTGTCTCTCTTCTGAGGTGAGAGATGGGCGCAGCAGGCCAATTTGCATGGGCTCAGGCATGTCTGTGGGTGCAGCTGGAGCTGGTGCCGGGACCGCGCGACCGGGCACCCGGGGCATCATCCAGGTTAAGCGTGAAGCAGGAGGGGGTCCTATGGCTCGCTCGGCCGGCGTTCCCTGAGCCGCCGGTCTATCTGGATGACCAAGTTAATTAAGGCATCAAGGGTCGCAGGCACCCCGACACGGGCTAGTTCATCCTTCAACGGCTCAGCCAATGCCATCCTGAACTGGTAGCGGCGTCGTTCCACACTGTGTCTGCACTCCAACGCCGGAACTCTGCTACTTAGTCCTCCACAGAACGCCGACCCTGCTGTAGGGTGTGCAAGGTGGCCTCGGCTGTGGCCTCTAGGTGGGGATCCTGGTACAGCTGAGCCATGGCCTCGAAGAAGGCATCCAGGGTGGTGACTTCGGGTGCTCTCTGTTCCCAGAGGCGATGAGCCCAGACCTGGGGGTCACCCTGCAGCAGAGAAATGACCAGGCCCACCTTGGTGTTTTCAAGGGAAAAGGTGCACGGCTGCAGACCCAGATACAATTCACAGGAGCTGCGAAAGGTCCGAAACTTGCTGCGGTCCCCCGCAAACTTGTCAGGCAAGGGGATCTTGGGCTCAGAAGGCAGTGCCACAATGGTGCGGGCCACGGTGGCACCACCTCAGTATGCAGAGGGCGCAGAGAGCTCACGCATTTGCCGCAATTCTTCCTCCAGCCGGGTGTAGCCCTCCTGCAAGTTTTTCACTGCTTGTGTTAGCCCAGCTAAATGAATATACAGTTTGTCCATGGGTGAGGGTGTTCCCTGTGCAGACTCGGACTTGGCTGTCCGTTACTGTCACGATCCTGGTGGTGGAGTCTGTCTTAGTAGGGAACAACCACTCTTACACACCCAATTCAGGGACCCCTGGTAGTGGAGACAGGAAGTCCCAGAGTGCGGGATGGCACAAAGGCTGGATGGTCACTGGTGGTGATGTGAGGCTCCAGATGGTCGTGCAGACAGAAGAGTGGTCGTGCAGGCTGGGTCGGCATCTGGTGGGTCAGAGAGGCACAAAAGGGGCAGACAGAAGAGTAGTCAAAGTCCAAGCAGAGTTCGTTCACAGGCTGGTGGCAAGGTACACAAGGGTCAGACAAGCGGATGGTCGTGGATAGCCGAGGTCGGTGCAGGCAGACAGGAAGCAGGTCAGGGCAAGCTGGGTCGGTACACAGGAACAACACAGGAAGCAGGTTTCAGGTAGGAGAGCTGAGGCTCACAGGTACTCAGACGCTGTAGAACAGGTGCAGGGAGCTTAAACAGGGCCGCTTGGCGCTGTTTCCGGCGCGTGCACGGGAGCGAGCGGGCGCGCATGCATGTGCGCGTGAATACGCGTGAATGGCAAAAAAAATAGGCAAAAAAGTCCAGAACATGGCCTGACTTCACCAGGCCAATCCTTTCCTAACAGCTGCACTGACGTTTCTGGATTCTGAGTAATGGGAAAAGCAAAGGAATTGTCAAAGGATCTGCGAGAAAAGGTAGTTGAACTGTATAAAACAGGAAAGGGATATAAAAAGATATCCGAGGAATTGAGTAGGCAAATCAGCAGTGTTCAAGAAGTGGAAAATGAGGGGTTCTGTTGAAACCAAACCACGGTCAGGTAGACCAACTCAAAATTTCAGCCACAGCTGCCAGGAAAATTGTTCGGGATGCAAAGAAAAACCCACAAATAACTTCAGGACTCTCTAAAAACATGTTGTGTGGTTGTTTCAAGATGCACAATGAGGAGGTACTTGAAGAAAGATGGGCTGCATGGTCGAGTCGCCAGAAGAAAGCCATTACTATGCAAATGCCACAAAGTATCCCACTTAGAATAAACCAAACAGCACAGAGACAAGCCTCAAACCTTCTGAAACAAAGTCATTTGGAGTGATGAGACCAAAATTGAGCTTTTTGGCCACAACCATAAAGGCTACATTTGGAGACGAGTCAACAAGGACTGTGAAACACGGAGGTGGATCGCTTATGTTTTGGGGATGTATGAGCTACAAAGGCACAGCAAATTTGGTCAAAATTGATGGCAAGATTATTGCAGTATGTTATCAAAAAATACTGGAGGAACATTTGCATTCATCAGCCAGGAAGCTGCGCATGGGATGCACTTGGACATTTCAACATGACAATGATCCAAAACACAAGGCCAAGTCGACCTGTCATTGGCTACAGCAGAATAAAGTGAAGGTTCTGGAGTGGCCATCTCAGTATCCAGACCTCAATATCATTGTGCCACTCTGGGGAGATCTCAAATGTGCAGTTCATGCAAGACAGCTAAAGAATTTCCAGGAACTGGAGGCTTTTTGCCAAGAGGAATGGGCAGCTTTACCATCTGAGAAGATAAAGAGCCTCATCCACAAATACCACAAAAGACTTCAAGCTGTCATTGATGTTAAAGGGGGCAATACACGGTATTAAGAAGTGGGGTATGTAAACTTTTGATTAGGGTAATTTGGGTCATTTCTGTTGTCATTATAATTTAAAAAGAGTAAACACAGTTAAATGATAATCAATGGCTTCAGCCAAACACTAACCATGAGTGAAAGAAACGTTTTTGTGTTCTCATTTATATTCTCTGAAAAATGGCCAAGAAACCATAAATTCTGCCAGGGTATGTAAACTTATGAGAACAAATATATATATATATATATATTCTTGCACTGCCTAAATGGATACTATATACCATATATACTGAATTAGCTGTATATAGTATACAGTAAAGGCATATATATATATACTGTATATATATATATATATATATATATATATATATATATATATA
>BLSH010305673.1:15537-37204 GCA_018402905.1 Glandirana rugosa | reverse complement strand
AATAAGAAAAAAAAAATTTGGTCGTTACATCTGTGTGAAAAATAAAAACACGTTCTTTACGTGGCGACCGGTGTTTACATCATAAATCTTATAAAAAAAAAATTTGGTCGTTACATCTGCGTGAAAAATAAAAACACGTTCTTTACGTGGCGACCGGCGTTTACATCATAAATCTTATACAAAAAAAAAAATTTGGTCGTTCCATTTGCGTGTCGTTCCACGTTTACATGATACATCGTGATAAATAATTATTATTTTTTTTCTTATTATTTAATAATAAGAAAAAAAAATTTTGGTCGTTACATCTGCAAAAAAAAATATTCTAAATACTACATTTGTGGCCAGCGGTGCATTTCTTGCACAAAAATAAAAAGTGTGTCTACATTGCTGGTTTAAAAAAAAAAGAATAATAATTTATTATTCTTTTTTTTATTATTAATAAATAGTGGTACATAGTACATTTGCACCGTGCTGTGCGTTTACCTTGCTGGTTTAAAAAAAAAACATATTCTAAATACTACATTTGCGGCCAGCGGTGCATTTCTTGCACAAAAATAAAAAGTGTGTCTACATTGCTGGTTTAAAAAATAATGAATAATAATTTATTATTCTTTTTTTATTTATTAATAAGTAGTGCTACATAGTACATTTGCACCTTGCTGTGCATTTCTTGCACAAAATTGCACATTGCCGGTTTAAAAAATAATATAAATTTGTGCTAAATAGTACATTTGCGTCCAGAATGAGGAGAGCGTCAAATAAGGGACGTGGTCGTGGTGCTGCTGGAGTTGGTGGTGTTGGTGAAGCTCCTGTTGCAAGGAGAGGACGTGGTCGAGCTGTGCCAGCTACACGCACATGTGAAACACCTTCCTCAGGTGTGAGTAGCCGACAGAACCTTCAACGTTATATGGTAGGCCTGAATGCTGCTCAACGAATGGTGAGGCCAGAACAAGTACAGGCGATAGTAGATTGGGTGGCTGACAATGCCTCCAGTTCCTTCACATTGTCTCTTGCTGAAAGCTCAGAGTTGGCACCTGAACCCCATGGCCATCTGTCTTTCACCTCAGCCCCTTGTAAATCAGCCAAGCAGTCTGAGCCCCAAGTCAAGCAGCAGTCTCTTATGCTTTTTGATGACTCTGCTGGGGTGCTTTCCAAGGGCCATCCACATAGAAGTGGAAGACATTGAGTGCACCGATGCCCAACCACTTCTGTTTCAGGATGAGGACATGGAAACACCACCGCAGCACGTCTCTGATGATGACGAAACACAGGTGCCAACTGCTGCGGCTTTCTACAATGTGCAGACTGACAAGGAGGGCAGTGGTGAAGAGTGGGTGGAAGATGATGTGGAGGATGATGAGGCCCTAGACCCCACATGGAATGAAGGTCATGCAAGTGACGTGTGCAGTTTGGAGGAAGAGGTGGTGGTCGCACAGAGGCACCAGCACAGTAAAAGAGGAAGCAGGTTGCAAAAGCGGAGCGACCATCCCCTAGACAGTACGCCTGCTACTACCCACCGCACCCAGGGACCTAGCTCACCAAAGGCAGCTCAAAGGAGTTCCATGGCGTGGCAGTTCTTCAGACAATGTGCTGACGACAAGACACGAGTGGTTTGCACACTGTGCAAAGAGACCCTGAAGTGAGGCATAAATGTTCTAAATCTGAGCACAACCTGCATAACCAGGCATCTACATGCAAAGCATGAGCTGCAGTGGAATAAGCACCTCAAAATCCAAGAAAGGTCTCAGGCTCCTCCTGCTTCCTCTTCTGCTGCTGCCTCGGCCTCTTCCTCCACCTCTACAGTGCCAGTGTCACTTACCACCCAGCAAACAGACGATGTGACAGCAACGCCACCATGGCCGCCACCGTCCCCAAGCATTTCCACACAGTCCCATGGACTTTCACTGGAGAGAAAGAAGAAGTGCCCCCCTACCCACCCTGGTCCTGAATGCCAGCATTTCAAAATTCCTGGCCTTTGAAATGATGTCATTCCATCTGGTGGACACGGACAGTTTTAAAAAACTGATGGCGGTGGCTGTCCCACAGTACGTGGTTCCCAGCCGCCACTACTTTTCCAGACGAGCCATCCCTTCCCTGCACAAACACGTCGGGGACAAGATCAAGTGTGCACTGTGCAACGCCATCTGTGGCAAGGTCCACATAACCACTGATACGTGGACCAGTAAGCACGGGCAGGGACGCTATATCTCGCTAACTGCACACTGGACAAATGTAGTGGCGGGTGTGCCTGAGGCGGATAACAGTTTGGCGCATGTCCTTCCACCACCGAGGATTGCAGGTGCATTACTCTTTGCCTCCTGTTGCCTCCTCCTCCTACTCCGCTTCCTCCTCCACTACCACCTCCTCATCCGCTCAGCGTAACACCTTCACCACCAACTTCAGCACATTCAGGGGCAAACGACAGCAGGCTGTTTTAAAACTGATATGATTGGAGATAAACCCCACGCTGCTCAGGAGCTGAGGACGAGCATTGAACAACAGACCAATGAGTGGTTGTTGCCACTGAGCCTCAAGCCCAGCCTAGTGGTGTGCGATAATGGGCAAAATCTTGTAGCCGCTCTGGGCCTAGCCGGTTTGACGCACATCCCTTGCCTGGCGCATGTGCTGAATTTGGTGGTCCAGAAATTTATAAAAAACTACCCGGATATGTCAGAGCTGCTGCAGAAAGTACGGGCCGCCTGTGAGCGCTTTCATCGTTCTCACCCTGCTGCTGCTCGCCTGTCTGTGCTGCAGTGGAACTTTGGCCTTCCCGTTCACCGCCTCCTATGCGACGTGCCCACAAGGTGGAACTCCACCTTGCACATGCTGGAGAGACTGTGCGAGCAGCAGCAGGCAATAGTGGAGTTTCAGCTGCAGCACGCATGGGTCAGTCGCTCTGCGGAACAGCACCACTTCACCACCAACGAGTGGGCCTCCATGCGAGACCTGTGTACCATATTTCGGTGTTTCAAGTACTCCACCAACATGGCCAGTGCCGATGACGCTGTTCTTAGCTTTACTATCCCACTTCTATGTCTCCTTGAAAAAACACTTTGAGCAATGATGGAAGAGGATGTGGCACAGGAGGAAGTGGAGGAGGAAGAGGGGTCATTTCCATGGTTATCAGGCCAGTCATTCACAAGTGGCTGGGAGGGAGGGTTTCTGCACCAGCATAGGCCAGGTAAAAAAATTTCAAGCCAGGGCACAGTTCTGGAGGATGAGGAGGACGAGGATGATGATGAGGAGGAGGAGGAACTGTGTTCACAGCAGGGTGGCACCCAACGCAGCTTGTGGGCATCACTGGAGTGTGGCTGGGGGGATACGGAGGACACAGATGATACACCTCCCACAGAGGACAGCTTGTCTTTACCTCTGGGCAGCCTGGCACACATGAGTGACTACATGCTGCAGTGCCTGCACAACGACAGCCGAGTTGCTCACATTGTAACTTGTGCTGATTACTGGGTGGCCACCCTGCTGGATCCCCATTACAAGGACAACATGCCATCCTTAATTCCTTCACTGGAGCGTCATCGAAAGATGCGCGACTACTAGCGCACGCTGGTAGACGCGCTGCTGAGGGCATTCCCAAATGACACTGGGGGCTAAATGGAAGCACAAGGCAAAGGCAGAGGAGGAGGAAGAGGTCGCCAAGCTGTGGTACCGCCAGAACCTCAGAAGGCAGGGTTAGCATGGCCGAAATGTGGAAAAGCTTTGTCAGCAGCACGCCACAACAAACAGCACCACCAGCTGATAGGCAAGGTCTTAGCAGGAGGCAGCATTTCAGCAACATGGTGGAACAGTATGTGCGCACACGCCTACACGTACTGACTGATGGGTCTGCCCCATTCAACTTCTGGGTCTCCAAATTGGGCACATGGCCTGAGCTTGCCCTTTATGCCTTGGAGGTGCTGGCCTGCCCTGCAGCCAGTGTATTGTCTGAACGTGTATTTAGCATGGCAGGGGGCGTTATCACAGACAAGCGCAGCCGCCTGTCCACAGATAACGTGGACAAGCTAACGTTTATTAAAATGAACCAGGCATGGATCCCACAAGACTTGTCTGTACCTTGTGCAGAATAGACATTTATACCGGCCTCACACAGCCATTGGTATACTTAAGTGAACTTATTCTTTTTTTGAGGCCTCCTCAACCTCCTATTCCACATCCACCTCCTCCACCATTTTTTTATGTGATTTTAAGTAATTTCCCTATCCACATTTGTTTGCAGGGCACTTGTCCTACCCTTACCCCCATTTTGCTTCCTCTAGCCCTTTCCAGGACATTTTTAGAGCCATTTTAGTGCCAAAAAGTTCGGGTCGCCATTGACTTCAATGGGGTTTTTAGGGTTCGGGGTCAAGTTCGGGTCAAGTTCGGGGACGAACTTGAATTTTTCACGAAGTTCGGCCGAACCCGAACATCCAGGTGTCCGCTCAACTCTAATGTTAACCACTTCAGCTCGGGAAGGTTTACCCCCCTTTATGACGAGGCCATTTTTTGCGATATGGCACTGCGCTATTTTAACTGACAATTGAGCGGTCACGCAACGCTGTACCCAAATAAAAACGGTGCCCTTTTCCCCCCAAAAATAGAACTTTCTTTTGGTGGTAATTGATCACCTCTGCGGTTTTTATTTTTTGTGCTATAAACAAAAAAAGGCTGACAATTTTAAAATAAATATATATATATATATATATATATATATATATATATATATATATTTGCTATAAAACATATCCAATTAAAAATGTAAAAAATCTAATTTCTTCATCTGTTTAGGCCAATATGTATTCTGCTACATGTTTTTGGTAAAAAAAAATCCCAATAAGCGTATATTGATTGGTTTGCGCAACAAACTATGGGACTTTTTTTTGAAATTTTTATTTTTTACTAGTAATGATGGAGAGCAGCAACTTATAGTGAGACTGTGACATTGCAGTGGACAAATAGGACAATAAGTGATACTTTTTTGGGGACCAGTGACACCAATACAGTGATCAGTGCTAAAAAAAAATGTGCTGTCCCTGTATTAATGACACTGGCTGGCTAGGGGTTAACATCAGGGGCAATCAAAGGGTTAAATGTGTCCCTAGGGGGTGCTTGCTAACTGTGGAGAATGTGCTTTAACCGTGGGAAGATAGAGAACCGTGATCCTGCATAGCAGAAATACAGCATCTCTGTCTTCCCTACTAACAGAACGGTGATCTGCCTTGTTTACATAGGCAGACTGCCATTCTGCCTCTGTCAGGAATGATCGGCAGGTCCTGGCGGATATTGGGTCTGCCCGACACACTGATTGGCTTCCGCTGTGTCCAACCAAGTGAATGGGCTGTCCTATGCGTAACGAGTGAAAATGCTCCAAAACACCCAAAACAAACGTATGCTGGAATGTGAGTTTTCGCTATGTGGCGAGGTAAACGGGGCCTGACAACAGAATGTCTCTGTCCCTTCTCTCCTATGTACTTGTATAAAGATGACCATACACTCTGCATTCTGATTATGTAATCTCTCTACAGTTTCCTTTAGATTTACTAGAACTATGGAAGAGGAGGATACACCTGAATAAGCCATTCAATTTGTAGGCCCTTGTACTACATAGCTGATGGGAGATCTAAAGCAGATTGTACAATCAGATTGTATAGAAAGTGGGTGGAAGGTGATATTCTAATAAGGGAGGTGTGGTCCAGAGGGGTGAACTTCTGTGATGCAACAAGGAAGTGAAGGCTTCTGGGAGATGGCCTAACAGGAAGTGAATGCTGAGAGACAATTTACAGGAAGTGATGGAATCTGAAAATAATGTTAAAAATACAAATACGTTAACAAGATTTAAACCTCCTGTAGATAAGGTAAATGAGAAAAAAGCACATTGGGATAGCTTGGCCAGAAATGGCATTGGAACACGCTTCCATTTATTATGAAAAGTGAAATTGTGCCAGAAAAGGTGAACTTATCCTTTAATATTGTCATCCTCTCCTGCATCCATAGCTTCACTCTCAGAATTTGATAATATTTCTGGACCTGTTGATTGTCAAATACAGAATTCTGATCTTTTTACCATTCAAGAAATGTTTAAAGCAGAAAAAGCATCATTCATAGCAAATAATATTTAAAAAATTACAGAAAATATGGACTTGTAAAAGATTGTGCATATAGTTTTCTTGAAGTCAGTAAGACATTTTGTAATGCCTAATCAGCCAGAATCGAAGGCATGCAAGCTAAGGTTGAAGACAATCCTCAAAATCCATGCTCTGCCAGAATAGACCTTAAAAAATATTAATTCTCAGCTTTTTTTCACTGGTTGGCTAAAACATGTTTTAAATTGACTGAAGTTATAAAGCACCGACCAAATACTTAAGAGCCCTTTCACACTGGGCGGCGGGTCCATTAGTGATAAAGCACCACTAGTTTTAGTGGTGCTTTACCACTGTTTAAGCAGTGGTTTTCAGCCACTAGTGCGGCACTTTTAACCCCCAAGAAAGGGGTTAGAAGGGGTTAAAAGTGCCCATGCTGCTGCGCTTCCTAAACACTTTTCAGTTGCTTCCGAAGCGCTGCCCATTCATTCCAATGGGCAGGGGCAGTTTAGGAGTGGTGTATACAGCGCTCCCAAACCTCCCGAAAGATGCTGCTTGCAGAACTCTTTTTCCCATCCCACAAGCGCACCACCCCAGTGTGAAAGCACTCGGGCTTTTACACTTGGGCGACATCATTGGCAGTATTCAGGCAATTTACAGGTGCTATTTTTAAGGCCAAAATGCCTGAAAACTGCTTCATGGTGAAAGGGGTCTTAATCCTGAACCTCCAAGAGATATCGTTACTAAAATTGCATTATGTGGAGAGCCAAGATTCAATACCAGCTGTGTCAAATAATGCACCTCAATTTCCTGAGATTGTCAAATCAGTTGAGATTTTCAATGATCTTGAGCCCCTTGCTTAAACAAGAAAAACCCAATTTAAAAGACCCTGCTACTTATGCATTGGTATTTCTGTTCTACTAATCCCTCCAGCACAGTAACCACATGTTTTTCATCAGAAACCTGGAAATAATTAAAGTAGGAAGAGAGAGAAAAGAATGCTCCTGAATTGGTGTGTTTTACTCAATAAAATGATATCATTACAAGAAATACTGTATTATATTATAGCACCTAACAATATGAAACTCTAACATTATCTTTCTACAAATTTTCATTTTCATTGTTTTTTTTTTCTTGTTTTTTTTTTTTTGGATTATTGCTTAAAGCAGAACATCACCCTAAAGGGAAAGTTTGGCTTGTTTGCTTCCCCCCTCCTATTTAGCATTTTGCACATCACAGGTCCCAGAAGACTGCAGGAACATTCACAAAACGCAGCGAGGCTCACGCATGTGCAGTGTGCAGTAGACACATAAGGTTGCTTCTATGATCTGGTAATAGTAATTTTGGCACCCAACAAGATGAAGAAGATCAAATGTTGCAATGTTGCAGACTATTAGGCATACGTTCAACTGGAACATTAAGAAGGGCAATTTGGGGTATTTGTGGAAACAACACGCCCGTGACGCTACACAACAGAGCAGTGTCGGTTCCACAAACACTCCCACTATACATGATACATAGATCCCAACAGATTACATCCCTGAAAACACAATAGAGAGGGGAGGAATAAGTTCATGCCAGTTGTGTTGGGACAAAATACCAGCGGGTAAGAACCTTCACATTAGCTTCCGTTAAGGCAACATTCATAATTCCATTAAATTAATGTAAACAACATTTATGCCATAGTTCAAGATCTTTATCCTCCACAAGATCTCTCTCCCAGACTAACATATAGGAACATTTTGGAGATGTGCCCAATAGTAGCTCATAAATAAGAAATATACCTCCCAGCTGTGTGCACCATTTCTTGTATGGGATAACATTGTTACCCCTCTGGCAGGTCACTGCCAAATCTCAAGATATCAAAAAGTGGGAAATCTGGAAGAATATAAAGCATTTTGTAGGAGGCATCTCAAGGGTTTCCTCACAAAATCGTAGTGTAAAATGCCCCTATATGAAAAGCAGTGTCCAATTCTATAAAGCCCTTTATCAAGCCTCCGTTGAAATGCCTTAATATCCTTTCCGACTTTTAATTTTTTGGGAGAGACTGAAGCTCCTACTTAAGGTAATTTCAAATATTATTAAATCTGCTTTTTTCCAGTCCCCTAAAATGAAAATTAATATATAATCCTTGCATTGTGGGGGACAGCCCCACTTCCAGGTAGGATTTTTACTTTCCCTGAAGTTCAGCTTTGTTCATCCAGTCCTGAAATTTAACACAGCTTTGCCACACAACCCTGCTTTTACTTTGCTGCAATTCAGTAACACTTACAGGTCTTATCCTTACCCCAGCCTGTGACTGGACAGAGAAAGAAGTATCAGATTGATGAACTCATCTATCTCTCAATCTGCTGTCTCCACCTGCATGCATGAGGGCTGATTCCAAGTCAAATTTAGGTACTTACACTACTTTTATTAAAAAATATACAGTTAATGATGTATTTAATAAAGAGTTGCATTATTTGTGTCTGTATTCAGCTTTAAGCTTACCCGCCTCCAGTACTTTTTTTTACTCTCTACACCTAAGGAAGTCTCACATTTGATTTAAAGCTTAACCACTTCCCGCCCGGCGCATTGACAAATGACGTCCGGGCGGGTGGCTCATTATCCTGACTGGATGTCTATTGACGTCCTCAGCATAATCCGCGATCGCGCGCCCCTGGGGGCGCGCATCGCGGCGATTGGTGGTGCCGTGGGTCAGTCTGACCCACCGCATTACCGACCAAGGTAAAAGGCTTCGATCCGAAGCCTTTTACCATGTGATCAGCCGTGACCAATCACGGCTGATCACAGTGTAAATAGGAAGAGCCATTTATCGGCTTTTCCTCTGCTCAGGTCTGCAGACCTGAGCAGCGGAGAGCTGATCGGCTGCTCTCCTGACAGGGGGGGCTGCGCTGAACGTTTATCAGCGCAGCCACCCCTCAGGATCACCCCCACTGGACCACCAGGGAGCCAGATCAGGACCACCAGGGAGCCCCCCTCCCAGGCATCACAATGAGGCCGCCCAGGACCACCAGGGAAGGCGCACAGAGGCCGCCCAGGACCACCAGGGAGCCCCCACTAGACCACCAGGTAAGGGCAATATTATGCACTGTAGGGATGGCACTGTGCCCATGTATGATGCCTGCCAGTGCCATCCCTAACAGTGCTTGTTGCACCAGTGCCTACCACTGCCACCTATAAGTGCCCACCTGTGCCACCTATCAGTGCCCACCTGTGCCACCTAAAAGTGCCCACCTGTGCCACCTAAAAGTGCCCCCTATCAGTGCCCATCAGTGCCCAGTGCCACTTATCAGTGCCGCCTAGGAGTGTCCATCAGTGCCGCATATCAGTGCCCGTCAGTGTTGCTTGTCAGTGCCGCCCATCAGTGCTGCATATTCGCCCCATCATCAGTGCAACCTTATCAGTGCCACCTAATCAGTGCCAATCTGTACTGCCTCATCAGTGCCCGTCAGTGTAGTCTCATCAGTGCCCATCAGTGTAGCCACATCAGTGCCCGTCAGTGAAGGAGAAAATGTACTTTATACAAATTTTTGTGACAGAAACAAAGAAAAATGTTTTTTTTTTCAAAATTTTCAGTCTTTTTTTGTTATAGCGCAAAAAATAAAAACCGCAGGGGTGATCAAATACCACCAAAAAAAAGCTCTATTTGTGGGAACAAAATGATAAAAATTTTGTTTGGGTACAACGTCGCACGACCGCACAATTCTCATTCGAATTGCAACAGCACTGAAAACTGAAAATTGGTCTGGGCAGGAAGTGTTCTAAGTGCATGGTATTAAAGTGGTTAATTAGGGCAAGATATTTAGCCATAAAAAGAAAAATATGTTTTCTTTGTGGATTAGTAGAGTTGACAAATTTGCATGGCTTTATAGACAAAGGATATCTCATTTCCAAGCAAGGTTTTATATCAAAATATGTTCCATGTTCCACTTAGACTTAGGGGTCTATTTATAAAAAATTCACTTTGTGGATGTCTCAATATTCATGCAAGCATAACAAATACCCATTATGTTTGTAATATGTGTTTAAACAGTTTGCTTGTTGACTTTCGCTGGGCAAATGCAAAAATACCTATAATTTGATCCTAAGAGAAAAAAAAGAACATTCGAACGTGAGAGTTAACATTCACCAATACAGAAAATAGCCCAACATTATAGTTTAGGAACATATAACCAGCAGGGAGAATATTATGAAGGAGACCTCAGCACTGTGTTTGGCTATTCCTGTACAAACTGCCAAATTAACGGGTGTTTGACCTAGCAAACCTCCTGCTGCAGTGTGAAGCAAAACTTTTTTTTTTGTTATGTTAAAATTGCCACTGCTAAATATGACAGCTTCCTTCTGGTTGTTAGGGAGCCAGCACCCATCAGTATCCTAACAACCATCCCAGCCTGGCGCAGGGATAGCTTAAAAGACAACTTTAGCAAATACCAAAGTAACCTAAATGTAACCCTTTTGGCTTCTACATTGAACATACTGTATATGGTTCTAAAGAACAGCCATAATTTAGATCCTGGATTCTCATTAGCATGCTTCAGAAGAGATACCCAGTTGTATCCCTAAATCCTGCTACATGTTGTTGGTGCTAATGCAAAACATTTCTACCCCGTCATAGTTTCACTTGGGTATCTTTCTGTATACATGTCCAGGCTAAAAAAAGGGAGAGATGTGTAAGCACAGAAAAGTGATCTTATCTTTTTATGCTTATGAAGAATAAAAAATGTAAAGTATCATTTAAATGTAAACATTTTTTTAAAAATCAAGATTCAAGTGCAATTTTTTACTCCACAAGGCAGATTCAATGAATCTTCAGAAAAGCCTGATTGTCCTGAATTATTTGCTCATCTCTAGTATGCAGGGTCAAGTTGTTAACATGCCACATATGAAAATATTATTACCATTAGGCCACCTATAATAATATGCAGCCCACAAAAGAGAAAGACCTTTCTGTTATAACCTGACTTTATTCACCTGTACTAACAGACTTTAGCAGTTTCTTCATAAAGAACTGCATTGAATTGTACAGTTGCTAAAATATAGTAACCTTATAGTTTTGCATAATGTGTCAGCTGCCAACCTTAAGCAAGCTAAAATGAGTTCAGATTTTCATATCCATCATATTCATCTAATATTAAAGATAAGAACAGAATGTACAGAGTGCCTTTATAGTGTTTTTTTTTTTAACAAGAAAATGAAGCTGAAATCACAGAAAATGAGATACAATATTAACCATTTAGACTTCGAAGCCATTTAATATCTGACTTTAAAAGAACAAATAACAGCTCAGAAAAGTATCAGTCTGTTGAAAAGTAAGGAATAAGCAATTAGCTAGGAAATAAAAGTACTAGGTCACTCAGGTCAGGACAGGAGGATGATATATGAACTTTGAAATGGCTATTGTACTTAGATTCCCGTGCTGAAGATGGTTAGTCAGCATTAAGAGAACAAAGTGATAGAACAGTAGAATTTACAATACGGTTAGTAGTTTTTTCTATTCTTAATGTCAATGTCTTTTTGTGGAAAGCATTTTGTAGGATTTAAGATAAAGTTGAGTACTTTTTAGATTCCAGCTATCAGTATAACCCCTTTTATTTGTAACAATAGGGAAATAACTTTTTAGTGTAATTTTGGGCTATACCCATATATTACTATGAATAGCAAAATAAAAAAATATATATATATATAAATTATACAAACCATATGCCAAAATGGTATGTTTATAATATGCTTACTATAACAACAAAGCTATGAAAAGTGCTAATACAGTAGTCAAGCTATTATTCTTGTTATAGAAATTGTTGCATTCATTTTTATAACAAAATAATGCAATAGCAATATTTTTGTTTAAACTCTGCACATTGAGGTTACCAGCTGCTCTCATCGGTGTACAGTTAGTTTCTGGTGAAGAATCTGAGGCCGTGATTGCTAGTGTGTCATTCAATTGATCAATTTCTGGATCTGAAAAGCTTACATGTTTTTGGAATGTCTATTTCGTGGACGAAAAGGGAACAAAAAAAGGGCTTTTTACAGATGTAAACTTTGTCCTCATCATAATCCAGTTGATCCCTGTTTTTTTTCTCCTTTTCCCCCCGATATGATTCCTTTCTCCAGCTTGTCTAATCTTTTATTCAGCCTTTGATCCAGATGAACAAAATGTTCATGTTGTTGTAAAGGGGTTACATCTTTTTGAACCACAGTTATGTCCTCCTGTAGTTTCTCCAATTCCTTGGATCTATAATAATTTGCATTAACTTGTGTGATTCATTCTCTTTTATGTGATCCTTCCAAGAGGTCAAACGTAGGAAATTTTTTGATCCTTAAGCCTCTGGGTATCTGACCGAGGGATACATATTCAGAGAGGGTTTTCCCGTCCCAAAAGCCTCTTATTTCTTTTGTCATAAAACTTTCAACTTTGCAAAACAGTAACTTTAAAGTAGTCAACCAGTAGTCAACCGATACATCCAATGAACCATCATACTGGCTGGATCTCAAGGGGTTATCTGATGTTGCTTTGAGGGTTGGGCTGTAGCTCACCTCGGTGTTAATAGGTGCTGTAGGATCAACTTCCATGTTAAACAAGGGAATTATTAAGGTAAGGTGCTATGCACACAATGTCCTTAAAGAAGCAGGTCACTGGGAAGAGAATAAACTGAGCAACGCTTTTAGCAGAAAGTCCATATATGAAGAAGAAATAGCATCGCTCAAGGAGTATCTCTTACCCTGCTGCTTCAACCTCTATACCTGTGAAGAGGGTGTGGTCACTGCCTGCAAGCAGGTACACTGGAAACAAAAGACTGGACTTGATAGCCGCACTCCTGTGCAATAACTTTATTCTTGATCACAAATCACACATATGTTGAGAAGAAAAAACCCCCACTGGGACTTTAAAGTGAAACCAACTCAGTAAGAATAATGCACAAAAATAAAAGTTAAACATTTATTGGTTCGTTTAAAACTGAACCCAGACAATAGGTTCAGGAGAGAGACATGAACAACAACAACTATACATATTTGAATGGTTACAGACAGTTAGTGGATATTCATATAAAAAAACAGAAATACATATGAACAACAAGGATGACCACTGTGCTCTGCCTGAAAGCAGCAGAGAGTACCCGACGCATTTCAAAATCAATTAATTGCAGATCTTCCTCAGGGGTGGGTGGTCATAATATTAAAAAGTCCTCTAAATTTGAAGAGAAAAAAACATAAGAAAACAATAAAAACCATGTTCAAATGTACCTCATAGTTATCACCGTTTCTAATTACATTCATGTCTATCCAGGTACTGACCATTGATAGGAGGCACTAGTTCACAGAGCATAAGGTGTCCACAGAGATAGGTACAGGCTACCTGAGACCTTCATCCAGAAAGGAGGTGGAGAGAGGAGGTAAATAATATGGATCACTGAGTCCTAAAAAGGTGCCCCAACAAAATACCAAAGACAGGGGAGAAGCTCCTCTGTCAGGGCTGTAGCCAAGGGGCGTAGGAAAGAGAAAAAACAAAACGAGAGAAGCCAAATATGGTGATTTGACATGGCATTGGTGGTGACAGACATTTTAAAGTGCACCATAAAGAAGAGTGCATAACAATATATGTGCAAATTAGCACCTGAATATGTGTTACATAACGGCACTCTTATAGTAAAAGAAGTGAGGGGCCCGCTGGATGACTCCAGAAAAGACATTAAATGGATATATCACCAAGGCAATCTGGTCCAAAAATACTGCAGAAATATAATGGATACATGGACATTTTGTATACCCAGAGTACTTTGTCTAAGGAAAAATAAGCATTTAAGCTATCCAGAAAAAAAATATAAGTATATGGACTTACCCGGATACCCAAATGGTCTCAAATCAATAAGATTCTATGGCAAAATGACCCATTCAGGGAGGGACCGGGATAGTATGCACCAAACAACCACTCCTACCAAAGTGGGAGAGTGTCCTTATTCTGAAAGATGTGTATAAATAAGGAGATCATAAGTGCCTATAATAGCGAGCTCAAATGTAATATGGCTAAATAATAGCCATAAATGGTAAGTAAAACAGAAAAAAGGGGGTAGGAAAACTTCATAGGAAAAATGTTACCTTGGTGTCCAAAATGTCAGTAATCCGGAGTCATCCCATGGAGGTTAGCCCTACCTTACCTTCCCAGCAGATGCTTTATATATACTGAAGGGTGGCCAGTTTGATAGGCTGACCACATGATTGTACAATTCAATGCACATGTGTATGTCCGTCTACCAGCCCCATAATGGTATGTGGTTGGTGGAAGAAAGTCTTCAGGATGACACCTTCCCCCACACTGTTAGAGCCCACCATGACTGAGGAAATTCAAGGAGGAGAGGAGGACGCCATACCGCATGGTAATGGCCGCTCTATCCTTACGACACCGAAAACGGCATCTCACCATTTCGGATGGGATGTGCCGCAACGTGACGTGCACGTCTCATAGGAAGTGACGCAATCAAGCGTCACTCGATGACAGCGCCATGCGTCGCCCAGTGTTTACAAGGTTGCCCGGGTGTCTGTGCGGCTGGATACTGGTAGGCAATGCACTCAAGCCAATAGTGCGAACTACCATCTCACGATCAAAAGCTCCTCCCAGTGGACAGAAGAGAAATCTCAGGTTTATATAAGGTTGCAATACATAGAGGAGAACCGGCATACAAATGCTACTTGGTATATAAAGAAAATTACATTTAGAGAAGGTTATTCTGAACAAACACTAGGCAAGTGTGCAAAGTAAAAAGAAATTCAGAGATTTAAAGAAACATCAGACAAATTTGATTATGTACAAATACAGCGCTATAGTGACTGTGACTGTGTTACTTTATGTTACATTGTTAAAAAAGATGCTAGCACACCTCTTAGTTGGAAATGTTGCTAAACATAGTGGTGGCAGTATATGGCAAAGAGGATTTTATGTTAGACCTTACTCTATTCTATCTCAGGTCCCCCTGACCTAAATCCCTCCAGAAAGGGTTTATATGTTATTGCTTCATTTAAGCCAGGATCGATTGCCACATTCAAGCGAAAGATCCATTTTTTTTCATGCTGTAGTAAGATTTTAATAAAATCCCCTCCTCTAATTCCTATATGGTTTCTATCCAAAATAAGAAAATATATTTTGGGAAAAATCCCTTTATGTTTATTGATTACATGTCTGCCCAAGGGTAAATCGCTGTCAACATTATGTGTCTATATGCCTGTGTACGAAATTCATTGATCGTTTTACGTACATAAAACCCAGAGCATTGACACAAGAGGAGGTAAACCACCCCTTTAGTTCCACAATTAGCAAAATGCCGGGGTTTGTATGTTTCCCCATTTGGTAAGATGGAAAGATGTAGGTTGACATATTGACAAAAGTTACAGCCCCCACACCTAAAGGTTCTAGGCCGTTTACATGGACCTTTTTTGCCCCCATTTTAAATTCACTCGATGTGAGAGTGTCTTTTAAGGATCTGGTTCTTTTGAAAGTAAAGCCCGGGACATCCAGAACAAGGGGACAAACAAGTGGGTCCATTCGCAGGATGTGCCAGTGTTTACTCACAATTCTTCTAATGCTGTGATGCTGTTTAGAATACCGTGTGATGATACGTATTGGATTGTCTTTTTTGGACAGCAAATTCGCATTATATAGAAGATTGTGTCTACTTCTCATACAAGCCTTTTTATATGCTTTCTTTAAGCAGGTGTTGAAGTACCCACAAGCCTGGAGCCTTGCCCTCAATGAGTCTGCTTCCTTCTTAAAAACAAAGTCGTCTGTACAATTTCTGCGTACTCTTAAGTACTGACTGTATGGTATAGATTGAATTAATCGCTTTGGATGGAAACTGTTTGCATGTAGTAAAGAATTGCCTGCCGTAGGTTTACGGTACAGGCCACTTGTAAAAAGCCCATCAGATCCCTTGTGTATATGTACATCAAGGAAAGTGATTGTATTTAAATCATGACACATAGTGAAATGGAGATTAAAGGAATTGATATTAAGGGCTTGTAGAAAAGGTTCAAGATTCTCAGTGGGTCCATCCCATACCATAAAAGATATTGTCAATATAACGACAACGCTGCTCATAAATGGTAGCATCTCCACAGATCACAGAAGCATACGTTCCCACTCCCCCAGGTACAGATTTACGTAGGATGGGGCACAACAAGTCCCCATCGCTACGCCCTGCACCTGGAGGAAGTGGGAACCATTGAAGGTAAAGAAATTGTGATTCAATACAAATTCCAAGGCATCGAGTACAAAGTTAATCTGTTTACGTTCAAAGCGACTATTTTGTGTCAAGATATGTTGTATACATGCCAGACCTTTGGTATGTGGTATGGAACTGTACAAAGCCTCCACGTCAATCGCAACCAGCGATGACGTGGGGGAGACGTACAGTCCATCAATATTCTGTAAAAAATGCATCATATCTTGTATATAGCTTGGAATATTTTTCACATATGGGTGCAAGTATTGATCGATCCCTAAGATTCTCTTTGAGGGACCCATTACCAGAGATAATGGTTCTCCCCGTGGGGTGGCTCATACTTTTGTGTAATTTTGGTAGGGAATAGAATGTTGATGTTCGTGGCCATGGTGTACGTATCAATTCCCATTCATTTTTTAGAAACGATGCCTTGGGCATATGCTGAGTCAATCAGTAGATAGAATTATTTTTGAAATCAATCCACTTTGGTCACGGGGATTCTACAGTACCAGCTAAGATTATTTAAAATTGCCATACACTTTTCAGTGTATTGGTGATTATTCAAGATAACAACATTTCCTCCTTTGTCGGAGGGTTTTATTGTAATTAGTGGGTTTTCCGAAGATATTAAAGCATTACGTTCTGCTTGTGAAATATTATCCTGGGAGCTTTTTGCAGTCTTTAAATTTTTTATTTTTGTACATGTGTATTTAATAAATGCCAGTACATTGGAATTGGTGTTGAGAGCTGGAAACTTATCAGATTTCTTTTTTAATGAGAGAGCAATTTGTTTTTTGGAATCTGATTGGTCGATTCGATCGCGTAGTTGTTCAAGTTCTATTTGATCAATCAGATCCGGGGAATCATTTTCGTCCATTAGTGCAATCATTGCATCTATAACTTCCAATTCCTGTATCCTCAGCTCTTGATCTTTAGATTTATCTTTAGAGTATATTTGTTTAAGTAACAGTTTTCTAGCAAAGAGCTGAAGAACTTTGATTACTTCAAATTTATCGAGATTAACACTAGGACAGAAACGTAATCCTTTTCTTAAAACATCTGTCTCTACATCTGTAAGACTATAGTCAGAATGATTAATTACTGTGAGGTTATTATCGTGTAAATTTTGTTCTGTTAAGAATACATTGTTAGATAAGACAGTGTCTGACTGGATGCATGACCTAAAAATTATGCTCATTTGTGTTTATATTACTTAATGGTGTAGATTTAGAGTCGTTGGTATGGACCGTAGAGTAAAGAGTGTGCACGTGAGAAGAAGAAGGGAAAGAAATGCCCCCTCCACCTGAAGTATTGTTACCTGACACCGAGTGTGACCCTTCTTGCGAAGGTGTAGGGTGATTGGGATCAGTGATATGTTTCTTGTTTTCTCTCTCTTGAGAGTCTCTACTTCAAGACTCTCTCTTTGCTTTCCATGATTGTTTGAATTTTCTGAAAGATCCCTTGGATGAAAAAGAGACAGATGAGATAGAAGAAGCATCAGATTCATCATTATTCAATTTAGTTTTTTTCTTTTGACCAAATTTTATTATTGAATGAGTTGGTTTCCAATTATATGCCTTGTTTTCTCTAAAAGATCCTAATAAAGTTTCTTCACTTTTTTAATTAGCACTTCTCTATTGAATTTTTTTAAATGTTCACCTAATTCTTTATCAAGTTGGGGATAATTGGCGTGTTGCTTAACCGTGGCCAATTGTGCATTAATAGAGTCAATCTCTTTATCTAAATCCTTAGAACGTTTATGATATTGCTCTATTAAAAGAGCCATCATTCCCTTTGAGGAAAGAGAAAGGTTCTCCTCCCATTTATTTTTTAGCCCAAAGGGATTGATTTTGTTTTTAATGTATTGCTCAAATTAATGCACATGCCAGTGATTAAGTGATTTTTTTCTCTAGTCATTTCCTTAAAGTGGATGTAAACCCACCACCCACCCAGTATAAACTAATGACACAGTATTAATATATATATACATGCAAGCCTCCTGCATCTATTCCTACCTCTCAAATGTCCTTCCTGTAAGCACTAGCAGTTCTGTAAAACTCTGAAATCAGAGGGTGTCTGTGTTTGCTGGATTTTGGTGGGTGGAGTTGTGATGTCACAAGCCTCCCCACCCACCTCTATACTGAGACATTGAGGAGGGAGGGAGGGGGAGTGTAAGACTTTCTCTGCTGTGTGAAGGAGATAAGCAAATTGCTTGTCACTCACAGAGCAGGGGGCGGATCGACTGTGTATTTCCCTGTTAGTCGGACTTTCTCTTCCTGAAAAAAGATAAGCTCATTACTCACAGTTGGATTAACTCTTTGTGGCAAGACTAGGCACATATGACATGACATGCTATACTCTACCAGGCAGAATTATTAATTAGTTGTTTTTTTTCTGGTTTACATCCACTTTAAATTTAGAAAAATAGATGACAGTTCAGTGTCTTTTTGTTCCTTCTGGGTGAATTCTTTGTAAAAACCTGACATCAAAGTGTCACAGCCTTTACCTGCATAATTGACCATCATGGGTAATATTTGTGGATTTGAATCCAACTAATTTCAAGCTTAAATAGTAGGTATGTTATATAAATAAATCTGAAGAATAGCAAAAAAAGTAAGGGGTGGGTATCTACTACCCTGAGAATAAGTGGAGATTATGGGTTGCTGAGTTCTAAACCACAGAATTCAGAGAGCTTTACCCACATCCCTAATACTACATGTTAAGAAGAAAAAAAACCCACTGGGACTTTAAAGGGAAACCAACTCAGTAAGAATAATGCACAAAAATAAAAGTTAAACATTTATTGGTTCGTTTAAAAATGAACCCAAACAATAGGTTCATGAGAGAGACATGAACAACAACTTTACATATACACGAATGGTTACAGACAGTTAGTGGATATTCATATAAAAAAGCAGAAATACATGTGAACAACAAGGATGACCACTATGCTCTGCCTAAAAACAGCAGAGAGTAACTGACGCGTTCGAAATTAATTAATTGCAGATCTTCCTCAGGGGTGGGTGGTCATGATATTAAAACGTCCTCTAGATTTGAAGAGAAAAAAAACATAAGAAAACAATAAAAAACATGTTCAAATGTACCTCATAGTTATCACTATTTCTAATTACATTCATGTCTATCTAGGTACTGACCATTGATAGGAGGCACTAGTTTACAGAGCATAAGGTATCCACAGAGATAGGTACAGGCTACCTAAGACCTTCATCCAGTCCAAAAGGAGGTGGAGAGAGGAGGTAAATAATATGGATCACTGGGTCCTAAAAAGGTGCCCCAACAAAATACCAGAGACAGGGGAGAAGCTCCTCTGTCAAGGCTGTAGTCAAGGGGCGTAGGAAAGAGAAAAAAAATTACACATACAGCATATAGGTGAGCCACAAAATACAGCTGATGTGTTTCAAACCAACGGGTGCTTAGTCATAGCTTGAAAAACCTTTGCACATATATCAGTATATACAGACACATGTGAGTGACTGAAATGATAATGATTGGATGTTCAATTAATCAATTATTTCATTAAGCATCAATTATTCATCATATGCAGTTTAGGTTCAAAGAACAATACTGAATTATATGTGCATACACAAATAGTCACAACTCCAATACATACAAAATTCATAAAAATTCATCAAGAACGACCAGATGGGGTTTGTTAGAGGAAGGCAATCCTCCGATGCAACTAGACGAGTTATAAACATTATGCAATATACGGAATCCTGTCGGACGCCTTCTCTCATGCTCTCCATAGACGCGGAGAAGGCGTTCGACAGGATCCACTGCAAGTATATGTCACATGCACTACAGGCATTTGGCTTTCAGGGCCACATACTACGGGCGATTTTAGCCCTCTATTCTAGACCCTCGGCACAAGTACTCACTGCTGGATTACTCTCGAAAACGTTCCCAATCACGAACGGTACCCAACAGGGCTGCCCTCTCTCGCCATCCATCTTCAACCTAATGATGGAACTATTGGCAGAAACCATTCGCGTTGATACCAACATTGCCAGAATCAAAATCGCCAATGCCCACCACAAAATCAATCTATTCGCGGACGACATCATCCTCCTTATCACTAATCTGCTTCTCTCCCTCCCCCAAGTCCACCGCAAACTTATAGAGTTCAGTAAAGTTTCCTACTATAAAGTAAACTTTTCCAAATCACTCATCCTAGGCCTGAATATTACACCTAAAGTAAAGCAAATCCTCCAAAACACCCTCCCCTATAGATGGACCAAACTTGGGATACCGTACTTAGGTATCAATCTGACTCCCTCAATGACTTCACTGGCCCACTCTAACCTCCAAACACTCATCTCTAAAATCACCCCCCAAATACATCACCTAAAACACTGTGACTTATCATGGATGGGAAGACTAGCGGCCTTTAAGATGACAATTCTTCCACAGATATTATATATCTTCAGGTCCCTTCCTATTCAAATCCCTCAAAAATATCTTAAAGAACTCTCTTCTCTACTCAAAAAATATATTTGGAACGATATAAAACCCAGGGTAGCGAATAACTCTCTTACCAAACACAAATTAGTAGGAGGAATGGGACTAATAGACATTCATGACTACTATTGGGCAACTAAACTGACACAACTCAAACAATGGTTTAACACACATGACCCCCCTACATGGACACTTATTGAGGAAGCTCAATCCCCCACCAAAGACCTTACGGCCTTCCTAGTAGTAGATTCATGGAAACCCTGGGCCATAAAGCCTCTCCCCCCCCACAATAGCAGACTCCTTACAAGCATGGAGGCACCTAATGACCAACTCAGGTGACTCCATCCTCATAAACACACCAACTCTTAAGACCAAAGTCTTGGAGTCGATGATCCCCATGCTTGATACATCCATCCTTCAAACACATGGATTGACAGACATAACCAATTTTTTTTTTTTTTTTTTTTTTTAAATATATTTTATTGATTTTTTCTTATATAAATTTTTTTTTTTTTTTTTTTTTTTAACCAATACAGACAGTTAGGTACACAAACTTCCTACCTACATAGTTCGTACCCCTAGTAGCTGAGGTTCTGAAACCAGAATTCTCAACCACACAAATACTCCTACCTCAGTGGACTCAACCAGTAATCCACGGAGGTACGAACATTCCTCAGACGATAACACCCCCCCCTCTCCGAAATACCGGGTCCCAAAGGTACTTAGATGATGATCCTTCCGGCATTCCAGAAACCACCCCCTAACTCGAAGGAGTTATTCACAGGTACATCCCCCCAGTACACACAATTTGGTAACAAACTCAACACAGTCAAATCAACGGGTTATCATCAGTACTTACAGATAATCAGGGTAAGGAGGATGATTAAACACAAACCATTCTCT
>BLSH010305637.1:588607-600644 GCA_018402905.1 Glandirana rugosa | reverse complement strand
CAGTAGTAAAGTAATCTATCTCAGGATGCAGGATCAGGTCTTAAAATGTCTCAAATCTCTCCCTCACGCTTTCAGCTTCCTTTCCCTACACTAACCCAAGGAGCATGTGACTGCAGCACTGTGACTCCAGCTTATAAAGAGGCTGGGTCACATGATGCACTGGCCAATCACAGCCATGCCATTAGTAGGCATGGCTGTGATGGCTTCTAAGGGCAAACCAGTGAAACGCTTGTTGATTGGCTGCCCTGCAGCTTCTCAACACGTGGAGTAAAATAGCAGAACCCCGGACCGAACCCGAACGATTTTTGAAATGTCCGGGTCCGGGTCCGTGCCACGGACACCCGAAAGTTCGGTACGGACCCGAACGTTACAGTCTGGGTTCGCTCAACACTACTTCTTACCTGTATCCCACCACCAGCACGCATTACCTTCTTACCTGTATCCCACCACCAGCATGCATTACCTTCTTACCTGTATCCCACCACAGGGACCCATTACCTTCTTACCTGTATCCCACCACCAGAACGTACATTGGTCTCTGCACTGTATCCCACCACCGTTCTGGTGTCTCTGCACCGTCTCTGCACTTTGATCACTCCCCTTTATGCTCCCCCAGCACACATTTTGGCCACTTTCCAATATTCCACCCCGAGAACAGGTAAGTGGAGCTTACACAGTAATATCCCCACCACGGCCATACACTATGATTATTATACATTTATATACTATTGCTCTGACAGATACCACAGTGCTGCACAGACAGCCATTCACATCAGTCTCTGCACCAGAGGAGCTTACACTCTAATATCTAATATGTTTTGGTTTGCATATTTAGCTCTGTTTGTTTTTCCTGGCAAAAAAACATTTTCTCTTTCTTTTGCTGAAGTAAGTAATTTTGTATTTTATAGTTTTATATATATATATATATATATATATATATATATATACAGTATCTGACAAAAGTGAGTACACCCCTCACGTTTTTGTAAATATTTTATTCTATCTTTTCATGTGACAACACTGAAGAGCTGACACTTTGCTACAATGTAAAGTAGTGAGTGTACAGCTTGTATAACAGTGTAAATTTGCTGTCCCCCCAAAATAACTCAACATACAGCCATAAATGTGTAAACCGCTGGCAACAAAAGTGATTACACCCCTAAGTGAAAATGTCCAAATTGGGCCCAATTAGCTATTTTCCCTCCCAGGGGTCATGTGACTCGTTAGTGTTACAAGGTCTCAGGTGTGAATGGGGAGCAGGTGTGTTCAATTTGGTGTTATCGCTCTCACTCTCTCATACTGGTTACTGGAAGTTCGACATGGCACCTCATGGCAAAAATCTCTATGAGGATCTGATAAAGATGGCCAAGGCTATAAGAAGATTGCCAAGACACAGAAACTGAGCTGCAGCACGGTGGCCAAGACCATACAGCAGTTTAACAGGACAGATTCCACTCAGAACAGCGCCTCGACATGGTTGACCAAAGAAGTTGATTGCCGTGCTCAGCGTCATATCCAGAGGTTGTCTTTGGGAAATAGACGTATGAGTGCTGCCAGCATTGCTGCAGAGGTTGAAGGGGTGGGGGGTCAGCCTGTCAGTGCTCAGACCATACACCGCACACTGCATCTAATTGGTCTGCATGGCTGTCGTTCCAGAAGGAAGCCTCTTCTAAAGATGATGCACAAGAAAGCCCTCAAACAGTTTGCTGAAGACAAGCAGACTAAGGACATGGATTACTGGAACCATGTCCTGTGGTCTGATGAGACCAAGATAAACGTATTTGGTTCAGATGGTGTCAAGCGTGTGTGGCGGCAACCAGGTGAGGAGTACAAAGACAAGTGTGTCTTACCTACAGTCAAGTATGGTGGTGGGAGTGTCATGGTCTGGCCCTGCATGAGTGCTGCCGGCACTGGGGAGCTACAGTTCATTGAGGGAACCATGAATGCCAACATGCACTGTGACATACTGAAGCAGAGCATGATCCCCTCCCTTCGGAGACTGGGCCACATCGCAGTATTTCAACATGATAACGACCCCAAACACACCTCCAAGATGACCACTGCCTTGCTAAAGAAGCTGAGGGTAAAGGTGATGGACTGGCCAAGCATGTCTCCAGAATTAAACTCTATTGAGCATCTGTGGGGCATCCTCAAATGGAAGGTGGAGGAGCGCAAGGTCTCTAACATCCACCAGCTCCGTGATGTCGTCATGGAGGAGGGGAAGAGGACTCCAGTGGCAACCTGTGAAGCTCTGGTGAACTCCATGCCCAAGAGGATTAAGGCAGTGGTGGAAAATAATGGAGGCCACAGAAAATATTGACACTTTGGGCCCAGCTTGGACATTTTTACTTAGGGGTGTACTCACTTTTGTTGCCAGCGGTTTAGACATTAATGGCTGTGTGTTGAGTTATTTTGAGGGGACAGTAAATTTACACTGTTATACAAGCTGTGCACTCACTACTTTACATTGTAGCAAAGTGTCATTTCTTCAGTGTTGTCACATGAAAAGATAGAATAAAATATTTACAACAATGTGAGGGGTGTCAGATACTGTAGATAAAAATCACTGAAAAAATTAGCATAGGGTCCCCTCCACCCAGTCTATACCAGGTTCTTCGGCTCTGGTATAGATTTTAAGGGGAACCCCACGCCAATTTTTTTTAAAAAAATGACGTGGGGTTCCCCCTAAAATCCAAACCAGACCTTTATCCGAGCATGCAACCTGGCCGGCCAGGATAGGGGGGGACGAGCGAGCATCCCCCCAAACTGTACCAAGCTACATGCCCCCAACATGGGGAGTATGGGTGCTTTGGGGTAGGGGGGCTTTGCGCCCCCCACCCCAAAGCACCTTGTCCCCATGTTGATGAAGACAAAAGCCTTTTCCCCACAACCCTGGGCTGTGGGGGTCTGCGGGGGGGGGGCTTATCGGAATCTGGAAGCCCTCTTTAATAAAGGGGCCGCCAGATCCCGGCCCCCCCTATGTGAATAGGTTTGGGTTACATTGTACCCCTACCCATATTCACCAAAAAAGGAGTGTAGTGTAAAAAAAAACAAGAGGCAGTTTTTGACAAGTCCTTTATTTTGTAAAATAGCTCTTTCTTATTTCTTCCTCCATCTTCTCCTGGCCCGCTCCTTCTTCTGGTCTTCTGCTTCTTTTTTTAGTCTTCTTGCTTCCTCTCTTCGTCTTCAATCTTAAATCTTCATCTTCTTTCACCGACTCCCCTCTCTCCGCTGCTGCAGCCCGGCCCCTGTAGGTCTCGCAGAATGGGCGGTCTTCACAATGACAGTTCTTTAATAAAAAGGGGCGGGGCCACCCGGTGACATAAATGGTTGACCCGCCCCTCTGACATCACATGACTTCAGAAGGGGCGGGTTCACTCAGTTATGTCACTGGGTGGCCCCGCCCCTTCTTCGTGAAGACCGTCCATTCGGCAAGATGACTGCAGCTGCGGAGAGCGCAGCTGTGGTGAAAGAAGAAAGAAGATAAAGATGAAGATTGCAGATTGAAGACAAAGAGAGGAAGCAAGAAGACTAAAAGAAGAAGCAGAAGACCAGAAGGACCGGGCCAGGAGAAGATGGAGGAAGAAAGAGCTATTTTACAAAATAAAGGATTTGTCAAAAACTGCCTCTTTTTTTTTTACACTACACTCCTTTTTTGGTGAATGGGTAGGGGTACAATGTACCCCAAACCTATTCACATAAGGGGGGACGGGATCTGGGGGCCCCCTTATTAAAGGGGGCTTTCAGATTCTGATAAGCCCCCTGCCCGCAGACCCCCACAACCACCAGCCAGGGGTGTGGGGATGAGGCCCTTCTCCCCATCAACATGGGGACAAGGTGCTTTGGGGGTGACCTCAAAGCATCCTCCCCATGTTGAGAGCATGTGGCCTGGTATGGTTCGGAGGGGGGGGGGCGCTCGCTCGTCCCCACCCCCTCCTGCCCTGCCAGGGCTGCGTGCTCGTATAAGGGTCTGGTTTGGATCTTGGGGGGCCCTGCGCCATTTTTTTAAAATTTGGCACGGGGCTCCCCTTAAAATCCATACCAGACCCGAAGGGCCTGGTTTGGATTTTGGGGGGACCTCACGTCATTTTATTTTTTTTTTTTGGCACGGGGTTCCCCTTAAATTCCATACCAGACCTGAAGGGCCTGGTTTGGATTTTGGGGGGGGATTGCATGTCATTTTTTTTTTTAAATGTTGGCACGGGGTTCCCCTTAAATTCCATACCAGACCTGAAGGGCCTGGTTTGGATTTTGGGGGGGAACTGAAGGTAATTTTTTTTAAATTTTGGTGCGGGCCCTGCTGTTGTAAATTAGTTTAAAAATTGTGATAAAATCCCCCAGTCAAACAGATGGCCAAAAATTGGGCCTTGGTTGCTGGCGGTGCCAGAACACTGTAACCCCTTGCAGTTACTCTTGTTGGGCGCAGGAACGGGACCTGCTGTTGTAAATTAGTTTAACCACTTAAGCCCCGGAGTCCTTTTTTCCATTTGTTTACAAGTTAAAATAATTTTTTTGCTAGAAAATTACTTAGAACCCCCAAACATTATATATTTTTTTTCAAACACCCCAGAGAATAAAATGGTGATCGTTGCAATATTATTTGTCACACGGTATTTGCGCAGCGGTCTTTCAAGCGCAATTTTTTTGGAAAAAAAACGCTTTTTTGAGTTAAAAAATAAGACAACAGTAAAGTTAGCCCAATTTTTTTGTATATTGTGAAATAGGATGTTACACCGAGTAAATAGATACCATACACGGTTCAAAATTGCGCACACTTGCGAAATGGCGTCAAACTCCGGTACTTAAAAATCTCCATAGGCGACATTTTCACATTTTTTTACGGTTATCCGGTTAGAGGTGCAGAGGAGGTCTTTTGCTAGAATTACTGCTCACACTCTGGCGATCGCGGCGATACCTCACATGTGTGGCTTGAACACCGTTTTCATAGGCGGGTTTGACTTACGCATGCGTTTTCTTTGCTGCGCGAGCTCGCAGTTACGGTGGCGCTTTAATTTTTTTTTTTTTACATTTTTTTATTTATTTTATTCATTTTATTATTTTTTTAACCTGTTTGTTTAAAAAAAAAATATATGATCACTTTTATTGCTATCACAAGGGATGTAAACATCTCTTGTGATAGTAATATATGGTGACAGGTACTCTTTATGGAGGGATGGGGGGGTCTAAAGGACCCCCCATCCCTCCTTTGTAGTTCACAGTATTCTGATCGCAAAAAAAGGCGATTCTGACTACTGTCATTTTTTAAAACTGGCGCGGTTTGCCGCCAAGTAAACCAGAAGTGGCGTTCTGACGTTGCTTCCGGAAATGTAGGAAGGAGTCCCGATTGAGGCCGATTCCGGCTTCCACGGTGACTCCACACAGTGGCTAGAAGTGTCGGATCAGAGCTCCGGTCTCCCGGGGGGCGTGCGACAGGAGAAGAACGGCGGACGGTGGCGGGGGGGGGGGGGGGGTTGGCCCCTCCTGCTCCCTCGGATAAAGACAGAGCGGCTGCTGAGCCGGATCGGCCATTATCACTTGAACGTGAATCGCTGTTTATAAACGGTGGCTGCTTTAACCACTTCAGCCCCGGAAGGATTTCCAGCTTTGGGACCGGAGCCCTTTTTGCGATTCGGCGCTGCGTCGCTTTAACTGAAAATTGCGCGGTCGTGCGACGTTGTACCCAAACGAAATTTGCGTCCTTTTTTTCCCACAAATAGAGCTTTCTTTTGGTGGTATTTGATCCCCTCTGCGTCATTTCTGATCGCCGCTATAAATAAAAGAATAGCGACAATTTTGCAAAAAAAAACAAATTTCTTACTTTTTACTAGAATACAAATCCAAAAAAAAAATAAATAAAAAAACATTTTTTTTCACCATTTTTGGCCGATTTATATTCTTCCTCATATTTGCGATAAAAAAAAATCACAATCGGCGTTTATTGATTGGTTTGCGCAAAAGTGGTCGATAATTCATTTTTGGGGTTTTTTGTTTTTTTTTTATTTTTTACTAGTAATGGCGGCGATTTGCGATTTTTAGCGGTACTGCGATATTTCAGCGGACATGTCGGACCATTTTGACACTTTTTTGGGACCATTGGCATTTATACAGCGATCAGTGCTATAAAAATGCACTGATTACTGTGTAAATGCCATTGGCAGTGAAGGGGTTAACCTGCACGGGGCGCTCTAAGGGTTAACTATGTTCCCTGGGCGTGTTCTTACTGTATGGGGACTGCCCTAGCTGGGTAAGGGAAGTGGTCACAGCCTTCGTATACAGGAAGGCTGTGATCACATCCCTTCCCCCTCACACAGAACGGAGGTCCGTGTTTACTTACACGGACCTCCGTTCCTTCACTCCGGGGGGGGCATCGCGGGTAGCCGGCGGCAATTGAAGCCGCCGCACCCGCTCCCTGGCCCTCCCCGAACAGTGAGCGCACGGGCGCGCCTCCGGCGGCACGCGCGCTCACTAGACTCGATCCCGCGGCCGCCGTCGTATGATGGCGATTTGCGCAGGAGAGCCAGCTTGTCGCCGTCAATTGCCGATTGACGGTCGGCAAGCGGTTAAGTGGAAGTATCGGGGTATAGCCTGCAGCTACAAGCTATACCCTGGTACCATTTTTTAGAGCAGGCAGCCGGCTATCCATTGATAACAGCCGATCCGGCTCAGGAGCTGATCGGTCGTTATCCAGGGCAGTGGGAGGGGACATCCCCCCCTCCCGCCAACGTCCGCCGCTCTTCTCTGACCTCCCATCCCACCGGGAGACCGGAGCTCCGATCCGTCACATCCGCCGGCTGTGTGGAGTCCCTATGGAAGCCGGTATCGGCTTAGATCGGGACTCCTTTGTATATTTCCGGAAGCGACGTTACAACGTCACTTCCGGTTTACTTGGCGGCAAAAGGCGCTGGTTTTAAAAAAAATGACAGTATTCAGAATCGCCGTTTTTGGCGATCTGAATACTGTGAAGTGTAAAGGAGGGATGAGGGGTCTTTTAGACCCCCCATCCCTCCAGAAAGAGTACCTGTCACCATATTTATTTTTATTTATATTTATTTCAGGTACTTATATAGCGCCGTCAATTTACTCAGCGCTTTACACATATATTGTACATTCACATCAGTCCCTACCCTCAAGGAGCTTACAATCTAAGGTCCCTAACTCACATTCATACACATACTAGGGCCAATTTAGACAGGATCCAATTAACCTACCAGCATGTCTTTGGAGTGTGGGAGGAAACCGTATATTACAATCACATGGGATGTGTACATTCCTTGTGATAGCAATAAAAGTGATCAGATTTTTTTTTGTTAAAGGAACAGTGCTAAAAGAAAAAATATAATAAAATTAATTTTAAAAAAGTAAAGCGCCACCGTCCCCGCAAGCTTGTGCAGCAAAGAAAACGCATACGTAAGTCGCGCCCGCATATGAAAACCAGGCCTGTACTGGCCATCGGGACTACCGGGAGTTTCCCGGTGGGCCGATGGCTCAGTGGGCCGGATCAGTCAGTGAGACACTCAGCCTGGCTGAGCCTGTCAGTGTCACTGTGTAACAAATGTGCGGCTTTGCACAGCTGTGCTGAGGAGGCGGCCGTCAGCCGATCTGCCCTGGGCTGGGTTGTACTGACAGCCTGGGGGGGGCCGCCGTGCAGGTGAAGCGACAAGCCACTGAAGCCAGCGTACAGTACACACAGTCACACTAGCAGTCGTAGCTGGCGCCGCTAGCTGTGTGTGTGTACTGTACTATTCACGAGTCGGCGGCTCTCACAGACTCACTGTCTGTGTTACTGTGTACCGTCCTCGGCTCGTCCTGTGTGAAGTTAGAGGCTGGCAGGCTGCTCTCTGTCACTCTGTGTGAAAATGTGTGCCGAGTGCCCTGCGCTCCTGCACCCGGCACACACAAGTCCTGGCTGTACCAGCCCAGGCAGCCACCCCGAGTCCCACTCCCCTCTCCTAACCCCAGGAAAGAGACTCGGGCAGACTGCACATTTCCTCCCCTATAAAGTTGCCGGCTGCTGCCTGCTGGGCTTTTCCTCACCCCCTTTGTGGGATTTGTAGTCCTCCCGTCCCGGCGGCCAGCGGCGTGACGTCACTCACACGGCCGGAGTCAGAAAGGGAGGAGCCACAGGGAGCTGCTGAAGTCTGCCCTCTGCATCTGCAAAGATCCGCCAGGGCAGGGAGGAACCATCAAGGAGCTGAGCCAGCAACCTCACCAACAACAAAAGCGACGGTGCAAGACTGCAACTATCAAGTAAGCAGCCAGTGCCAGGCACTAAGGTAAGGCTTATTAAGAGTCATGAATGATGATTGCCTTGCCACCGTTGCCAAAGGGATGCGGCCATCTTAGTTCAGATTGATCGCGCCTAGCCGAAAACCAGCTGCAGCACGGTCATATAATGGGTCTGGGAGGACGTCATAGTACGCCCTCCCAAAACCGCACACCTGCGTGCCCCCTGGGGCATGCACCTGGGAAAATCTGTGACCAACAGGTCTGATTGTAGCGGCCCTTTACCACGTGATCGCTCCGTCAAATGACGGAGCGATCACTTGTGGACCGGCGCATTTCTTCCCCTCTCTGTACCAATAAGTACAGTGGAGAGGAGAGGGGAGAGATTGAGTGCAGCAGCGCTGTGGGCAGGATCTGTGGTGCCCACAACGCTGATCTGTGCCAATTCCTGCCTCATCTCCATCCATCCTGAGCCATCCCATCCATCCCTGCATGTGTAGCCATGCCCATCCACGGCGTGTCCATGCCCATCCACGGCGTGTCCATGCCCATCCACAGCTTGTCCATGCCCATCCACGGCTCGTCCATGCCCATCCATGCCACATCAGTTCTCATCAGTTGCCCATCCATGCCACTACAGTGCCTCACAAAAGTGTAAAAGGTAGTCAGGAAATAAGATGTGTAATTTATGCCCCTAGAATGCCTGGCGGTGCTCCCTGCATGTTGGGCCTCTGTATGTGGCCAGGCTGTGTAAAAGTCTCACACGTGGGGTATCGCATACTCGGAAGGAGTAGCAGAATTTAATTTGCATTGTAGTTTAGATTGGATTTTTCCCTGTCTTTTTACGTTTGTGATTCCCACAAGTTATTGATTGAACTGTTTCTTGTTAATTATATATTCAAAAGTAAGGTGTTATTTATTTATTTATAACTGTTTTCCTTATTTATGACAACTTACACATGTCATTCTAAAGGCGTTTGTAATGTTGGAATGCATCTTTTTCTCTAAATAAAGAGTTTAAAAAAAGAGCCATTTATACTTACAGTGGAATGTTTTTACTTATGTTTTTTTTGTGCAATTTCGTATGGTTTATATACTGTTTTTGTGCGTGTTTGCAAAATTAAAGTGGGCCAGTCTGGATGAAGTCCAGGGCCAAATTTTTGTCCCAGTCCAGCCCTGATGAAAACAGTGTTCAAACCCCACATGTGAGGGGATGTGTCGAGCTCTCTTCGGGGATTAGATTATGTCTGATCCATGGTAGGTGGTGAATTGGTAATGGGGAAAATGATTCCTCCAGTTTTTTCCAGTCTTTTGTGCTCCCATGTACATGCCATCCATCGCCCTTGCTAAGTAGCAGGACCAGTAGTACCAGTGTATATATGGGAGTCCGATTCCTCTTTTCAGTTTAGGGGTAACAAGTCTATCTCAGCTCAATCGGGGGTGTTTGAAGGACCAGATGAAGTTGCTGCATATCTGCCTGTAAGTGGAGAAAAATGTTTGGGGTCGCTGAATCGGTGATGTCTGTAGGAGATAGAGGAGTCTAGGAAGGACATTCATCTTTATGATGGCTGCTCTTCCAAACCATGAGAAGGGGCCTAAATTCCATTTTTGGAGGTCTTGTTTAATGGCCTTCAGAATGTGGATATAGTTTCTGGAGAACAGGTCTGTCAATTTCACAGGGAGTTTGATGCCGAGATATGTGATACTGTGTGGGTCCCACCCAAAGGGAAAATTACATTGCAATACCGTGGTCTTAAGGAGAGAGAAATTTAGGGCCTTAGACTTAGAAAAGTTAATTTAATAAGTGAATATTTTTTTGAAAAGAGAGAAGTCTTTCAGTAAGTTTGGTATCGTGGTGTTGGGTTCTGTGAGGAACATCAAGATGTCATCCGCATATGCTGCTAGTTTTTATTGTCGTTTTTTATTTAAACTCCTTTGATGTCGGGGTTTGCCCTGAGTCTGCAGAGGAGAGGTTCTAAGGTGAGAATAAATATGAGGGGAGATAGGGGGCATCCCTGGTGTGTACCTATAGAGATGGAGAAGGCGTCCGATAGGTGGCCATTGACCCGTGTTCTTGCAGATGGGGTAGAGTAAAGTGCCAGGATGAATTGGAGCATACGGTCTCATAATCCCCTAGCCTTCAAGGCTTCAGTCATGTAGTCCCAGGCCACTCTATCGAACGCCTTATCCACATCAAGAGAGAGAAACAATCCAGGCTTAGAGGAGGATGATAACCAATGGTGTATGTTTATGGCTTTTAAGGTGTCCCTAGCCTCCCACCCGGGTATGAAGCCCACTTGGTCTGGGGAGACTAGGTTGGGGAGGAGCAGAAGTATCCTATTCGATAGGAGTTTTTCACAGAGCTTTAAGTCTACATTTAGAAGTGATATGGGCATGTAGTTTAATACAATAGTAGTGTCCTTGCTTGGTTTTGGAATCCTTGTTATGTGGGCCTCTAGAAGGTCCTTGTTGTGGTGGGAGGAGAGGGGTAGAGAGATAAATGTTTTCAGAAAGTGGGGGAGGAGAGTGTCGGCAAAGGTCCTGTAGTATCCCACAGTTAGGCCATCGGTACAAGGACTCTTGCCTCTCTTTAAAGCTTTCTTGGTTTCTTCTAAGGAGATTGGGCAATATAATTCTGCAGCCTGTAACTAGGATATAGGTTTTGGGCTATATTGGTCTAAGGAACTTTTAATGATCTCTTCTCTCTATTTGCCTTCCTGGGGTGTGCTCGGAGATGCTAGGTTATAAAGCTTGCTATAGAATTAGACGAATAGAGCAGCTATTCCATCTGAGGTGACAATTCTGTTTCCCGAGGGGTCCGTGATGGAGTTGATGATTGAAGCTGATTTTTTTGGATTGGATAGCTCTGGCGAGCATTTTTCTGGATTTGTTTCCGAACTCGTAAAAGAGCTTTCGGACTAACGTGTATTTACGCTTAATTGTTTTTCCCTAACTCTTCAAGCAGCTCTTCCCTAGCCTTCAGCAGTTCGGTTAGTGTTTTTTGTGGCAAGCGACAGTTTGTGTTTATTTTCAAGAGAACGAATGCATGCCGATAGTTCATCAATGTGGGTTTGTTTCGCTTTCTTGCGCCGGGCTGCAATGGAGATAAATTCACCTTTGATGACGCATTTGTGCGCAGCCCAATGTGTTGCTGGCGTAATTTCAGTAGATTAGTTCTCTTGAAAATATTGTGACAGTCGCATCTGAATGACTTTTAAAGTTTCAGGGTCAGATAGGAGAGAGTTGTCAAGTCTCCAGATCTTGGATCTTGTGAGTGCAGTTTGGAAAGTCAGAGTCATGGCGATGGGGTTGTGGTCTGAGAGGAGCATGGTGTCAATGGATGCGTTAGAAAGGGATGTTAAGTTGTTTTGTGTAAGGAAGAAGTAATCGATCCTCGTATACTTGTTGTGGGTGGTGAAAAAAATGTGAAATCTTTCTTCAGCACATATCACGTCACACATTTTCTTCACACATTGTTTTCACCTCCTTTTTCACATAATTTTTATTTTAACCACTTGCCGACCGTCAATCGGCAATTGACGGCGGCAAAGTGGCTCTGTAACGCAGATCGCCGTCATATGACGGCGGCCGCGTGATCGCGCCTAGTGAGCGCGCGCCGCCGGGGGCGCGCCCGCGCGCACACTGTGTTCGGGGAGGGTCAGGGAGCGGGTGCGGCGGCTTCGATTGCCGCCGGCTACCCGCGATGGCCCCCCTGGAGTGAAGGAACGGAGGTCCGTGTATGTAAACACGGACCTCCGTTCTGTGAAGGGGCCTCCAGGCACAAATGTATGTGCCTGGAGGCAAGGAAGTGAGG
>BLSH010305637.1:552844-569645 GCA_018402905.1 Glandirana rugosa | reverse complement strand
GACATGTCGGACTATTTTGACACTTTTTTGGGACCATTGGCATTTATACAGCGATCAGTGCTATAAAAATGCACTGATTACTGTGTAAATGCCATTGGCAGTGAAGGGGTTAACCTGCAGGGGGCGCGCTAAGGGTTAACTATGTTCCCTGGGCGTGTTCTAACTGTAGGGGGGCTTGCCTAGTTGGGGAAAGGAAGTGGTCACAGCCTTCATGTACGAGAAGGCTGTGATCACTTCCCTTCCCCCTCACACAGAGTGGAGGTCCGTGTTTACATACACGGACCCCCGCTCATTCGCTCCGGGGGGGGGATCGCGGGTGGCCGGCGGCAATCGAAGCCGCCGCACCCGCTCCCTGGCCCCCCCGAACACAGTGAGCGCGCGCGCGCCTCCGGCGGCGCGCGCGCGCTCACTAGGCTCGTGAGCGCAGCCGCCGTCATATGACGGCGATTTGCGCTCACGAGCCACCTTGCCGCCGTCAATTGCCGATCGGCGGTCGGCAAGGGGTTAATGAATCCCCTGTTACTGTGCATTAAGTGCCCCATTGTAGTGTACATGCTTCTTAATATGTAGCAACATACCGCATTTTTCACGGTGCCACTTGGCACTCAAGTTACCTCCCGGCCTGCCTCTCTGCTCTCTGCTCTCTGCTCTCTGCTCTCTCCTCTCTCGTCTCCGGCTGACGTCAGCGGTGGATTCTCACGGGGCTGAGAATCCACCGCTCACGTCAGCAGGAGACAAGAGAGGCGGGTCGGGCGGTCACATGAGAGCCGAGAGGCACAGTGAGAAATGCGGTATGTTGCTACATGTTATGAAGCATGTACACTACGGTGGGGCACTTAATGCACAGTAACAGGGGATTCATTAAGAAAGTTCTTTTAACACCTGGCCACCACCACCACCCACACCCATCACCACCAACAAGCATCACCCACACCTCTCTACAACAAGCATCACCCACACCCATCACCACCAACAAGCATCACCCACACCTATTATCACCCACTGACACCCATCTACACCCACCACCACCCGCACCCCTCTACACCTAGCTTTACCCACACCCATCACTACCCAGCATCACCCATTGACACCCATCATCACCCACACCCCTCACTATCACCCACACCCCTCTACACCCATACACTGACACCCTTCTACACCCATCATCACCAACACCCATCACTACCCAGCATCACCCACACCCCTCACTACCACCCACACCCCTCTACACCTACCCACTGACACAACTCTGCACCCATCACCACCCACACCCCTCTACACCCACCCACTGACACCCATCTACACCCAGCTTCACCCACACCCATCATCACCAACACTCATCACTACCCAGCATCACCCACAACCCGCACTACCGCCCACGCCCCTCTACACCCATCACCACCCACACCCCTACACCCAGCATCACTGACACCCATACCCCTCTACACCCACCCACTGACACCCATCACTACCACCCACACCCCTCTACACCCATCATTCCACAGACTCCCCAATTCTTCAGTTCCTATACATGGATTCCTCCGTCTCCATCCCCAGACTCCCCCATCCTTCTATTCCTGTCCATGGATTCCTCCATCTCCATCCCCAGACTCTCCCATCCTTCTGTTCCTATCCATGGATTCCTCTATCTCCATCCCCAGACTCTTCCATCCTTCTGTTCCTATACATGGATTCCTCCATCCCCAGACTCCCCCATCCTTCTATTCCTGTCCATAGATTCCTCCCTCTCCATCCCCACACTCCCCCATCCTTCCTTTCTTATTCATGGATTTTTTCATCCTTCAGTTCCTACCCTCCCTTGTATCCTAATTGTGATGCACAGTGATGCATCGTGGAATCTAATCAAATCGAATCGTATATAATCATAATCTAATAGAATTAGGAGACCAGTGAAGATGTGCACCCCTAGTGACTAGTGCATGTTTTAGAGATTTGGGTGCCAGAGGAGAAGGAGAGATTGAAGATGTGGGTTAGAGAGTATAGGATAGAGTCAGAGGGTGAACGTAGCATTTGAGACGGAGCAGGTGGTTAAGTGGGTGTTAGAAATAAGTTTAGCAACCTTGTCTGTAGTAGCAGGGTTGAATGATCCCAGAGTGTGGTTGTAAATGGGGTTCACTCAGAGCAGAGACCAGTCACTAGTGGGGTACCACAAGGCTCTGTACTGGGTCCTGTTCTATTTAACCTTTATGTAAGTGATATAACTAAAGGTTTGTTGGGCAATGTATGTCTCTTTGGTGATGATACAATGGTGTGTAATAGGGTTGATATCCCTGGAGGTGTCTGTAACATGGAACATGGATTTGGCATTGCTGGAAGATTGGTCAAAGCAGTGGAGACTGCAGTTCAATATTTCTAAATGTAAAATAATGCATCTAGGGAAAAAGAATCCCCTTAGAGAATACAGCATTGGGGGTACAGTGTTAGCCAGCACTACAGAAGAAAAAGATTTGGGGGTGCTTATTTCAGATGATTGCAAAATGAGCAAACAGTGTAACCAGGCAGTGGGAAAAGCAAATAGAATTCTGGGATGTATCAGTAGAGGGATCACCAGCAGGAGGAAGGAGGTCCTGATTCCTCTATAGATCTTTATATCAGTAGAGGGGTCACCAGCAGGAGAAAGGAGGTCCCAATTCCTCTATAGATCTTTAAATCACTAGAGGGGTCACCAGCAGGAGGAAGGAGGTTCTGATTCCTCTATATAGATCTTTATATCACTAGAGGGGTCACCAGCAGGAGGAAGGAGGTTCTGATTCCTCTATATAGATCTTTATATCACTAGAGGGGTCACCAGCAGGAGGAAGGTGGTCCTGATTCCTCTATATAGATCTTTATATCACTAGAGGGGTCACCAGCAGGAGGAAGGAGGTCCTGATTCCTCTATTCCTCACTTAGAATACTGTGTCCAGTTCTGGAGACCTCACTTACAAAAAGATATTGATAAGTTCAGAGACGGGTAACAAAAATGGTGAAAGGTCTGGGGGATAAAACATATCAAGAGCGACTTCAGGAACTTAATATGTACAGTCTGGAGGAAAGAAGGGAGAGGGGAAACATGATTGAAACCTTTAAATACATCAAGGGGGTGATTAAGGTTCAGGAGGGCGGTCTTTTCAATATGAAACCAAAATCAAGAACCTCAAACTAACTGGGGGGAAGTTCAAAACTAATCTTAGAAAGTATTATTTTACTGAAAGGGTGGTTGATGATTGGAATAAACTACCAACAGAGGTTGTGAGACAGTCAACAGTAAATGGCTTCAAACATGCTTGTGATAAACATAAATCTATAGTCAGACAACAAGGTTAATGTGAAAACAAAAAAAAAAACAAAACCAAAAAAAAATACAAAAAACATAATTATAAAAAATAAATAAATAAAAAGGGGCAGACTCGATGGACTACTCACTCTTTTTCAGAGTGAGTTGTCAGAGAAGCAGAGCAGGAAGCCGAGGACAGATGAGCCCAGCGGGTAGCAGAGGACAGACGAGTCCTTTGGGAAGCAGAGGACCGACAAGCATAGCGGCAACATCAGCTGGAGCGAGCCAAACTCCAGCTGCAAGAGAACAGGCCTGCTGGTAATGCTGAGCCCAGGGAAGAACGAATACACAAAATTTCCCTGGACAAATTCCCAATTATGCACAAAGATGGCAATATGGACACTTTCTTACAGGGATTTGAAAGGACTCGTTGTCAGTACTGCCTGCGCAAGGAGCAATGGGCACAGTACTTCACACCAGGGCTGAAAGGCAAGGCCTGGATGTACTTTTGAGTCTTCCGGAGGGACAAGAAAGGAACTATGAGGCCCTTAAGCAGGCCATTGTTAACCACTTGCCGACCGCCGATCGGCATTTGACGGCGGCAAAGTGGCTCTGTAAGGCGAATCGCCGTCATATGACGGCGGCCGCCAGATCGCGCGCTCACTGTGTCCGGGGAGGGCCAGGGAGCGGGTGCGGCGGCTTCGATTGCCGCCGGCCACCCGCGATGCCCCCCCCCAGAGTGAAAGAACGGAGGCCCGTGTATGTAAACACGGACCTCCTTTCTGTGAAAGGGGAAGGGCTGTGATCACAGCCTTCCTCTACATGGAGGCTGTGACCACTTCCCTTCCCCAGCTAGGGCAGTCCCCCCACAGTTAGAACATGCCCAGGGAACATAGTTAACCCTTAGAGCGCCCCCTGCAAGTTAACCCCTTCACTGCCAATGGCATTTACACAGTAATCAGTGCATTTTTATAGCACTGATCGCTGTATAAATGCCAATAGTCCCAAAAAAGTGTCAAAATGGTCCGACATGTCCGCTGAAATATCGCAGTCCCGCTAAAAATCGCAGATCGCCGCCATTAATAGTAAAAAAAAATAAATAAATAAATAAAAACCCCAAAAATGAATTCTCATCCGTAAACGCGACCACTTTTGCGCAAACCAATCAATAAACGCCGATTGCGATTTTTTTTATCACAAATATGAGGAAGAATATAAATCAGCCAAAAACTATGAAAAAAAATGTTTTTTTATATTTTTTTTTTGGATTTGTATTTTAGCAAAAAGTAAGAAATTTGGGTTTTTTTGCAAAATTGTCGCTCTTCTTTTGTTTATAGTGGCGATCAGAAATGACGCAGCGGTGATCAAATACCACCAAAAGAAAGCTCTATTTGTGGGGAAAAAAGGACGCAAATTTCGTTTGGGTACAACGTCGCACGACCGCGCAATTTTCAGTTAAAGCGACGCAGTGCCGAATCGCAAAAAGGGCTCCGGTCCTAAAGCTGGAAATCCTTCCGGGGCTGAAGTGGTTAAACGGTACCAACTTACACCAGAGGTGTACCGCAAACGTTTCAGGACTTTGCATCAAGGTTCTAATGACAGCTACCTGGACCTTGTTTGCAGTTTACACACTGCTTTCCGGCAGTGCTAAAGGGACTGTCCATAAGCACCTTTGACACCCCACAGGAGCTCATGATTAAGGACCAGTTCCTACGGACATGTCCTTCTGAGGCTTGGCAGTTTGTGCTGGACTGAGATCCCAAGATGGCGGATCAAGCAGCAGAAATAGCTCACGCCTATGCGGCTAACAGAATGTCTGACACCAGGAGGACTACTGCACCCAGCGGGAATGGAGAAAAAGCAGGTGGACCCTCTTCTCAGGACAGCCAGAGGACCAAGCCACTCGGACCTCCAGGAGCCAAGCCAACAGGTGTGGATTCCAGGAAATGTTTTGTCTGCAACCAGATGGGTCATCTCAGTGTGTCCTGCCCCGAGAGGAAGAAAGCTGCCCCACCTACCAAGCCAACCAGCACAGAGCCTACTGTCTTGTGTGCTTCCAGGAATGCAGGGGGTCTCTCTGATAATCTTCAGCCTGCCATTGTGGGTGACAAAGTTACCACAGGCCTAAGGGACAGCACAGCGGAGGTGACCTTAGTGCGTCCCGAAGTGCTGAAACCTGAGAATTTCATCCCTGGTAAGACCATGAATGTAAAAGGTGTTGGGGGTGTCAACCCAGCCATAGCCACAGCCTGGGTTTATCTAGACTGGGGAGCGGGAAGAGGAATGAGAGAAGTGGGGTACAGATGCCATTCCCTCTAATGTGTTATTGGGCACTGACCTGGGGGGTTTGTAGTCTATTATGAGACATATTCAGCCCTGCATCTTCACGTTAAGTACTGTTGGGTGACCCAGTGCATATTGGGAACTCTGGGGAGGGGCAGAGGGCTAATGACTGTGTGCCAGGGCTTGGCCTTAGTGGGTCTTTGGAGCCCAGGCCTAGAGAAGAACTTTGAAGTCAAAATGGACTCTGAAACTGATAATGTTTTATATGATGTGAAATGTCACGATCTGTGCTGTGTAGACTTTCCCTCTGCTGCAGTGGTGACTCACGGGGCCCACCAGTCTGCCCCAAACTGGTCACTGCCAACTGCTACAAAGGAACTGTCTGTGGAAGGGTCCGATCCAACTGGGTCGGACCCTTGTGAGCTTGGCCAAGCAGGCCTAAGGTCCCTTCACACTGTGGTCTGGCATCTGTGGCTGTTGACACCAGCCTGGAGGAGTTCAGGAGTCTGTCTGATGGACTGCCAGCTGGGGATGTTGGGAGGAGAGTGTCCTGGGAGCAGGATTATGGTACTGTAACTGTTTGTGAAGAAAGGGGATGCTTTGAAGTACCTGGTGAAGGTAAATTGTGTGTCAACAGCTCCTAGTAAGGCAAAGCAAGGTGTGCCTGTAACCCTAGACGAGACAAAGTCTTCTGTGGTCTGCACCTCTGTCTTCACAGCTTCCAGTACTGCCATTGTGGATTCTGGGCTGTGCTTCACAGAGTAAGGACCGCAAGGTGAGGGGGCAAATCTGACCCAATCTGACTCTACTCCCTCACCAGCTACGGCTGACAGCACTGAGTTCCTAGAGGCTGATACATTTGATGCCGGCCCGAGGAGCTCAGGTGTTGTGCCAACAGATGTTCTGCTGAGGAGTGGGTATAAGTGTGTGACATGGGTCAGAGGACAACCCCTGTGACCAATTCCTCTGTCACCATACTTGTGAATACTGCCATGGCAGATTTGTTACTGTGTGTCACAGAGGGAAGACTACAGGGTGACGGGGCAAATCCGGGACCATCAAGGCCTACCACCTCAGCAGCTGCAGCTGACAACACCGAGTACTTTCTAGCTGATAAGTTTGATGTTTGTCTAGAAGAGCTCAGGTGTAGCGCTGGCAGACGTTCTGCTGAGAAGGACCGAGTAGGAGGGTGTGACATGGGTCAGGGGATGACCCATGGCAGAATAAAGTCTTCTGTGTCCTTGTCCTCTGTCCACACAGCTATGAGTATCATGGTTGAGGATTCGTTGCTATGCACAGCATGGGAAGGGCCGCAGGATGATGGGGGAAAACTGATCCCATCTGAATCTGCTCCCTCAGAGGCTGCGGTTGATGGTACTGTGTTCCTGCAGGCTGATAGGTTTGCTTCAGGTGTTGTACTGACAGGTCCTCTGCAGAGGCAGAAGGAACAGAGGTGTGGGAGAGAGGTCAGAGGATGGAGGCCCTGGTACCCAGGCTATGGAACCAGGTACAGACCACCCAGGAACGGCCTCACGCCAGGCTCAGACAACTGGGTGTGGTAGCTAATAGAGTACCACCAGATGGCCAGGGCCAATGGCTGAGAATGATGACAGTGCACAATAACAGATTTGCCTGTACCCTTTCAGTAGGTAGTCAGGAGCCAGTGGATGAAGTGGATCCGCAGGGCGATCTGCTGGCCAATCCTGATCCAGACCCATTAGGATCAGTCAGAGAGGGGCGCAGCAGCCTTTTCCTATCTACAAGGGACCGGCTGAAATGTCAGCAGTGCCACGCTTCAGTTGGAACCTTCACCTCCAACTTAGGGAACCTTCCATGCAGACGTGTTAGTTGACCCGTTTAGGCTCAGCTGTGCATCATCTAGAAAAGGGGAGATGTAACATAAATGTAAGTGTAATATAATTTGCCTTAGCGAGATGTGATGTGATCTGTAGAAGTAGTATAATCATAGATGTAGTTTAATTCTGTGTTATTAAAAATATAGTATTCAATGTCGGTCATGCACATATGTTCATTTATTAGCATTTGAAAAGGACAGAGCCAGCTCCAAGGATCGTGCTGACACCTCGATGGCAATAGCAGGTCCCATCATGGTAAACATAAGATTGTCACCTTCTGCAGGTTCAAACTAAAGTCCTCACCATCTTGGCTACAAGGACCCGCAGGGGGCATCCACAAGGCTCCACACTGTCTACAAACTTAAGAGATCTAAGGAATATATTTTATCTCTCATAAAAGCTGAAATATTAGCGGCAGAAAGATGAAAATAATTCTTTTTGATCGTACACGTGATGGGCTACCAGTTTATATGAATCTGTATTTGTAGCGTGTTTAGATTCCGGGCAAAACACACAAAACTGTTAGATGTTACCTGGTTGCGGCAGGCAGACCGTGATTGGCACTGTCATGATTGGAGCAATGTGCTGGTGTTGGAAATCCTATCCATGACCCAGCGATCAGCGCCGTTCTGGCCCAATTTGACACTGGTCATTTCAGAACACGACACATCCGGTGGGCTGGGACAGGAACTCCCCCCAGAGTTGATTGGCCAGGTGCTAACATCCAGCCCACATCCATATTTCAATAAATTGGGGAGCCTGAGATATGGACATGGTTCTCTCACGAAGTCCGTTCTAAACTGGGGAGTCTCCATAAAGTTTTCCGACATAATTCTGTCCAGGGATAAGCTGCGGTGAAGTTTATTTCTGTTTTTATACCTTATTATTTTAATAGTGAATTGCCAATTGTATGTCTGTTTATCTTTTTGTATTTTTGTAACTACTTTTTTCTTTGTATTTATTTCTTATGCACTGCCCACTTTCAGGATATTAAATGTTAAAATGAATAAGGCTGCATTCACACCTGGGCGTTTTGTAGCTTGAAGCCTGAAGCTACAAAACGCTGGAGGGAAAAAAAAATTCACATCTCCACTCATAAACACCTGAAGCCAAAAGCCTGAAAACGACTGAAGCTCAAACAAGTTCTGGAAGTATTTTTGTAGCTTGATTTGGGCGTTTTTCTACTTTTTACATTGGTGACCTTTTGACCTGTACAAAATCGCAGTAAAAATCACGGCAAAAATTGCGGTAAAATCGCTGTTAAAAAAACGCGTGTATTTCTGCCTGAAAACGCGACGCCCAGGTGTGAATGCAGCCTAAGTGACTTCTGTGTACTAAGCTAGGACTCATAGATTTCCTATAGTCCATCTTGTGATTTCCTATAGTTCATCTTGTGATTTCCTATAGTCCATCTTGTGATTTCCTATAGTTCATCTTGTGATTTCCTATAGTCCATCTTGTGATTTCCTATAGTCCATCTTGTGATTTCCTATAGATCATCTTGTGATTTCCTATAGTTCATCTTGTGATTTCCTATAGTCCATCTTGTGATTTCCTATAGTTCATCTTGCCATTCAATATGAACAATACAAAGTTTGACCTCTGACAGAGGGGACAAAACCCCACTGGGACATCATCCCCTCTGTCTCACAACCCCTACCATGTTGGACCTAATTGTTTTAAGGACTCTCCTCGCTCAGGAAGCGAAGCCCCTACCATACCTAACTCTGATTGTCCTCGCTAACAGTTTTTTTGGAGTGGCCTAACCACCATTTTGCAGTTGCTATTTGCCCTGTGGAGCGGGGACCCGGGGGACACTTTATGCAATCTCCTTGGCCCCCTCTAGGTCATTAGAGTGCCCTTAAGGCACAATTTCTTGTGTTAGAATGTTTTATTTTTTTCCATATACTATGGTGTTATCTTCGACAGTTTGGAGCCACCTAGTGGTCGTTTTACTTACCTTGTTCTTAAGTGTTCATTGGTCTCGACCTCCACTACCCAAGCCAACCTCTACAATTATCATTGTTAGGATCTTGGTGACCGAGACCCGTGTATACCATTCTATCTTTTATTTTATTTTCCTTCCTAATCTCTTCCTCCCTCTCTCCTCTTTCTCTCTACCCCTTTCTATTTTCTCTTTTCCCGGCCTGCTAGATCGTTTAGGTTTGTTGGATATCTATGTCCCAGATACTACTCATTGGGTTACACGCCCCTCTATCATTTAACCCATGGCGCCCATATTCCCGATTAACTTGGCTTCCTATAATTGCAGGGGCTTTAACATTCCAGAGAAGCGGAGCCAGGTTTTATACCACATTCATAAATTACGATCTAGTATTTTATTGTTACAAGAAACTCATTTGCGCACCGGCTCTGTTCCCAACCTGCGGAATAGATACTACCATTAGTGGTTTCGTAGCCCCAATCCACTCTCCAAAACAAAAGTGGTGTCCATTGCTTTCCATAAAACGTTTAACCCGGAAGTGCTAGATTTTCTTGCTGATGAGACGGGGAGGTTTATATTTCTTAAACTAAAACTAAATTATTTTCTTTTCACAGTAGCGAATATTTGTGTTCCTAACATCAATCAAGCGGAGTTCCTCTCTACCACTCCCACCAGACTACTCTCCTTTGGGGGGTCCCTGCTTCATTGTTGGGGGTGATCTCAATGTGTCCCTCCCACCGCTTACAGACACCTCATCGGGTAAGTCCTCTATTCCTGCCTCCTCCCTAACACGCATTAACCCCTACAGATCCGCGCTATTTCCGAAGTATGGCTCCAGCGCGGATCTGAAATGCCGGGACGACGTCCCCTGTGCACGCTCCTCGCGCGCCCCCTGGCAGCAGCGGCGGCGTGCGCGTGCGTGCCCGTGGGTCAGGCGGACTCAATGTCCACCCGAGACCCGCCGATCTCTTTTAGCAGCCTCAGAACAGGGAACCGCCGATGTAAACATGGCGGTTCCCCGTTCTGTGACAGGGGACATAGCAGATCTACTGATCCCTGTCACTGGGATCAGTGAGATCTGTTATGTCCCGGCCAGCCCCGCCCCCCCACAGTTAGAACACGCCCAGGGAACACAGGTAACCCCTTCACTGCCCCCTAAGCGTTAACCCCTTCACTGCCAATGACATTTATACAGTAATCAGTGGATATTTAAATTTCTGATCGCTGTATAAATGTCATTGGTCCCAAAAATGTGTAAAAAATGTCCGCCATTTCTGCGGCAATATCGCAGTCCCGATAAAAACCGCAGATCGCCGCCATTACTAGTAAAAAAAAAAAAATAATAATAAAAACGCCATAAGTCAATTCCCAGTTTGTAGACGCGATAACTTTTGCGCAAACCAATCAATATACGCCGATTGCGATTTTTTTTTCACCAAAAATATGTAGAAGAATATATGTCGGCCAAAACTGATGAATATTTTTTTTTAATGGATTTGTACTTTAGCAAAAAGTAAAAAATATTGTTCTTTTTTGCAAAATTGTCGCTCATTTTTCGTTTATAGCGGCGATCAGAAATGACGCAGAGGTGATCAAATACCACCAAAAGAAAGATCTATTTGTGGGAAAAAAAGGACGCAAATTTTATTTGGGTACAACGTCGCACGACCGCGCAATTGTCATTCAAAATGCGACAGCGCTGAAAGCCAAAAATTGGTCTGGGCAGGAGGGGGGTTTAAGTGCCCAGTAAGGAAGGGGTTAAATCCCTACTCCACGATGCACACTTAGTAGATGTTTGGTGTATACAACATCCTGGGGAACCCGATTATAGTCACTTTTCAGTCGCCCACAACTAGTATAGTAGGCTGGACTGTTTCCTGATCTTACAATCTCTACTGGATTCCCCTATTCAGTCCTCTACAGAACACATCTTTTGGTCCGACCATGCCCCGGTTCTCCTTTCCCTAGCCCGTCCGTCTAGATCTCGTATGGGAGCGACTTGGAGACTTAACGACAACCTATTGTGAGACTCTGTGTGCGTGGCCGAGATCTCCAAAGCGATACAGAATTTTATAGCTGTCCATTCTTCAGACACTACTACACCACTGACACAGTGGGAAGCTCTGAAATGTGTACTACGCGGAGTTCTTATTCAACAGGGGTCCTGATTGAAAAAGATGAGAACAGATGATATACGTAGAAAGTTATCCCGAATCTCTGAACTCGAACCACTTCATAAAAGGGACCTGGCACCATCAAATTTAGTGGAATTATCCAATGCCCGTAGGGACTTGCTTCAAATTTTGGACTCCCACTCCCTGATTGCACGAGATAGGGCACAAACTCACTATTATTCATTGGCTAATAAATGTGGTCAGCACCTAGCAAGACTTCTTCACCCTGGGCCCCCTCGCCACTCTATCCCGTTTATAACTCAACCCAATCAAGCCAAGATCCATCACAACAGCGGCATAGCTGCCTCCTTCCAACAATATTACACTAATTTGTATAACTTACCCCCCTTATCTACACATACCTCTATTTTCCCCATACGGACAACATGCAGGCCTCTATTGCCGAGACAGCACTCCCAGAAATTGACCCACAAGATTCTGCAGATTTGGATTAAACCCTCTCAATTTCTGAGTTTTTGGGCGCGATTAAGGACTTAAAACTGGGTAAATGCCCCGGCCCGGACGACTACACCCCTAGGTTCTATAAAACCTTTGCACCCCAAATGGCACCGCTCCTGATCCGGGCATTTAACTCCATAGATGATGCTACTCCCCCCTCCCCCCAAAAGTCTTTTGTCTGCGAATGTCTCAGTTCTCTTGAAACCAAGTAAGGACCCCTCTCAGTGTAGCAGTTACCACCCAATATCTCTTTTAAATGTAGATATAAAACTTTTTGCAAAAGTCCTTGCCAATCGCCTATCCCCTCTCCTGCCTAAAGTTATCCATAAAGATCAGGTTGGTTTTGTCCCTGGTCGTGAGGCCAGGGATAATACGACCAAAACTATACACCTGATCTCCTACATCCAACATCACCACCTGAAAGCTTGCCTATTATCCTTTGATGCTGAGAAAGCGTTTGACAGGGTAAAATGGCGCTTTCTCCGTCTCTCCCTAGAACAGCCGGGCCTAGGTTAGACATATGTCTCCAAGGTGATGTCACTCTACTCCCGACCTTCCGCCTCAGTGCTGGTCAATGGCTCTTCCCCGGAGCCTTTTGACATCTCGAATGGCATGCGCCAGGGGTGTCCTCTCTCCCCACTTCTTTTTGTCATAGCTATTGAACACCTGGCGTGTGCCATTTGGCAGAATGGTTCTATCCAGGGCATCAATACTCCTTCCTCCCACCATAAATTATCCCTTTATGCGCACGACCTCTTAGTGTATATACAACAACCCCACACAACCCTGCCCTTCCTCCTCTCTGAATTTGAGTGCTTTGGTGCCTCGAATTACTCCTTTCAATGGCAATCCAAATGTATTTCATATTTAGATGTCCTAATTCCCGCCGACTTGACCAACCTTTATTAACTAAACTACATCCCTCACCTGGCGCGTATTAGGAAGGACCTAGAGGCCTGGGGGGGGGGGGGGGGTTCTTCCCTACCTTGGTTTGGCCACATTAATTCTCTTTAAATGGATATTTTGCCCAAATTGTTACACCTCTTCCAAACCATACTGGTCCTGATACCTAAATCATATTTTGTTCACTCTCTATCACATTTATTTGGCATCAAGGCCTATCCCGAGTTAAATACAAGTTATTAACTTTCCCGAAGCTTCAGGGGGGCACAGGAGTACCGGACTTCGAAATCTACCATAAGGCCACCATCATAGCCTACATAGTTGAATGGTTCCCCTGCCCCATTCCTATAGCTTCTATGATGGTTGAGCAAGACTTAGCGCCTGTGGATCTCCGAGCCTTGTTATGGGGATATAAGACAACTTTACCCCACCTGAACAGTCTCTGGTCCTCAACTTCGGCTGCTTTAACTTCATGGTACACATTGTTTTCAAGGTGTTCGGTTCACATATGTCAGTCATTCACATATGTCCTTTCATTAGCATTTGAGTGCCCCCCATATCAAGTCTCTTGCATGCTGCACCCAAGCAGGAGGATTTGAAGAAGGAAGGTGCATCCCTAGCCTGTCTTTACTCATCAGAATCCCCTCCCTACCGCTATCCACTTTCTCTGACACATAGGAGATCTATCCCAAAACTGTCCACTTACCAAAATGCATGCCAAACCCAGGAGCCAGGGTCTTAAATAGACTCTGCCAGACCTAAGATGGCTACCAGAGCCACATGGGCAGCAAGCAGCCCCAGTGCCCCAGGAACCGCAGAGGAACCATGTTCCTCCTGGCTTCCTCTCTCCCTGCGATGTCACTGTTGTAGTGCGCCACCTGCAGTGGAGAAAAGAGACCGCACCCGACTACAAATTTACAAACTGAAGATGGATGGCACTTTAAAAGTTTTAGCAAAGCTTTCTGTTCACACTGCTCTTACATAAACCGAAACCCGTGTGAAACAGGCCTTAGAGAGTTGCAGGAAATATCAATGAACCACAAGTGCGGTAATCACAGGGCTTGTATTTCATTGAGAACTACATGCCTGTCTACTGCAGTGACAGATGGGACTCGTGGTTTATTCATACACAGATCTCTGTAAATGAATGACACGGCAGTATGGGTTGAGCCATATACAGCAAAAGTCAAAGCTGACAACTGGAGAGAAGAACCCATAGACATTTTCAGAGACGGAGTCAGTGAAGGGGGGGGGGGTAACTTGACACCATATTATGTGTCATACCTTAAATATGGCTGTAATGCGGTAAAAAAAAAGGCGTGGTTAGCCTTTAAAGTGGATGTAAAGTCTCATTTTATTCTTTAACAATAACTAACATGTTATACTTACCTGCTCTGTTGCAGTGGATTTGCGCAGAGCAGCCCAGATCCTCCTCTTCTCGGGTCCCTCTTTGGCTCTACTGGCCCCTCCCTCCTGCCAAGTGCCCCCACAGCAAGCAGCTTGCTCTGGGGACACCTAAGCCAAGTCACAGCTCCCTGTGTCTGTTGAAGGAGCCCCGAACCGGCCACGCCCCGGCCCCGCCCCCTCTCTCCCCTGATTGACTGACTGGTTTTGATTGACAGCAGTGGGAGCCAATGGTGCCCCGCTGCTGTCTCAGCCAATGAGTTAGGGGGGTCTCAGGCAGCCGAGACACTCATGCAACATCGCTGGACAGAGAAGGGGCTCAGGTAAGTATTAGGGGGGCTGCTGCACACAGAACGCTTTTTATCTTAATGCATAGAATGCACCTTCTTCCTTTACAACCCCCTTAACCACTTGCTTACTGGGCACTTAAACCCCCCTCCTACCCGGACCAATTTTCAGTTTTCAGGGCTGTCACTCTTTGAATGACAATTGCGCGGTCGTGCGACGTTGTACCCAAACAAAGTTAACGTCCTTTTTTTCCCACAATTAGAAGTTTCTTTTGGTGTTGTTTGATCCCCTCTGCGGTTTTTGATGTTTGCGCTATAAACAAACAAAGAGCGATGATTTTGAAAAAAGTACAATATTTTTTACTTTTTTTGCTATAATAAATACACAAAAATAAAAAATCAAAAACAAATATATTCATCAGTTTAGACCGATATATATTCTTCAACATATTTTTGGTAAAAAAAAAAAAAACGCAATCGGCGTTTATTGATTGGGTTGCGCAAAAGTTATAGGGCCTACAAACTATGGACATTGGTTAATGGCGTTATTTATTTATTTATTTTTACTGGTAATGGTGGCGATCTGCGATTTTTATCGGGGCTGCGATATTGCGGCGGACATGTCGGACGTTTTTGACACTTTTTTTGGGACCAATGACATTTATACAGCGATCAGATCTAAAAATAGACACTGATTACTGTATAAATGTCATTGGCAGGGAAGGGGATAACACTAAGGGGGCAGTGAAGGGGTTCCCTTGATGTATTCTAACTGTGGGGGGGCGGGGTTGGCAGGGGCATGACAGATCTAACTGATCCCAGTGACAGGGATCAGTAGATCTGGCATGCCCCCCCCCCATCACAGAACGGGGAACCGCCGTGTTTACATCGGTTCTGGCTCTCTGTGAGCAGATCGTGGGTCTCCGGCGGGCATCGGGTCCGCCCGACCCGCGGGCACGCTCACGCCAAAGGGGAGGACGTCTATTGATGGCTTCTCGGCATTTTAGAGCCGCGCTGTAGCCGTCAATCGGCTATGGCGCGGATCTGAAGTAGTTAAGCTGGCCATACACCAATAGATCTCTATCAGATTCCTCCATCCACGCTAAACAGCACTCATAGACAAATCTTCAATGCCGGCTATTACTCTATGATAGCCATGATCACTGGCTGGGCTGATTCCTCTGAATCAGCCAGGGTTCTGACAGCATAGGGACAGCTTTACTTATTTTACTTTATTTGGGCGTATGCAAGTGGGTTGAGTGATGCACTTTAGTTCGCCACATTGATTCTTTCATTCTGTGCTGGCAGCTATAACCACTGGACCTCCGGAAGGTTTTACCCACTTCATGACCAGGGCATTATTTTGCTCTTCGGCACTGTGCTATTCTAACTGACAATTGTGCGGTCATTCAATATTATACACAAATGAAATGAATGTCATTTTTTCACAAAAATAGAGATTTTTTTCCTTGCAATATAAATGAAAAATTACCAAACATTTTGAAAAAAAAAAAAAAAACAATATTTTCTACTTTCTGTTATATCCAATAAAATCAAATTTCTTCATACATTTTCGCAAAAAATGTATTCTGCTACATGTCTTTCGTAAAAAACCAAACTGTGTTTTTGGGGACACTATGTTATTGGGGACACTATGCTATTGGGGGCACTATGCTATTGGGAACACTATGTTATTGGGGACACTATGCTATTGGGGGCACTCTGCTATTGGGGGCACTATTTTATTGGGGACAATATGCTATTGGGGACACTGTGCTATTGGGGACACTGTGCTATTGGGGGCACTATGCTATTGGGGGCACTATGCTATTGGGGACACTATGCTATTGGGAACACTATGCTATTGGGAACACTATGTTATTGGGGACACTATGCTATGGGGGGCACTATGCTATTGGGAGCACTATGCTATTGGGGACACTATGCTATTGGGGACACTATGCTATTGGGGGCACTATGCTATTGGGAACACTATGCTATTGGGGGCACTATGCTATTGGGGGCACTATCCTATTGGGGACACTATGCTATTGGGGGCACTGTGCTATTGGGGACACTATGCTATTGGGGACACTGTGCTATTGGGGACACTGGGTTAACGTATCACAAGGGTTATCGTATCACAGGGGTTATCGTGTCACAGGGGTTATCGTGTCACAGGGGTTATCGTATCACAGGGGTTATCGTGTCAC
>BLSH010305637.1:529050-539080 GCA_018402905.1 Glandirana rugosa | reverse complement strand
TCCCACAATCTGATCGTTGTGTACGATCCCACAATCTGATCGTTGTGTACGATCCCACAATCTGATCGTTGTGTACGATCGTTGTGTTAGGCAGGGTTTGATCTGCAATGTGTCACTCAAAGCAGCAGTATGTGAAATCTCAAATTACTCCAACAATCTGATCGTTGTGTACGATCGTAACGATCGTTGCGTTAGGCAGAGTTTGATCTGCAATCTGCAACTCAAAGCAGCGGTATTTGAAATCTCAAATTACTCCAACAATCTGATCGTTGTGCACGATCGTAGCGATCGTTGTTTTATGCAGAGTTTGATCTGCAATCTGCAACTCAAAGCAGCGGTATGTGAAATCTCAAATTTCTGCTATCTGTCCTCAGAGCAACAGCACAGCAGTAGTAATCTATCTCAGGATGCAGGATCAGATGTTAAAATGTCTGTAATCTCTCCCTCACGCCGGCAGCTTCCTCTCCCTACCCTAACCCAAGAGCATGTGACATGCAGCACTGTGACTCCAGCTTATAAAGAGGCTGGGTCACATGATGCACTGGCCAATCACAGCCATGCCATTAGTAGGTATGGCTGTGATAGCTTCTAAGGGCAAACCAGTGAAACGCTTGTTGATTGGCTGCCCTGCAGCTATTCAACATGCGTGATAAAATACCAGAACCCAGAACCCGAACCCGAACGTTTTTTGAAATGTCCGTGTTCGGGCCCGGGTCCCGGACACCCGAAAGTTCGGTACGGACCCGAACGTAACAGTCCGGGTTCACTCAACACTAGTCAGGAGATATATTGAAGTCGCCACACCATATGATAGAGCCCTGTTGTAGGGTGCTAACTTTTTTCTGCAGTTTCCGTAGAAAGCGTAGTTGGTGCACATTTGGAGCGTAGACTGTTACAATAGTGTATGGAGCATCGTTAATGGAACAGCGGAGGATAATGAAGTGACCGTCTTCATCTTTGATGCAGTCTTGGAGTTGGAAGGGGAGAGAATTGTTAATGGCAATGAGTACTCCCTTTTTTTCGTTGGGGCATTGGCAGTGAATATGTAGTTGAAATTCTTGTTGGTGCAGGTTGGTGGCTTGAGGGCATGGAAATTAGTTTCCTGAATGCAAAGTATTTTGCATTGAGATTGCGCTGCCAATTTCCAAAGCAAAGTATTTTTTGCCGGGTGGTTAAGACCCTTGGCATTGTGGGACAGGATTTTAATGGTCATAGTGAGGGAGGTAGACGTGGGGAAGCTGTGTTTGCAGCAGTTGATAATTCAATGAAGGGGGATCGGAGGTAAGAGATTGTCATGGAGCTGTATTAGCAAGTCAGCAATTTGTTCACCGGCGAGAGATAGCGAACTCTGTAGCAGACGTAGGTTAGGCAGTTAAATGCAGGGTAGTATAGTCTGTGGTAGTAGTGTAGGCCTTCTTCAAAAAAAAAATAAATAAAAACCAGGGGAATGAACAAACAACAAAACCAAAGTGAACTGAGGAACTGAAAGAGGATTATTGATGTCCAAAGCTCTTCCTGTGGAGGGGCATGAGGTGCCAGGGAAGAGGCGGTGGGGGTAAAGAGTCTTAAGGGGCCGAGTGCGGCCACTCATCCATTGGGATACGAACGGTGCGGGGTAGACCCGTGTAGAGACTAGTTGTGTTTGCTCCTGCCAGAGCGTTGTGGAAGCGGGTGCTCCTGACGCCGGCCCTCATTCCCTTGGTCCATTGGGGTGTGAGTTGAGGTGTCAGGGATAACGTCATATGACCTCGGCTCTTTAAGCCGGGATTGCGCGCGATCAGGCGCGCGCATCCTGGCTCTGTCGGTGTTTGCGTGTCCCCAGGACACACCGCGTCACCGACGGGGGTGAACAGCCATTGGCCATGGCTGTTTACCATGTGATCGGCCGGGATGAAGTCACGGCTGATCCAAAATTGTACTTCCCCAATTCGCACAGCGCATGCACGTGATCGGGAGCGCGCTGCGCGTGCGAGTCGGTGGCGGCGTGTTCCCAGGGAACACTGCCTGTCACCGACACTGGTATCAGCCGCCGGCCCGCGGCTGTTACCGTGTGATCGACTGTGATCTACTTCACAGCTGATCACATCTAATGTAAACATAGCGGTCACTCACTGTTACCAGCTCTTCTCTCCTCACACAGTTTCCAGTGTGAGGAGAGAAGAGCTAGGATCAGTGAGTTACTGATCTGTAAAACACAAACATGCCTGTCACATCACCCCTGCCCCCCCAATGCACCTGTCACCCAACAGTCACCCCATCTGCCCCCATAAAGTGCACCTGTCATCATAAAGTGTACTTGTCACCTGTCAACCGTCAGTGACCGTGGGCTGTCACCTGTCACCCATCACTGACCGTGGCGTGTCACCCGTCGCCCATCAGTTACTATGGTGTGTCACCTGTCACCCATCAGTGGCCACCGCCAGTCACCTGTCACCCGTCACGCATCTGTGACCACCGCCAGTCACCCGTCATGCATCCGTGACCACCACCAGACACTGGTCACCCATCAGTGACCACCGCCAGATACCCGTCACCCATCAGTGACCACCGCCAGACAGGCGGCACCCATCAGTGACTACTGCCAGTCACCCATCAGTGACCACCGCCAGTCACCCATCAGTGACCACCGCCAGTCACCCATCACCTATCAGTGACCATCGCCAGTCACCCATCACCTATCAGTGGCCACCGCCAGTCACCCGTCACCCATCAGTGACCACCTCCAGTCACCTATCAGTGACCACCACCAGACACCCATCACCCATCAGTGACCACCTCCAGTCACCTATCAGTGACCACCACCAGACACCCATCACCCATCAGTGACCACCGCCAGCCACCCATCAGTGACCATCGCCAATCACCTGTCTTTGACCGTCACACCCATGAGTAAACATCACCTGTAAAAGTGTCACACATGTGGTATCGCCATACTCAGGAGGAGTAGCAGAATGTATTTTGGGGTGTCATTTTTGCTATGTACATGCTATGTGTTGGAAATATCTTATAATGGACAACTTTGTGTAAAAAAAAAAGCGTTTTCATTATTTTCCCACAATTTCCAAAAACTACTGGAAAAAAATGAACCGTTCAAAAGACTCATTGTGTCCCATAGATTATACGTTGGGGCGTTTGCTTTCCAGAATGGGGTCATTTTGTGGGCAATTCCATTGTCCTGGTGCTCCAGGGCCTTCGAAAATGTGATAGGTCGTCATGACATTAGATGTGTAATTTATGTCCCTAGAATACCTGACGGTGCTCCCTGCATGTTGAGCCTCTGTATGTGGCCAGGCTGTGAAAAAGTCTCGGACATGTGATATCGCCATACTCAGGGGGAGTAGTAGAATGTATTTTGGGGTGTAATTTGTGGTATGCACATGCTGTGTGTGAGAAATAACCTGTTACAATGACAATTTTGTGAAAGAAAAAAAAAATCTTCATATTGCAAAGAATTGTGGGAAAAAATTACAACTTCAAAAAATTCACCATGCCTCTTACTAAATACCTTGAAATGTCTACTTTCCAAAAAGGGGTCATTTGGGGGGGGTATTTGTACTTTCCTGGCTTGTTAGGGTCTCAAGAAATGAGATTGGCTGTCAGTATATCAGGTGTGATCAATTTTCAATGATTGGCACCATAACTTGTAGACTCTATAACTTTCACAAGCACCAAATAATTTACACTTATTTGGGTTATTTTTACCAAAGATAGGTAGCAGTATAAATTTTGGCCAAAATTTACGAAGACAAATTACTAATTTGCAAAATTTTATGACAGAAACAAAGAAAAAGGCATTTTTTCACAAAATTTTCAATATTTTTTTATTTATAGCACAACAATTAAAAAAAAACCCTAGTGATTAAATGCCACCACAAGAAAGCTCCATTTGTGTGATAAAAGGACGCAAATTTCATATGGATACAGTGTTGCATGACAGAGTAATTGTCATTCAAAGTGTGATAGCGCTGAAAGCTGAAAAATGGCCTGGACAGGAAGGGGGTTTTCGTGCCCGGTACTGACGTGGTTAAATGTTACTCTTTTATTTTATTTACCAATAAAATATTTGAACAAAGCCTTAATGGCACCACTACACCTACAAAAGGGCTGCGTGGTTTTGTGCATTTCAATTTTGTGCTTTTGTGCACATTCCTGCAATGCACAAATGTCTATCTACATTTTTCTTCCAGTTGAGGTCTGAACTACTCTTTATTATAACATAAAAGTCAGCCAATCACATCCATATTTCTAGTAAAAGAAAATAAATCTACCTTATATCAGGTGTCCCCATCAGAGTGCCCCCTTAGATCTGTTGTCCCCATCAGAGTGCCCCCTTACATTAGGTGTCCCCATCAGAGTGCCCCTTTACACCAGGTGCCCCAGTCAGAGTCCCTCCTTACACCAGGGGCCCCTATCAGAGACCCCCTTCCAACAGGTGTCCCAATCTAAGTCCCCCTTACATCTGATGTTCCCCATCGGAGGTCCCCTTGCATCAGGTGCCCCCACAAGAGCCCCCCTTACATCAGTGTCTCCATACAGCTCCCTTTACAGCTGGTGTCCCAAATAGAGTGCCCCCTTACATCAGGTGCCTCCATCAGAGTCCCCCCTTACATCAGGTGTCCCCACCAGAGACCCCTTACATTAGTGTCCCCCCCTTACTGCTGGTGTCCCTAGTAGAGTTCCCCTTTACACCAGGTGCCCCCACCAGAGCCCCCTCCCCTTACAGCAGGCGCCCCCCCACCAACCCCCCTTACATCAGTGTTCCCATGAGAGTCTCCCCTTACAGCTGGTGTCCCCATTAGAGTCCCCCTTACATCAGGTGCCCCATTAGAGTCCCCCTTACATCAGGTGCCCCATTAGAGTCCCCCTTACATCAGGTGCCCCCATTACAGTCCCTGCACACATCACATCCCCTCCTTACATCAGGTGCCCCCATCACAATCCCTGCACACATCACATCCCCTCCTTACATCAGGTGCCCCCATCACAGTCCCTGCACACATCACATCCCCTCCTTACATCAGGTGCACCAGGTGTCCCTCCACACATCAGAGTTCCTTCTTTCCCTCTCTACTCACAGATCACACACTGCAAAGCTGCCCATTCTTCTCTCCAGGCTCCAGACACTCTTTATTCCTTGGCAATGCCGATGAGACTAAGGTTAGTTCGTCCCCTGCAAGCTATAGGGAGGAGAATGCCTAATGACGTGATGTCAGGAATGGTCCCTATAAGCTAAAGATAGGGTGTAAAACTGTTGTAAGATAAAATACTATAACTAATTTAACCATAAAAAAACAACACCTACAGTGATAGCAATACATATAAAACGTTGAGTGAAATTGGGCTTAAAAATAGTCCATATTACAGACACACATAATAAGTATCAAAAATCAAAAAAGCCTTCACCAAATTGGTTGGTTTAGTGTTCATAGATAGTACAGGTCATGTATATATATTCTTGTGCTCTCTTCAAATTGGATATAAGCAACAATGACAGTCCAATGGAATAAAGGTTGATCATATGCAAGCAGTGGTATAGATGGAATCTTACCAGATATGTTGGACACATGTACCATATGGCAACATGGGTCAAGCAGGCTGGTTTGGGAGTATGTCCCTAATGAAGGTCTCTAGAGGTGGGGTCTGGATTCAGGGATGGTAATCCTTCTCCGTAGTGCCAATCCACATCCAAAGAGGTCTCCAGTGATGACCATTCGTGGAGGTATCCAACCATAACTATATAAGGAGACAAAGTGCTCCACATAGAGTGAATCGGTAAAGGATTTATTTACACTTACATCAAAGTTGATATCAGCCGGCAATAGACAGGTTAAAATGGGAAAGCGAGGCTAGCACAGTCATCTAAGGGAGCCATGGCTTGGTCTAAAGCAAAGTGGAAGGCAGAGGAATATAAATCCAAAATATAGCAGGTGACCTCCATAGCTGAACACAGAAGCCAAATAACACATGTGAAAAGAATCACAAGTCTAGGGAAACAGCAAGGAGGAAACAATTCTCAGGCAGGAAAGTGCAGGCTAAACCATGATAGTCTGGTAGGGCAAGAGACCTAATCTTCTCTGCTGCAGCCAACAAATACATCTAGGCCAGATCCCCACCCCCAGCCTGTGACTGGACAGTAGAAAAGTAAATTGTCTACACTCCTGCAAAACTAGCCCGTATCTTCCCTAATCATTCACTGAAATGTTGGAGGAAATGTGACATGGGTGGACATGTTCTTCATATCTGGTGGTAATGTCCCATCATTGTTCCATTTTGGAGGGGCATCTCCACTCTTATTCATGATGTCACCCATGGTACCCCAGGTGGCTCTCCTTCAGTCTAGGTTTACCATCTAGGCCCTCTAAATTCCACCTAGTTATCACACATATGCTCAGTGCAGCCCTCCTATCCATAGCTCAACCATAGAAGCAGACTGGCCCTCCCACCCTTGGTATGACAATCGATATACTCCATAATAACGCTCATATGGAACTCCTTCATGCCAAAACTCATCTAAAATTTGAAAAATTCCACCAACAATGGCAGTTCTGGCTCTCGGACCCCAGAACAGTAGTACCCACCTAGCTCTTTACCTTAGCAAACCTCAATGTTACACGACCACTGCTCCCCATACCTTTTATCTCCCCCCAGAGGGATTGCATAGAGCCACCGGGGCCTTATCTCCAATAACTGTCCTCTTGGAACTAGATAATCTACTTCTCTTATTCCTTCATTCCCCCCCCCCCCCAGGGTATCCCCCCGGGCAGATAGCTTATAACCTTCCCACTCTATTCTCATCATAGTCTAACTTATTATTACATTCTGTAATCGTTCTTCTTTAAAGTGGTTGTCTACCCATTGAAAAAAGAAATAAAAAAATAAAAGCCTGCAAGACAATAGCATAATGAGCTAGTATGCACCACATACTAGCTCATTATGAAATACTCACCTTGAAATGAAGATCCGACCAGGCTGCTCGGTCCGCTCTGAGGGAGCAGACATCTTCCCTTGGATCTTGCTTCCAGGTACGTGGCTCCGGTGCTGTGAATGGCCGGAGCCACGAGACCTCACTCCAGCGCATGCGCGCAGGACCCGTCTTTCCGGCAAGGTCCGGCCCTATTGCCAAGCCTTTGCCGGGACATAGACGGTGCACGTTCCGTAACGCCGCAGCATCTTAGAGAGGGAATATCTCCTAAACCGTACAGGTTTAGGAGATATTCATTTTACTTACAGGTAAGCCTTATTATAGGCTTACCTGTAGGTAAAAGTACAAAAATTGGGTAGACAACCGCTTTAAAGTGGATGTAAACCCGATTCATAAAATTTGAGCTGGGCACATCTGTCTGTAGTGCTTTCTTCTCACTCTTCAAATAGCTATGTCCCGTAGCTGTCTCTTCTTCCGTAGCTCTGTTATCAGACTGATAAGTTCTCACTCGTTCTGGGAGACAGAACAGAGAATTTAGAGTCAAAGGAGGTTGCTAAAAATAGATTAGCAGACTGCTAAACAAAACACAGGCAACCTCTGCATGTGTGGGGAGGGGGTGTGTGCCTTTTCCTCCAATTAGCTTTCTCATAGTCTCTTACAGTGTCTAGCAATCAACTCCTCCTACATAGGAAGGAGGAAGTGGAAAATCTAACACAATCTACACTTTCTAAACAGTGTATCAAAGTGAAGACAGAAGATATATATAAGACTTATAGGGAGGTTTGTGTCATCTCTGCGTATCATCTGAGGCTGTTCACTTCACTGGGTATATGGAGGGTTTACAGCCACTTTAACCACTTCAGCCCCGGAAGGATTTCCCACTTTAGGACCAGAGCACTTTTTGCGATTTGACGCTGCGTCGCTTTGACTGACAATTGCGCAGTCGTCCGACGTTGTACCCAAACAAAATTTGCATCCTTTTTTCCCCACAAATAGAGCTTTGTTTTGGTGGTATTTGATCCCCTTTGCATCATTTCTTATCGCCGCTATAAACAAAAAAAGAGCAACAATTTTTCAAAAAAAAACCAAATTTCTTACTTTTTGCTAAAATACAAATCCAAAAAAAAAATATATAAAAAAACATTTTTTTTCATCGGTTTTGGCCGATTTATATTTCTCCTCATATTTTTGGTAAAAAATCACAATCGGTGTTTATTGGTTGGTTTGCGCAAAAGTTGCGTTTACGAATGATGAGAATTCATTTCTGGGGTTTTTATTTATTTATTTTATTTTAGTAGGGTACCTGGGTATTGTGATTACCTGAGTATTCTGGGAGTACCTGAGTGTTTGTGATTGCCTGAGTATACTGTGATTACCTGAGGATTCTAGGAGTACCTGAGTGGCAAGGGCCTGAGTAGTTTAGGAGTACCTGAGTGGTGAGGACCTGGTTATTCTGTGAGAACTTGCGTATTCTGCGAGTACCTGAGTGATAGGGTCAGTACCTGAGCATAGGGTGCGGGTACCTGAGTATTGGGTGAATACCTGAGTAATATAGTGTGAGTACCGGAGTGTGGTGTGAGTACCGAGTGTTGTGAGACCTTGTGTACTGTGAGTATTAGCGGCAGGCAGCCAGCGGTTAGTTAATTGGCTAGGGCATAATTCCCAGTCCCCACTAAATCAATAGGTACAATGCCCGGCGGGTGTGGAAAAGCTACTCGGTGTAAATCTTGTCACATGTATGCGTTCCTTGATCATGAGATTGAGGGCGAATACTGCTGTACAAGAGCTAAGAACATTGTTTCCCTGGAAGCCCAGGTCCTGAATCTAAGGAAGCAACTGTCAACACTGAGATGACTCTCCATACTTAAGGAAAGTTAGGATCGTACTCGGCAGGTGTCGGCAGGGGCCAGCACAGAGGCGGGTGGAGACATAGAGGTGCAGGCACCAGAACAGAGTAGTTGGGTGACAGTTAGGAAGGGTAGAAGGGAAAGAGTTAGGGAGGCCGATCCTGGGCTGGAGAATCCCAATAGATACACCCCGTTGTGTGATATTGCGCAAACCAGCCAGGAATCGGCATCGCTGGAGCAGAGTGGCGCCCCTAGCTGCCAGGGGAGTAACTCCTCCAGCGAGGGTGGAGATGAAGCCAGTGGAAAGACAGATTGTGGTGGTAGGGGACTCCATTCTTAGAAAACACAGAGAGGCCAATCTGTCACAAAGACCTGAAGCACCGAACTGTAAACTGTTTACCGGGCGCTCGGGTTCATGACATCACGGTTCGGGTGGACAGATTGCTGGGAGGGGCTGGGGAAGACCCGACTGTCATGGTGCATGTTGGCACCAATGACAAAGTTAGAGGTAGGTGGAGTGTCCTAAAAAAAGATTTCAGGGACCTAGGAGCAAAATTGAGGCTTAGGACCTCCAAGGTAGTATTCTCAGAAATATAACCAGTACATCGAGCCACACCAGAGAGGCAGCGGGAGATTAGGGAAGTTAACAAGTGGCTGAGGAGTTGGTGTAGAAAGGAGGGTTTTGGGTTCCTGGAGAACTGGGCCGATTTCTCAATCGGTTACGAGCTCTATAGAGAGGATGGGCTGCACCTAAATGGGGAAGGTGCAGACCGGCTGGGAATGAGGATGGCCGAAAAGTTAGAGGGGTTTTTAACCACTTGCCGACCGCCGATCGGCATCTGACGGCGGCAAAGTGGCTCGTTCCCGCAAATCGCCGTCATACGACGGCGGCTGCGGGAACGAGTTTAGTGAGCGTGCGGCTAGCCGCCAGCCGTTCACCAATTTTTGGGGAGATTGAAAAGCCGGTAGGAGTAAGGGTCGGCCAGACGTGGAAGGGGTAAATCCACGTCGGGTAGGAGAGATATCTCGAGCATTGGCTAACTCTTTAGCCGGGTCAAGAGGTCCTTGGGTTTTGGGAGGAAAGATGTGGTTGAGGAGTCGGTGAACAATTGAAGGGATTAGAGGGCGACGGAGAGACCACACCGAGCTACATGACCAATATAAAGACTCTTATGATGGAACCTCCAGGATTCGGAGTTAAAACGAGGATCCAGGGACTTTAGAAAAAAATCCTGTGAGGTGGATGGAGATTGAAACAGTA
>BLSH010305637.1:483650-495954 GCA_018402905.1 Glandirana rugosa | reverse complement strand
TTTTTTTTTCTTTTTTTCCCCCCCTATTTCTTCTTCCATAATTGTCCTACAACTATACAGTCTCCGATAGACATGGGCGAGGGGTGGGTTCCAAGGAAAACCTACCTCAGGCAGGAATCGTTGGTGAATACCCAGCCATTCGAGTGAGTACTTAGTTATCACAAACTTCGAGAGTCGTCGAAACTTCACTCAGGTTGTACGGGTACGAAAACATTTAAAAACAAAAGTAAGAACCCTTTACATTTACCCGACTATATTGGAATACGGACCCAAATGAGGATTTGTATTATTATATTGTACACTCCAAACCATTGTCTAATAAAAATGAAGTCAAATTAAAGTAGTCTAGTATTTTGGACTCCATCCAAAAGGAACCTTGGGTGGGGAGCGGGTACAGATAGCCTCTGACATATCAACATCCTGTTAATACCTTCTTCTTTATCCCCCCCTTTTTTTCTTTTTTTTTCTCTCCTTCACTCTCTCTCTCTCTCTCTCTCTCTTTTCTCCCTCTCCCCTCCCTTTTCTAATTTCTGACTCTGCCTGGCCTATTTGTTTAATATATAATATCCAGATATTACTGAATTCTACAAACTATGTAATGGGAGTAAAACATATCGTCTTTACGATATAAGTTTAATGCATTTTTTCCCATTTAACAACCATTAGTGTTTATACAATCTTATTAATATAATGTTCTGTTCTGATCGCTATACTTTGTGACCTGTTAGCTACTTAATACTTCCTGTATATGCGCTTGTCATGGACCTTTAACATTGAGTAGTGATATTCGTATTGTATGCACTTTCCCTTGTGTATTTCATAAAATAGCTATTGGAAGGAGGAAGGAGCACGAATGCTCAGAATGCGAGCACCTCCCACTCCACCCTGCACCCGGTAGTGATGTCAGTGGCGGTTCCTGAACCCCATTTAAGTCTCTGGAAGTCTCTGGAAGTGCTGGAAGCCACCAGCTCAAACAGTACCAGCGGCCACCAGAATTCCCCGCCTGCAGTCCGTTCTCCTGAAGGAGTGGATGAACCTCTACATAAGGCCAATTGCCACAGATGCGCTGACAAGGCTTTTATCTTGTGAGTTGCCATTTGTCTTTTTAATAAAGAAGTTTTTATACTGCTGTACTTTGGTGCTGCTTTTTTTCTGTTCTATGGTTATTTATCAGGTAACAGGATATTTAACTGTTTGAACCCTGCTATGTTTATTGTGCCAGGAGTTACTTGCATGATCTTTTTCTCAAAGATTTAGGTTTGAAAACAGAACTTATCACTCCCCTGATCACTCCCCTGAAGAAGCAGAGTCTATCCACAAAACATGTCAAATGCAACATCATCACCTACCCATCTGCAATATGCAATACAATTACCCTAAGGCAACAATGAGAAAAACTGGAACTTTTTCACTTGATTTCCAGAAAAGTAGCTACATGTACATCCTATTTTTATTAGGGGTGTCCAACCTGTGGCCATGGACCGCATGCAACCCAAGGTGGCTATGAATGTGGCCCAAAACAAAATTGTAAACTTATTTAAAGATTTTTTTGGATTTTTTTTTTAAAAATGTGTTTACACTTAGCAAGCACATGCAGCCAAGGAAAAATCTGACAGTGTCTCTTTACTGGACTTTTATACAATATGTTTTATCTTCCTAAAGAAAAATATTATACTCTTCACAATCATGCCTTATTCATCTGAAACAGAACCAGAATACTTAATTAGTCCCAAAGTCCCAAAGGGAAATTATTATCATCAGTTTTTGGTAGCACCTATATTTGTGAACAGCTATTTTCAAGGACGAAGGACAAAATTAGAACCAAAATATCTGATGAGCACCTTGAGAATTCATTGAGAATTGCAACTCCATCCATTGAACCAGGTATTGATGTGTTAGGTTATCAAAAACAGTGTAAAACATTGCACTGTTTTTATGTTGCCCTCTTTTACTTTTATAATAAAAAAAAAAAAAAAAAAAATATCTTTTATTACTCAAATAGGTAAATCATCGGTATCAGTGATCGTTGACTTGTGATCTATCTGACTTTCTCTGCTCATCAGCTATCCTTATTGTCAGTGTGGCCCAAGACAATTTTTCTTCTTCCAATGTGGCCCAGGACTATCAAAAGGTGGACATCCCTAATCTAAATAGAGTGGGAAAGGTCAAAGCCTCTGTCAGGTTTCTATTGCCATTTGAGTTGTAACTTGGGAAATTTCCCAACAGAAAACAAAACACAATTTTAATAGAGTGAGCAAAGGTCAGAGCATCTGACAATGTTTTTAATTTTTATTACTGTCTATGCCTTCCTGTCTGAGTAACAACCATTTCTGCCATTTCTTCTATAAATGTCACAAGGACAGGAAGTGAGGGCAAATTTACCCAATAGCCTCACAGACAGAAATAAAAACCCGACTTCCTCTATCCAAAGTTAAAATAAATGCCTAATGGAGTTCAGCTATAAAATGAAAAGACATTCATATATACAGTACATTAGTATGTATTGCCTTTTTTTCTTTATGCTCATATTGTATAAATGTGGATTAAAAAAAACAATGAAGCAATTTAGGTTTTTAACCTTAATTTAACCACCGCATGTGTAATCTTTCATCCATATTTTCTGTCCAATCAAGCTTTTCCCTAGTTTTTGGTTGCTATGGCACAGAAACATCAAGTTACTTTTCCAAGGTCACTGCAAGCTGACAAATGGAATTTAAAGTGAAGGCTTCAGCAAATCTCTCAATGTCATCGTGACACGGTCAATGCCCTTGGTCACTAAAATACTCTTTAGTTCTCTTCCGTCAGTTCAGTTTATGCTAGACTAAACAGAGCTTATATCTGATTAGTCATTGTTGTAGTTTTTTTCTCATAATGCTCTTCAATTAACTATGCTAAATAAACATTATTTAATAAACAAAATAGTTAATAATTAATAATTAAATGATTAAAAAAAATTGTGCAATTTTAAAGAAATAGGAATACCGAACTATAGAAAGCACTATTTTAAAGTTCTTGATTGTGAAGAGGAATGTTTAAATTTTTTTGAAGAAGTGCTTTATTAGTGCCTTCTTCTAATTTTTATCAGAGTTTACTGACATTATGTTGTCCTTTTGTTAAAACAGAACTGTTCTTTTGTTAAAACTAAAAAAATCAGCCTATTCATTGGGGTTAATTTACTATAGGAAAATAGCTTGTGCACTTTACAGGTGCAGTTGCACTCCGCAAATGCAGTTGCTCCTGAGTACATGAGGGGAAGCTCTTCTGACTTCCATCATCCAATCATATGCAAACAAAAATACTGTTTTTTTTTTTTGCTTGCATATAATTGGGTTTTCTTTGTAAAGTGAAGCTTTACCTCATAAGCTCTGGAGCAACTGCACTCACAAAGTGCACATTCTATTTGTCAATGGGGTGTACCAATGCAAAAGAAGTTAAGCCCAGACTGCTGCCCTATGTGCTGTTCCCATTTATGGTCTGAGTTTAACCACTTGCCGACCGCCAATCGGCAATTGACGGCGGCAAAGTGGCTCTGTAACGCGGATCACCGTCATATGACGGCGGCCTAGTGAGCACGCGCGCACCGCCGAAGGAACGGAGGTCTGTGTATGTAAACACGGACCTCCGATCTGTGAAGGGGGAAGGGCTGTGATCACAGCCTTCCTGTATACGAAGGCTGTGACCACTTCCCTTTCCCAGCCAGGGCAGTCCCCCCACAGTTAGAACACGCCCAGGGAACATACTTAACCCTTAGAGCACCCCCTGCAGGTTAACCCCTTCACTGCCAATGGCATTTACACAGTAATCAGTGCATTTTTATAGCACTGATTGCTGTATAAATGCCAATGGTCCCAAAAAAGTGTCAAAATGGTCCGATATGTCCGCTGAAATATCACAGTACCACTAAAAATCGCAGATCGCCGCCATTAATAGTAAAAAATGAAAAAAAATAAAAACCCCAAAAATGAATTCTCATCATCCGTAAACGCGACCACTTTTGCGCAAACCAATCAATAAACGCGATTGCGATTTTTTTTATCGCAAATATGAGGAAGAATATAAATCGGCCAAAAACGGTGAAAAAAAATGTTTTTTTATATTTTTTTTTGGATTTGTATTTTAGCAAAAAGTAAGAAATTTGTTTTTTTTTGCAAAATTGTCGCTCTTCTTTTGTTTATAGCGGTGATCAGAAATGACACAGAGGGGATCAAATACCACCAAAAGAAAGCTCTATTTGTGGGAAAAAAAGGACGCAAATTTCGTTTGGGTACAACATCGCACGACCGCGCAATTGTCAGTTAAAGCGACGCAGCGCCAAATCGCAAAAAGGGCTCCGGTCCTAAAGCTGGAAATCCTTCCGGGGCTGAAGTAGTTAAAAAAAATGTGGTCATTCTAACGATAAGCTGGGCTAAGACAAGTGCACTACCCAGTCATACTTCTGACCATTGACAGTTTTAAAGAGGGTATATTCAAACGATTAATCTCATGAGTTGTCACAATGGGCACATGTCCATGTTCTACCATGCTAAAAACAAAACTCCAGGTATTTGCCTTTGATCAAGTCCCTGCTCTTTGCAAAAACTCATCCAAATGAAAACTTGCTAGCTGCTGTAAATGTGTTTCACTCAAAAACAAGCTAATTCATAGAGACGCTTTCTGTTAACTATTTATTACACTGTCCAAACCTTACCCATAAGTAGTCAACCATGCCTAACCGGCCGGTCTGTTCAAACATACATCGCATTTTTATTGTTGATTTTATGTGAGTACCCTGTCCTATCTGTTTATTAAAATGTGTACATACTGTACTTCACTATCTGGACCTCTATCTTTCTCTGTGGGTGCCTATGCATATCAGAGTCAAAAGTGTACCAGACGCACATCCTGCATGAGGGGTGCTGAGTTACTACATTTAATGTGGATGTCACAAGATGAGAGTACGTGAACCTGGCGGAGTTTTATCTATGAATTAGTGAGACCTGTGGTTACTACATCCAATATTGTTAACGCCCAGCTTCCAGCGGGGTCTGGTAAGCCTTTTAACATATGGTGGTGGACGCACATCAGTTTAAAGCGTACCGGGTGTTCCGTCAGATGTTACTTACTGCTACTCTTTGAACCTCATCAGAAGCATATGTGGACTTAATTCATTTACAGTGCAATTTATTTCAGTTGTGTTAACGCAGCCTTTTTTCATTATATCGTGTCCTTTATACTCTACAGTATTTTGGCTGCTGCTAGCTTTGAACTAATAACGCAGTTTATTTTCTCCCTTTCTAATTCCCATAGACACACTCCTAAACTTTGTAGACAGCCTTCCCAGAAGAGTTGAAGCTGTTATAGCTGCAATGGATGGCCAACTCAATATTGAACCCCATGGTCTAAGACTGGGATATCATTACAGTTCATTTGCGTGTAAAGGCAGGTGTCCCAATACTTTTGGTAATATAGTGTATATTGGCAGAATGTGTAACTGACAGTCATTAAGCATTTAGTGTATTTTGTTTTGTTTTCTTTTGCTTTAAAAGCCGAGGACCTTGAAAACATACCAAATGTATATCTTAAGCTATATGTTTTATCACTGCACTGCAGTAAAACACCTAACCCAGTACAACTCTTTATTACAAATTATTAGTGAATAAAACACTCCAATAAAGCCTTGGATGCCTTGAGCAACATTTTTAACTTCTGTCATGGCAAACTCGATTTGTCGTGAAATAAGCAAGGCTTTCTCTGTGTCACATTGGGTTTAAGTCAATTCAGGCTGTGCTAGTAACAACTCGCATATGGGCAGTGCAGCTGTTTTCTCTTCCATTTGATGTTGATTATTTAATCCGTTTTTTTTCCCAAGAAGACATGTTGCAATAAGTCCTCATAATACTACATTATATGGAGCAATAGTTTTACCAGTGGCCTCAAGACATTAAAATTCTCTCCTATGCGCCTTTTTAAAGAGTCATCACTGGGCCTATTTTTCAGATAAATGATACATGATGGACATTGATGTGGACTTGTATTAAAAAAAACTGAAGATATGCTTTCTAACTGTAACATCTAAAAATGTTAATTGTTCCTAAAAAGTACTATGAAAAATGTACCCTTTGCCATGAATTCCTTCTGAAGTATGTATGTCCACCTCCTGTGGTTAGGCATTACTGGGCCTTGAGCCTCATAGCTGTATATCTGCAGTTTGAGATCAACAGAGCACTGCTGTCTCTCACTGTTAGACCATGTTCCTTTCACAATAAGATCACTTCCACATAGAGACAGAGTGGGAAAGATGGTATGAAAAGTCAGTAATGGGGAGAAGAATATCTGCAGGTGGCTGGTGACTTGCTTTCGTTTTTTGGGCAAAGCTACCACAATTCAGGTTGGGTTTATGATAAAATCAGAAATTCTAAAAAGAACAGATTTTCTTTCTGAAGATTTTGTGAAACAAAAGGTATTAACATTTTGCTATAGTAAAAAAGGCATGTGCAAGTAATTCTTGGATGTTGTTGCTTTGTTAAACGTACATCCAAACCCAATAGTTTTAGCTGTTTTTCTCAACTTTTGCTATGCTTACTCCCATGGAATAAGCAGGCACACTCTTCCTGGTGAATGTATAATAGCTTAAATCCTTCAATAACTATTTTATAATTATAGTTGTTAAGTTAATAACTTAAGTTATTATTTTAAGTTAATTTAATAATTGAATTTAAGTTAATTTTATTTAAGTTCATTTAATTTAAGTTAAGTAAGACCCCAGGGGCGTGTCCGGAACGCTGAGGAAGATGGCCGCATAGCTGCACAGCTCCGCCACACCAAAGCCCTATCTTCAGAAATCCAGAGAGGATAAGCGCCACTCGCTCCAGCTCACCCCGACACCCAGATACTCAACTCAGCGCGAACGTTCCGGCCATGTTCAGATCGTGGCCTAGTTCGCAAGATGCCGCCCGCGGAGCAGGGACCTCAAGTTCGGAAGCGGAGGTGAGCCGGAGCCGCAGCTGCAGCCCAACACAGCAGGACATCCCCGGGGATGCCTCCCCGGGTAGGGCTCTATGTATAGAGGACATTCAAGCGGTTGTGGCGAACATTAAGGATACGTTGGCAGCTACAATTGCAGATCTGAAGATGAACTTACAAGCCATGACGGAAAGCGTGGAGGAAATGGAGGACACCGCAGATAGACACGAAATAGCCATACGGGAAAACGAACGATCGGTGGCCGCACATTCAAATCAAATTAGAGAACTTCAAAAAGGCTTAGAAGATGTGGAAAACAGGAATCGCAGACACAACATTAGGATACGAGGGCTCCCAGAAACGATCGATTCGGACCACCTCTTGGAGGCAGTCACTGCCATCTTTAACGATTTATTTCACACGCATAGAGTTCGATCGCCTACACCGCGCACTGCATCCAAGAGGAAGGGACACGGACCCACCACGAAACGCAATAGGGTGTCTGACATATTATAGACTCAAAGAAGATATTCTAAGAAACGCAAGACTCAGAGGCCGTATCCTTCACCGTGGGCACGAGATAAAACTATTCCAGGACCTTTCCCAAACCACACTGAACAAGCGCAGGGCATTAAAACCTCTGCTAGAGATTCTGTGAGAACGAAACTGCTCATACAGGTGGAAATTCCCATTTTGCCTACAAGCCAGCTCAGGAGGCAGAACTGCCTACTTGCGGTACCCGGACAACACCTATGACTTCTGCCGATCCCTGGGTATCCCACATGTAGAGATCCAAGATTGGCATGAAACGCCTCTCTACCCAACACACCAACAAGAGGAACCCATGGGGGCCCAAAACGGAGAAAACTTTCAAATGCAGAGAAGGCGTTGTCACTCCCCAAGCAGCATGCCCCTACCAGCGAACAGACGCTCTGTGGGTGAAGCCAGCCTCCCACCCTCTCCTGCTCACAGGAGACCCAGAAGGGACTGACTTACCCCTATGCTTCATTCACCTCCAACAACCTGGACACAGAGAACATTATTGGCTACCCAACATGTCGCACTCCCCTTGGACCAGGTGAGCTATCCTGACCACCCCCACCGTTAGGAACTCTTGATCCTCCGGTGCCCCCTTTCATCCGTATACTACTTGGCATAAAGAACATCCATATCCCAACCTCACCTTTCAGCAGTGGCGAACGCTGAAGACCTCGTATACTCACTTTCAGTATTGAACTGGCTCCCACAAGACAGTCCGTGCCCTCCCAGACCTACGACCGACAGTACGGCACTAAATACTGAGAGAGTAAGACTACCGCCTTAGATCACTTTCTTTTGCACTTTGGGTCCCTTGCCACTTCACCCCATTTGAACTGGGTCCACCCAATCACTCAAAGCCAGTCAAACTAGCAAATCCCTGAGTCAGAGGGCCCTGTACTATAGGATCTTCACGCGCGGTAGACCCTCTACCACTTCGGTCTAGCCTTATTTCCGGCTTCATTTCTGTTGCTTTACAATGTTATCCATTGTTATGTTCTCCATTGTTTGGTTGTTTTACTACCCTGGCTTGACTGGTTCCGCTTCTAAGGCCAGACCCTTTCCCGCAGACTCTTCCCACTGGGACAGAGTCATATAATTACAGTTTAAGACAACATGCCAGTCTCCCCTTGGAGACAGAGACTAATGGTTAAGACCTCTCTCATTTATGGTTATCAGATATAGACAAGTAGGCTGATGATGACAAGTCTCCCTCCCAATCTACTAGGCACAGTCGACAAGTGAGACAGGAGCGGTAAACCATGTGATTGTATATCCCCATAAGGGGGAGACAAATTACAAAATACAAATCTTCAAACACATATAGGGCCAAATAGAAATAACCGCCTCAGGGGTCTCCCACTGGGTGCCACTCATTGGGAGACCGATCTAGGGGGTCTTACTAAATTGGCAGAAAGACACCTCGATTATGATAGTCATCACCAGCCTCACCTTTTATCCTAGACCTAGTAACCATGATGTTAAGTATTCTTGTTCAGTTTTCTTTTTATGTTATTTCAGTTACGGTACCAAGGTTCTCACTTTACACCTCAAGAGAGCCTCTCTTTCTATGTTCCTTTATCAAATATAGATTTGTTAATGTGTTACACCTTGTCAAGACATTATCCACTCATATGCACAGTGGCACCAAGGTACTACTCAAAAGCTTACACCCACTCTTGCCCACAGCTCCCCTCTCACCATTAACAACCTTCCCTAAAGCATTCCCTCCACCCTTTCCACTGGGAATCATTAGACATCACACCCCAATCTGGCGCCTCACATCCCGATGCTACATTTAAGCCCCATCCCCTCTAACACACTTAAGTGAAGCAACACCCTCTCTCTCCCATTAGGTTCAACAGGGTGATTTGGTTGGCGCAGCCCCCTTTGACATATACCACATACCACTCCACTGGCTGTATAGCCGTATTCCACCCTCCTGACCCGCCCTACAACAGCACAGAGCATTCTCTTGTGCTGCAACTGAACCGACACACACACTCGTCAGGGCAGCTGGTCTTCCCTGCCGGCCGGTTTCTTATACCCTCAGCGGAATCCATCCCCCTACCCCCCTCCTAAGCCCCTCTCCCCCCCCAGACCTTTCTCTTAAATTTCCCCCCGTGTCCCCATCTCTGGCATAGCCCCTATTCCTAACTCTGACGGACACACCCGCAAACTTGCTATAACGCGACTCTCAACATGAGGGACGTAGGTAGGATACCCCGCTTTTCCAAACTGAAAATACTTTCTTTAAACGTTAAAGGTCTTAATATACCCGAGAAACGCTCCCAACTTATGCTATATCTTCGAAAAAGCAAAGCCGATGTAGTTCTCCTGCAGGAGACGCACTTCAAAAAATTAACATTCCTAAGCTGATAAATAAAGAGTACCCTATTGTATACCATGCACCCAACCCTCTCGCCAAAACCAAAGGGGTCTCCATCTTAATATCCAGACACACACAACTAAACATTACAGAAACCGCAATAGATGAGAATGCTAGATACATCTTTCTCAAGGGATCTATTCTGAACAGACCAATAACAATAGCAAATGTCTACAGCCCTAACTCTGCACAAGTTAGCTTCTTTCGGGAACTGACCACCATACTATCATCCTTCCAGGAGGGAGTCCTCATCCTGGGAGGTGACCTAAATGTGGCATTAAATCCGTTAGAAGATACATCCAATGGCATGGCGACGCTCCCCTATAAGGCCCTCAAGCAAATCAAAATACAAATACAAACACTGCTTCTACACGACACTTGGCGATCCTTACATCACAACACCAGGGACTACACCTTTTATTCCTCACCACACAACAAGTATACCAGAATTGACTACCTGTTTGTATCTCAAAGCGATATTCCCTTTCTTAATGCAGCCACCATAGAACCTTCATTCTTATCGGACCATAACCCAATTACAGCATCCTTCACCTTCTCGGAGCTCACCCATTCTTTCTCTCCATGGAAACTAGATCCCTCTTTACTAACCGATCCAGCTAATCTCTCTCGCCTTACTAAAACCCTCAAAGAGTATTACGAAATGAATGATACCCCTGATACATCCCACCTCTCCCAATGGGAGGCCCATAAGTGCGTTATCCGGGGGGAACTTATTTGAATGGCCGCAAACCGCAAGAGGGTCCAACAGGAACAGATGAAAGCCCTCCTGACACAAATTCACTCCCTAGAACGTACTCATAAGCTCATACAAGCACGCAGTGTTCTCTCTGAGCTACAATCAGCCAGCCCGTGCAACGCTGAAGGAAGCTCTGGATAGAAAAATCAGACGAAACACCACACTCTCACACAAACTCTTTTATGAGCATACTAACAAAGCAGGCAAATTCTAGCCAGAGCCCTACAAAATAAAAAAGCACAGCATACGATCCATAAATTACTCACGCATGAAGGGAAGTTAAATACGAACAACACAGATATAGCCAACCACTTTGCGGACTATTATACTGGACTCTACAATCTACCTCCAGAACAAAATCCCAACCCCAGTCTGGGCACCCGCAAGGAAGTTATATGGGAGTTTCTCACTCAATTTAGCCCTACCCCCATCTCAGATCAAACGGCAGATGACATTAATGGTCCGCTTACCGCCGAAGAAGTCAAGGTGGCAATAGGCCAAATGAAAGTGGGCAAAAGCCCTGGCACGGACGGGCTATGCCTCTCATACTATAAAACTTTCCTAAAAGAATTGACAAAACCCTTCCTCCGAGCTTTTAATCAATTATCCCAAACAATTAGCCCCCCTCCTAGCCTACTAGAAGCACATATTTGCGTCATCCCCAAGCCAGGGAAGGACCTTGAGTTAGCTTCCAACTACAGACCAATTTCACTTTTAAATGTCGACATAAAAATCTTCTCCAAAATCCTAGCGAACCGCATCCTTCCTCTCTTGCGGACCCTAATCTCTACAGATCAAGTGGGCTTTGTCCCAGGCAGGGAATCAAGGGACAATACCCTGAAAACAATACACATCCATCATTGGCTTTCCAGCACTAAAACCCCCGGTTTTCTCCTATCTTTGGACGCTGAGAAGACATTCGACAGGCTAGCCTTGGGACTACCTTTCAGAGACACTCCACCAGGTTGGCCTTAAGGAACAATTAATACAGTTCATAATGGCCCTCTACTCAAACCCAAAAGCGAGAGTACGCACCAACGGCAGCCTGTTGGACGCCTTCTCAATCAGAAACGGTACGCATCAGGGATGTCCTCTATCTCCTCTCCTCTTTGACTCTTGAACAACCCAGACATTAAAGGAGTCTCCATTAACGATAGGCAGTATAAAGTAGCTGCATATGCAGATGATATAGTCCTTTTTCTTACACGCCCCCATATCTCCTTCCCAAAACTACTTAAAAACTTCCAGACATTTCAATACATTTCCCACTTTAAAATTAATTTCGCTAAATCGCACGCCCTCAATATCACTCTCCCAGAGCCACAATATAGGACATGCAGAGAGAACTTTCCCTTTAAATGGAAAGCTGCCTCCATAACCTACCTGGGCACCCAGATACCCGCTAAACTGTCACAGTTATACGATAAAAAATTTCTCCCGCTCCTGAAATCGATCACAGAGGATTTGAGGCAATGGGACAGAGCCCACTTCTCCTGGTTTGGAAGGATGGCCATTCTAAAAATGGACATCCTTCCCCGTGTCCTATATTTGCTACAAACACTCCCTATAGAGCTTCCACGTTCCTTTTTTCAAACACTAAAGTCCAAAAGCAGGGACTTCCTATGGGCTCACAAGCAGGCTAGGATTAAACTCTCCCAACTCTCTAAGCCCTGTCTCTT
>BLSH010305637.1:445189-474608 GCA_018402905.1 Glandirana rugosa | reverse complement strand
CCGTCGTCACCACCCACCCCACCACAGTGAAAAACCCAGTTATTGAGACTAATCCCCTAAAAGTAGGTGACTAATCTCGATGACCAAACAAGTCGTCTCAGCCTTCACTGGTACTCGAATATCGTAACCTCCTTACATCCAGACATTCCACATGTCGGGACCGTCACTTTCCGATTTACAACACAGACACATGTACGTAAGAAAAAACGACAAAGACAGGACAGTGATTGTATTCTACGAACCGACCTAAAAGAATAGATACATACGTATACATACGAGGACATTATCAATGTATATGTATGTATATATATGTGTGTATATGTATATACATTTTTTTTTTTTTGGTTGAACTGGATGGACTTGTGTCTTTTTTCAACCTGACTAACTATGTAACTATGTAACTATGTAACTATTACAGGAGCATACATATGCATACATAGATAAGAAAATCCAGCCAAGCATCTTATGTTAGTGACAGGACAGAAACAGCAAAAAAGAATGCATGTACACAGACACAACATTTAGCCTTTCACTGCCAGGGCTGTACACCTTACAGACCTACATTCCTCCAATGCTATAAGCTCATGGTCACTTCCGACTCTGCTGAACAAACCAGTAGCTCTAATCAGTGGATGAAAATCCCCTAATCAGAGTTATTGACCCAAAAAGTGACACCACCCCACCCACCACTGCTGCCTCTGCAATTTTCCCGCTGCTTCACCCGCCCCCACATGCCCTGCCATGGATAAAATTACCCTCCCCACTGACACTCTCATTCCCCCTACCCTCCTGCACTGGTCCCCGCAGCAGCAATAACCCCCCCTTTTGCCCAGCACTGATTTCTGGCATTGATCAATGGTGGCTTCCCTGCAGCTGCCAGCTTCCCTCCGTACCCGCCCGCCGGCTTTAGGTGCTGCGTGCAAGCCACAGCAAAATAGAACAAACAAATCCAGCACTCAGGGGGCTGTTCCAACCTCGCATTCACTTGATCCTGGGAGCCCCCTCTGTGTTGTGCTGTTAACCGGCTCTCCCTCCTCTCCTCCTGTCAGCTGTAGCTTCTGCTGGGCAAACCAGGACTGTCAAGATGGAGAGTGGTTTGTGTGTGTGTGTGGGGGGGGGGGTTGGTAAACATGCATTTATCACCCCACTTCCTTTCCTTGAATGGACATACTGAGCGATCAGTACTGATCGCTCCTATGTCCATTGATCACTGGAGAATAGTAAACAGTGTTTACGATACATCCAGTTTTGTGAATGAATAGGAGTCTCTATACAGACTCCCATTCATTCAAGTACAGTGCAGCTCAGGATGCAGAGAAAAGGACCATCTTCATACAGTTGTTTTTTGCAAGTGTACTAATATGGCTACAATTACCTCAAGAAAAATCTTGCCAAAATCTCAGCAAAAAGCTTTGTAAAAATGTGATGTACACACTGCTAGGACTTCATTCAAGGCTTCAAATAAGACCTCATTGTCTGTAAGGAGATAACTTCTGTTGTACCATCTCTTTAGCAAACGCATGCTTTGGAATACTTTATCATGAACCAAGTGTTTATTTGTATAACAAAAACTGTGTATAGAAAATAAGAATAAAATAGACCCAAAACCATTACAGTGTCTCTTTAAGGTTATGGCAATGAAGCAGGTGAGAGGGCGTCCACTGTAGATAATTTATAAATGATGCTTTAAAACAGGATGTAATTCCATATTTACTACAACCTCAATGCATTCCATAGAAAGTTCATTCTTCATATAATGAATATTGTATGGAGACATTCAAATCATTTCTTTATGCCTCTGTGACCTATTATGCATCTATAACTCCAGGCTAACGAGTATTGGGAGCGAGTGAAGACGTTTTGTTCCATACTATACTCCTACTGACTTCCTCTAGGCAATTCTAGCTGAACATGAAGTCACAGTCTCATAGGCATAGTTTTTATTACATATCTCTCAACATGCCATATGAACATAATAATGCTAAAACATATCAGCAGATGTAGGTCTTCCCATAATTAAATACATCACAGATGATTGGATTTATGCTGGTATCTGTGCTGATAAAGACAATCTGGATTATTCTCAATTAGAGGGTGGATATACAGCATAGTGCAAATTCACTGAAAAATATGTAACACATAATGTTATAGAAAATTATGTATTGATTATTATTGAGGATAGAAATAATGGTCATTATCATCATAATCATCATCATATTGCTGATTACAATCATTTATTTGTATTGTTCGTGCCTTTCTAATTTAAATGTATCTGTGTGTCCCTGCTGGGGAGATTTGCTGTCCCAATTTCCTTTGATGACCATTGTCAGTAGGATGTGTGGTGGAAAATCAAAAGTTTTTTGTTTTCACCTAAACAGGAAGTGAAAGGAAATGTTCCAGTGGAAACTCTTAATTTTGGTGGCAAACGCCTAAAATGGGATTTCATCTCCATTTGGAGAACATTTTTTTTTCATTTTCTCATGCTCCCTGGGTATGTAATACAATAATAAACTATGGCACAGCAAGCATGTAAAACATTAAAGTTGCATCAAAAAATATTTTAACCACTTCAGCTCCGGAAGGTTTAACCTCCTTGCTGAGCAGGCCATTTTTTGCGATACGGCACTGTGTTGCTTTAACTGACAATTGCGTGGTCATACGATGCTGTACACAAATAAAATTGATATCCTTTTTTTGTTAGGCAGCACTGATGGGCACTGATAGGCAGCATTGATGGGCACTGCAAGGCTGCATTGATGGGTACTAATTGGCACTGTTGGGGCTGCACTGATCATCAGGACACTGATGATCAGTTCCCTGATTATCAGTGTAAACGTCCCCTGTCATGCTTGATGGTTACCAGCTCTCCTCTCCCTTTATGCTGTGACAGGGCCCTTTACCAGGGTCACTTGGTAAAGGGCTGCTGTGATTGGTCCTTTACCCCAATCTGTGATCAGCTGTGTCCAAAGGATATATCGATCACAGAGCACGCCGGATGTGCACCCCAGCAGGTGCATGGGGGGGGCGTGGTTCTGGGAGGACCTCCATGAATGCCCTCCCAGAACTGGACAACCACACTGTAGCCATCTTTCGGCTATAGCATGGTCAAGAAGTGCTTAAATATGATGGTTGCATTTATTTTCTTTTTTAGGCTTTGTTTCCTTTATTTTCACCTGCTGACTCTGCCAGTAACACATTTCCTGTTTTAGGGTGGAAACTCTATGGATGAACAATGTAGTCACATCACTGTCTGGAGAGGGTAATGTTACATTACACATTAGATGTAGATGAACTTAACATAAGTGAGTAACACATTAAAGCCTAATTTCAGCATACAATTTTTAACCACTTCAATACCAGGCACCTTTACCCCCTTCCTGCCCAGGCCAATTTTCAGCTTTCAGCACTGTCGCACTTTGAATGACAATTGGGCTGTCATGCAACACTGTACCCAAACTACATTTTTATAATTTTGTTCACACACAGTTTTCTTGGTCGTATTTAATCATCACAGAGTTTTTTTAAATTTTGCTAAATTTAAAAAAAGACCGAAAACTTTGAAAAAAAATAAATTTTTCTTTGTTTATGTTATAAAATTTTGCAAATAAATAATCTTTGTTCATGAATTTAGTCCAAACCGTATTTTGCTACATACTTCTTTGGTGAAAATAACCCAAATCAGTGTATATTATTTAGTCTGCAGGAAAGTTACAGAGTCCAAAAACTAGGGTACACTGTATATCTGAAGATTGATTAGTCCTGATGTACTCATTTCTTGAGGCCCAAAAATGTTGGGACAGTACAAATACCCCCCAAATGACCCCTTTTTGGAATGCAGACAGTGCAGGGTAAACAGTAAGAGGCATGACATTTTTTTTTTGGACAGTGAAGACATTTTTTTCACATACTGTCACCAGTGCAGTACAGCATCATTATATAACATGTGTGGCGGTGATCAGGGACACTGACTGGTGACAGCATAGAAAAAAAATAAGAATAATATTTTTTTTAGTTTATTTTTTTATTTTTAGATTTTTATTATATTTTTTACTCTTTTCATTCCTATTTTTTAACACACTTTGACCAGTGCATTATAATGTTACCATAGTAACATTGTACTACTCTGGGGAAGAAATCAGTTTTTTTTTTTACACATTATGTTTGCACATAGCAATGAATTTCATTGCTATATGCAAGCATTTTACTGAATGAAATTGATTCATTCAGTTTGTCTAGTTGTGATTAGCTGTGATTGGCCACAGCTGATCACATGACACAGATAGGCACAGTCTGTACCATGTATTCATAGTGACCAATCAGTGACCAGTCACATGAGCTGACCAGCAGTAAGCCAGTACAGCTCTCTATGGGGGCACCCAAGCCGAGCCAGAGCTCCGTGTATCCATTCAGACTCAGAGCCCCGACCCAGCCTCACCCCCTCTCTCCCCTGATTGGCTGACTGATTTTGATTGACAGCTGTGAGAGCCAATGGCACTGCTGCTGTGTCTCAGCCAATCATTAGGAGTGTCTGGGACAGCTAAGACACACATAGACATTTCTGCAGAGAGATGGGGCTCAGATAAGTAATTAGAAGGTGCTGGGGAGGCTGCTACATGCAGAAGGTTTGTTATCTGCATAAAATGCATTAAGATATAAAACCTTCTGCCTTTACAACTCCTTTAATGCTGGTGAAGGACTACATATGTCATTATGTCATATAGCTTGATCATTTTCCTGCCCACACACACCCAGCAAGAGCACAATTGTAACTGGAGGTATCTTTGAGTGGACTCCCCCCAGGCAAACCTGCACTTAATTCATCCACTGATATATATTTTGTATTCTCCAATTTGGAGACTCTCAAAAATATAGCATTAGGACCACAGTATAGTTAGGAGCTTTGACGTGGGCACTGCGGCTTCCACAGATATTTGCAAATGGGTGCAATGAAACCTTCTGTTTTTAACATGCATTATTAGATAGGGTCAATTTGGGTTATTTGCAGACTAGTTGGTAAGTAGGCTGGGAATTTTTTGGCTTGTTTGTAAAGTACACAGAGGGTTACACAGCCATTAAATTCAATTTGAAGTGTCAGATGCTAAAGATTCTGCTGGAGGCAAAGTGAGTACTCGCTACCCGCCAGGGAAAATTCAGAGAGCCCAAATAAATTAACATGTTTAAGATGTTTAATGCATTTAACGTGTGTTTGATAGTGCTTGCTCCAGTAAGGCAGTGTGTGTTGCAATAAGGCAGTCCATTCATTTGCATAAAGTGTTGCTGCACGTTACAGCAACAGAATAGTGTGAATCCAGCTTTAGAGTATTCTTTTTCAGGCTGCTGTTTTACTTTTTATTCAAAAGACAGGGTCCCTTTACAAATAAATGTTAACCAAAAAATATAGTTTCCTTTTAAACACACTAGTGTTTCACTTTAACCACTTAAGAACCATCCCACGTACATTTTCTGTGGCAGGATGGCCCTTAAGCGCAAAATCCAGTACCTGTTTATGCTTTTTTTCAAGGGCTCTGGGACAAGAGTGCACACCGCCAGAGCCCTGCTCCTGCTGTGATTGGAAAGCCGGAGATTGTTCAGAGAGAGGCATAACAGCGCTCTGCCTATGTTAACAAGGTAGATCTCCATTCTGCTAGCAAGGAAAATGGAGATCTTGTGTTTCTGCTAAGCAGAAACTCAGATCTCTGTCTTCCTACAATGCAGCCATCCCCCACACAGTTAGAAAACACTCACAAGGAACACATTTAACACTATGATTGCCCGTGACATTAACCCCTTTCATGCCAGTGTCATTAGTACAGTGACAGAGCATTTTTTAGCACTGAACATGGAATTCGTGTCACTGGTCCCCAAAAAGTCTCACTAAGCCCTGGTTCAGATATGTGCGATCTCAGAGATTGCATGTGATTCGTACCCACACTGCAGGTGTCGATCACATGCGATTTCTGAGCAGTGCAAGTTCAGCCATACACTTGTATGACTGAACTCCCACTAGATTCACAAAAAAAGTACATGTACTTTTTTTCCCGCACTAGAATCGCATTGCGTGGGTGTTCTCACCCATGCGATCCAATTCATGTGAGAGTTCACAGTTTGCACTGCTATCTATGAACAAAATTGGGGGTGTCATTAAATTTGTAATGACACCCGCCTGCGGGAAGACTGTGATGTGGGAACCAGCTCTGTAATTGCACTGGTCCTCATATCGTATATATCTGAACCAGGGCTTAGTGTCAGATTTGTCCGCCACAATGTTGCAGTCCCGCTAAAAATCCCTGATCGCCACCATTACAAGTAAAAATAAATAAATAAACAAATAAATAAAAAGTCCATAAATCTATCCCATCGTTTGTAGGCGCTATAACTTTTGTGCAAACCAACCAGTATACGCTTATTGGGATTTTTTTTACCAAAAACATGTAGCAGAATACATATTGGCCTAAATTGATGAAGAAATTAGATTTTTTTACATTTTTTATTGGATATGTTTTAAAGCAGAAAGTAAAAAATATTGTTTTTTTTTCAAAATTGTCAGTCTTTTTTTGTTTATAGTGCAAAAAATAAAAACCGCAGATGTGATCAAATGCCACCAAAAGTAAGCTCTATAAGTAGGAAAAAAAGGACATCAATTGTATTTGGGTACAGTGGCGTACGACCGCATAATTGTCCGTTAAAGCAACTCAGTGCAGTATCGCAAAAAATAGCCTGGTCAGGAAGGGGGTAACACCTTATGGAGCTGAAATGGTTAAGATCACAATCCTTTTTCAATGTAGCCATTGGAAGCTAATGAAAAATGTATCAAAATCTTTATTTAGAACTTTTTGACTGGATTCCTTTTTTCTTTGCTTGCAGTATAATTAAGTGCACGCAGCGTATGAATGTGGTAGGAATGTTTCAGCATGGAGGGACAGGACCTAACTTTAAGTCATGCGTGGTAACTGAACTTCAGTCAAATGAGAATATTTAACACTGGAAAAGAAAACCCTACTGGCAAAACAGCAGTTTTATGTACCAAGCTGGCGTGACATATGTCACAGTCAATTTAATGTTAATGCTACACAATTACACTTTGAGAACTTATTAGTGACAGCATTATCCACTAGTGTCACTTTGGAAAGGCACTAAATTTATATTGTTATTAATTGCATGATTCTGGCCTTGGCAGAAACAATTACTAGTTTTGAAACTACAATAAGATTAGACAAGTACTTCAGACACTATCTAGATGACATTAAAAACATCCTATTTGCCGTTTAAACAATTAACTTGCTTCAAGGTATTCATAAACTTAACAGATTGCTCATGACCTACAGTACGAGTTAACTTACAGTTAAAAGTCTTTCAACTATTTGTATTTTGCTAAGTAATCACCTACAAAAACATATTTACAAAAAAATATGTCAAGCAACATTAGGGTTCATGCATATTTTATATGTCCAGTGCAAATTTCCCAATGCTTTCTTGTGTCTGGGAAACCGCAGGTGATGCATACAGCCTGCCGGAAACGTGCATAGCTGTATGAGGCTGTATTCTTGTAAACACTAAGGGGTTGATTTACTAAAAGCAAATAGGCTGTGCAAGTGCGGTTTCTCCAGAGCATTGTAAATGAGGTAAAGCTTCCCTTTACAAAGAATACCCAAACATGTGCAAGGAAAATAAAAAAATGCATTTTTTCTTGCACATGATTGAATGATGTTAGTCAGCAGAGCTTTTGAAGCAACTGCTCTTGCTAAATGCAACTGTACTTTGCAAAATGCATAGTCTGTTTGTCTTTAGTAAATCAACCCTTAAGGGTCCATACACACTGGGCTTAAAAAATGCTGCTTCTACAGGAGTTTTGACTTGTGGAAGCAGCTCAATTTTATCTTATGTGTCCATGTACATTAGGACGTTTAGAGACCTTCTTTAAGCTCAATGTTTAGAGGCAGGAAAAACCCTTGGATTACATTTTTGAGAGAGGTTTCCTGGCAGAGAAAAATGCTAAACGTGCCTAAACATGCGTAAATGATTGTACAAAATCGCTCTATATGAGCATTTTTTCTGTCAAAAGAACTGACTTTTTTTAAGCCCATTGTGCATGTATCCTAACGGGTCTTTGAATCTGTGTTTACCCTTTGCTTGCAGTAATTTCCATTGGCAGATGTCTGCATGTGGGTCTCTTTTTCCTTTATGCAAAGAGTTTTCATGCCTATTTATTTTTTTTTTTCTTAAATTTTTTTAAAAACTAAAAATAGCCTTTTGGAATTTGTTTTAACATACTTGTTTACACATGATGCACTATAATTAAAGTGGTTGCAAAGCCTTGCATATACCCGATTAAATGACTGGCCTAAGGTGATACACAGAGGTAAAACAAATCATCCTACACAAGTTGCGTCTGTTTATCTGCAGTATTCTCTTCTCTTCATCCATTCAAAGTCTGGAATTTATAATGTTTGTCTGAGCTATAAGAAAAAAAGGGGGTAGAGACTGAAGTTACACTCTGCATAGCTCAGTGAGGAGAGCTCTGAGAGCTGATTGGATGAAAGGGACACGCCCACCTTCACACAGCACACAGGAACAGAGCTGAGGCTGTTAATCAGCTGGCGCTCCCTCCCCTGTCACCTTTTTTCTCTTGCTGTCAGGAAAACTTGTCAGGAGTGATTCATGCTGATAGGAATCAGAGGAACAGAGCAATAGACAGAAATGACATACCAGGGTTGATTTACTAAAACTGGAGCACTCATAATCTGGTACGGCTCTGCATAGAAACCAATCACCTTTTGTTGTTTTATTGTCAAAGTTTAATTGAACAAGCTTAATTTAGAAAATGATTTGCAACCATGCACACTTGCAGCAGTTTCTGAGTGCTCCAGTTTTAGTAAATCAACCACTTAGTGCTCTAGACAAAGACAAGTACATACTATAGAGCAGGGATATGCAATTAGCGGACCTCCAGATGTTGCAGAACTACAAGTCCCATGAGGCATAGCAAGACTCTGACAGCCACAAGCATGACACCCAGGGCCAGAGGCATGATGAGACTTGTAGTTTTGCAACAGGTGGAGGTCCGCTAATTGCATATCCCTGCTATAGAGGAATATGCTTTGTTCATATTTCATGTCTGAGGTTTACAAACACTTTAATATAAGCATTTCAAAGTTTACTTCAGTACCAGATTACTTTTTTGTTGTATAATACTTACTGCTATATGTAATATTGAAGCCTCGTCCAGACATAGAATGGTCAGCTTGGAATTCCAGACGAATTATATGACTGTTACTGGTAAGGTGGGATGGAACTTCAGCACCTGTGAAAGTTCCCAATATTGGCGATTCCAAAGAATCACCATCTTTAATAGCAAGAAAATCAAACTGAGATTCCAAGTCAAAGTCATTAAATGACAGATGGATCCGACTCCCTGGATCAGAAATTATAGTCCAAATGCAGTTTAAATTGTTTCCATAGCCTTCTGGATAGTCTGGAGAGAGAACTGTCCCCATCGGTGCAGTAAAATTTGATAAGCATGGAACTGCAAAATAAATAAATACATTAAAGCACAGACAAATTGTAACAAGAACTTCACATTCATTATAAAGATTTGCATAAAACATGGCTTGCTATTTTTGATTGTTTATGTGTATATAAATTCTCTAGACAGCGTCTAAATTAAAATTGCAATTGTCAGCTGTAATTGTTTTCTTTTTGTTTGAAAACAGTTTTGTTTATGTAGATAACATATGAGGTCTGTATAAAATACAAGAATATGCAGAAGTATTATTTATTCACCTAAATTAAGAAAATATTTTGGGATTTGTTAAAATATGTTGTTTGATTATATTAGTCAACTAAATAGTTGCATTGCTTCACCAAAGTTGTATAGAACAGATGGTGGAAACTGTTTCAAAGTACCATTTTGTATTTTAGCACTGGTTTATCATACCTTTGAGAGAAACATTTGGATATTTCAATAATGAGAGTTGTATACGTGAACAAAAACCAATGATAAGATTTGGCATATTCGACATTAGGATTTATGGAATGATTAATTTGTTTTATACAACAAAAAAACAAGGTTTATTAAAAAATACTTACAGATACATATTGGTATATTGGCTGACCATTGATTATTTTCTTTGCAAGTTATTGACTTTTGACCTATCAATTCAAATCCAAATTGGCATTCAAATCTTAACACATCTCCATTGGAGAAACCATCTCCTTCTCGAATACCATACAGAGGTGTTCCAGGGTCACCACAGCTCTCTTTTTCAATTTCTACAATAAAAAAAAATCAAATCAATTAATAACAACAATTTTAGTAAAAACTTATGATATTATATACTGGTAAAGCAGCTAATATTGTTACCATCTTACTTTATATTATACAAACACCTTGTGGAGTCAGTATCCTGGCCAAATGAAAATAGAAACACACCGCTCAAGACGACTGCCAAGTCCTTGTGGGTGCACGCCTCGGCTCACCGCCGCATTGGATGTAGATTCAAAAGAAGGGTAGGCAGCACTCCACAGATGAATATTAGCAGCTTGAAAATGTATTTATGAAATAGCCATATACAGGAAAGGATGGTAGACGCATTTAACTCATACACCACGAGCTTAACCATTACAAAGACAACCTAAACTGGGACAGCATAAGAAGAGGATTGCACTTTAACACTGTATACTAGATTTTTAGATGTCTGACACCGATGGTTTCATTCAACTATGAGAAACATTCTAACAGGCTTTGTTATGGGTTGGTATAGAGCAGAACCCTTTGATTCTCATGGTTGTCAAAGGTGAGGAAAATCCCAGTGACCATCCACATCCGGTTATTAGTTTGAGACAGGTGTCCATTTTTAGGTGGCCAATGAGAATGCCAGCTGGTATCCTATAGGGCAAGGGAATAAGCATTAGGGGTTGCTATTAATGATGGGGGAAACTGCCCAAGTTCAATTTGCAAAGGGTTTTACAAATCTTGTTTGAAATACAGCAAACCAAAACTTAGAGGCAAATCCCAAATAAGTCTGTGGGTGGATTTGGGGAGGGAGGGGTGAGTCTTTCTGGCCACTGTTAGGGCTAGTAAACAAATGACTGTAAAAATAGGGTATAACAATTTGTAAAAAATACAGTACAATGGGAAGAAGGTCCTTTCAAGTATTGTCTAAAATGCACTAGAGAAAATGGACAGGCCACAGATAAAAAGGTAGTATAAAATTGGTCAGCAGGCTCACATTTACTAGATGCAAAGAGCACAGGCTGCAGCCTTTACTACAAGAATTGAGAAGATGCAGAGGATAAAGTAGTGAAATGGCCAATAGCAGGACAGTTTTATTCAAAGATAACAGGCCAGCTATATTAGAAACAAATAGTATAGTCAGGTGTACAGCAGCAGAATAATTTCAATGATCAAGCCTAGGTCCATATTTACTAGAGACAGTGAGCACAGATAAGAATCTTACTACAAGACGTAATATACTGCAGAGGAAACAGCAGTGTAAAACTGGTCAGCAGCAGGATAGTTTTAATCAATTGGCATATTTTATAAAGTGCAGTAAATGTGAGTGATATAATGTGAGGTGGTTTAGGTGCACACTGTTCTTGCAAAAAAAAAGAAAGATGGTCAGTGATAAATGAATGCTTCACTTAAAGCATCCCAAACCTAAAAGAAAATCCCTATCATCATAAACTCAATATAAAATAAAACAAGTATCCCCCAAAATATATAAGCAAATTTAAGACTTGAAGCAAAAAAAAAAGTTTGATATGAACAGGGAAACAGCTAAAAGAGACCACTGACCTCAAACCAACCCCAAAAGCCACCAAGAGAACAAAGGCAGCAAAAGGGTTGAATACTCAAAAAAGCTAACAATCAGAATTAAAGCCTGGTTTTCCTGACCCTGATTTCTCCCAAAACAGTTTGTCAGCTTTGCTGCTGCTTTTCCAAAAGCAGCTTCCAAATCACATTGGCACTGTGACTGAGTCATTATGGCTGCTCTGTGAACCCCTTGATATAGTGAGGAAGCTGCAGTGGCATAAAAGGATTCTCCTGGGAGAATTTGGCCATAAATCTCTAATGCACAATTTTCCTGGAACCTATGGTATTGACAAACCCAAACCTCATCCTATTTGCAATCAAGGCAATACTGTTGGCCCTCCTGTAGTGGGTGGGTGGTTAAGGTTTTAAATGGATGCCCAAAACAAAGCCTCACATGGCACCGTATTTTTAGGCATGCAAAAGCAGGAACTCATTTGCACCTCAACAAGGGCAAGAGAGGAGCTTCATCATACCACAATTGTAAAACAATGGCTGCCAAAAAGGAAGCATAGATTTTCCAGACGCCCAGTCTTCCAACATTCTGCATAATGTCCTATATAAAATGTTATGCACATGTAAGTGTAGGATAAGTAAAATAGTACCCGAACCACTGAATTGACTCTCTGTGTTAAAGTTGACTGTATATTACCTTGGAGTTGTTAGTATACCATTACTTGGCTGCCTTTTGTATACAGTTACTAGGCTGGTGTTTTATATTATTCCTTAGATGCAGAAGACTGCCTAATAGCCCTGTTAATCTTCTCCTGTATGCTGCTGGGTTGCCTGTATATACTATGCCTGTCTGTGCATCACCACAATATGTGCCACAATCACCTGTATTTGTACATGAGGCTGTTTATTTCACAATATCCTCTATTTTGCCACTAAATTATTGATTTAGTGCACCAATGTTGTCACTATTTAAACAAATGATAACAAGCATATTGTAAGCATAGTACAGGTTATGTGCACCTTCCAAAAAAAAATGTTATAGATACAAATTTAGACTTTTGTCCTAACTTATGTTAATTAAATACATATCAAACAGACTATATTCTATATTAAAAAACAACATTATGCCACAAAAAACATTACTAACGTTTTAACAAAAATGTGCACTATCTTTCCATGCTTGACAAAATGTGTATAAAATCCAAGATTTTTACTTGGCAAGGTTCCTGCATAGATCAACTGCTAGATCTTCTGGAGAATCTGGGCAATAAAATGTCGGGTGGCATTAAGGCAGGCCATAAATGGTCCAAATCGCGACCAGTATATTGGCAGGCTCAATGTACCAAGTTGATCAACTTGAGTACAACCAGCATGCTGGGTTTTACCTGCAACTATCACTAGAGGCTGCTATAGCTGCTAGCAATAATCACTGTCATCTCCTGGTGGGGACAGCTTCCCCCGCCCAGAGAAGAAAATGGCCTGTAAAGAGAACTAAGAACTAATTAGAATTGGAACTAATTGTCCCTTACCTAAATTCTATGTAAAGATTCTGTCTGAGCAGACTCGTTTTCCTTCTTTTAGCATTTGCACCAGATTACACATAAATTCTGACCACTAGTTTATTACATATTATCCTATGAGTCACCTAATCAGCTATTGAATTATAAAAGAGACCAATAATTAACTTAAGAGTTATACAGCTGAATCAGCAATTTAGGCAAATATCTATTATACAGCATGACCAATACAGTATGCTTAGTAGTTCACTTATATATAGGATATATATTTTTCGAAGCTAAACTTAGGAACTGCAGTTTTATTTTACTATTCAATTTACATATGAGTGAACTGACTAATAGAAAGAACAAATACATGCAATAGTAAAAATGCATCCTAAACTGCAACCTTAGGAGCAATCAAATTTTCTTTATTTTTTTCAGTGGACATGAACTCAAAAAGCACAGATGTTCTACATTGTAGGGAACATTGAGAAATTATAATTGTATCTAAGCAGTTGTTTACATCAGTTTTAGTTCAAGTGGGCAACCTGGCCAGTTTATTCACCCATTCCCCAGACTGCAACAGGTTGGGTTTGGGTTGAACCCAAAGCTCATTACTGATTAGTACTTTGCCTTCAGCTTGACTTTTTAGGCACACCTTCAACAGTTTAGGTCATTATTGAAGTATAAGTTCACCTTTTCAGAAAAAAACCTACACCTTCACCATCCCAAGTCCCTCCTGTAGTTACCACTGTTTACAAGCAGCTGGTGTAGTGGTCCTGATTCCTGAGATTTGAAATCCATGCTCTACCCCCCTTTTTTCTGCAGATGGAGAAGAGTAGGGATTTCAAATCCCCCTGAATGATATACCAGCTGCATAGGCAGTCACAGCTCTTCCCCCATGGAGGTAAGTACAGTAGGGGCTGGGGGTGGGGTGGGGGAGTGAGGAAGTTGTAGGGTGTTAGTTCATCTTTAAGACTATATTAATATGATATGTATTTAGATTTTAAAATGATCAAAAAATATAAATATCTAAATGGTAATATTTGTTTCTCTATGGTATATATTTATTTGGTGAGTGTAATGGATATCTCAGTCATTTGCAGAGAATGCTTTTTAGCAGTGGTACAAGCATTTTCTCAGGCTGGCAACTGCAAGGAGATAAAATTCTCACTATGATTATGATGAGATTCAATTTATTGGAGACAGTCAATAAGTGTCCATTTGAATTCCATTTTCCCTGATGCCCAAGTGCAATCACAGCACAGTTCTATACTAACATATAGGTAAAACAGCTTGTTTTTTTATTTCCTTATTTGTTATGACATTGTACCAAGTACACAGCTTATGCATATTTTATACTTGTTTCATTTGTTTATTTAATGTGACTTTCCACACAGAGTTAACACTCACAAGTAAACAGTTGCTTCACATACACAGTTTTGATATTTATACAGTCTATCTAGCCACAGCATTAGATGACAGGACAATATATATATTGGGGGGTCAGCCTGCCAGTGCTCAGACCATATGCCGCACACTGCATCAAATTGGTCTGCATGACTGCTGTCCCAGAAGGAAGTCTCTTCTAAAGATGATGCACAAGAAAGCCCGTAAACAGTTTGCTGAAGACAAGAAGACTAAGGAAATGGATTACTTTTTAGGAGATAGTAATTTTACACTGTTATACATGCTGTACACTCACTACTTTACATTGTAGCAAAGTATCATTTCTTCAGTGTTGTCACATGAAAAGATAGAAGAAAATATTTACAAAAATGTGAGGGGTATACTCACTTTTGTGAGATACTGTATATAAATATATACAGTATATATATATATATATATATATATATATATATGTATATTTTACAAGTCTTTCCCCTCCATCAGGCTGTGATTAGATAGTGTAAGGAAAAGCAGCAGACTTGAGCTGTTACGTTCTCCTATAAACATGTTCCTGTTAGCACAGGATTACTGCAGTGCAACTTATTGGTACTTTGTGCTACTTCTCCCTCTCCCAGTCTTAGAAGGGATTTAATCAGGCTGGTATCAGGTCATAGGTACTTACACTTTGCATTTAAAAAAATAATTTATCGTGGCCCTGTCAGGAGATTAAAATTAGCCTGAAAGTTATGCCCGCAAAAATCAAATGCCACTCCATTTAAAAGAAATCTTCCTCTGAAATCTACTGATAAATCACCATTTTTGGGAATTTTAGTCTTTTGGTCCTTTACTGCGCTGAGTGGTTCCTTATTCCAATCTCCACATCAGTGCTATGTCCTGTAGTGATGTAGAGATGTGGAGGTTAATAGGAGAAACCACTGAGCACAGAGCTGGAAACCAGGAGATCCACATTCCCAGGAAGATTAAATTTTACCTGTGCTGCATGGGCCATGGGAGAGGTACAGTAAGTAGTTACTCTTTGCGGGAAGTGTGATTTTATTGTCAGGTATTTTTTAACTACTGTGGGAGATTAGCTTGTGGGGATTACTTTTCAAGAGAAAAGATTCAGCATGGATGTCAGTTTCTTTAACATCTGGCAGCTTGCCAGGTTTATTTCAGGTTTGCAAATTCAAAACACAAACAAAAACAGAAAACAAAACATTGCCGTCTGGCACTAAACTAAACAAACAGATTCCTCTCTATACAGTGTGGGGCTGTCCCCGACACCCAATAAACATAAGCACATTGCAAACCTTGTTCTTAAAGTCCAAATTTATCACACAGAGCTCTCTTAGCTTTCTCCCTCTGAGATCCAGGATCAAGCTCTCCTCTGTTCTCTTCCTGGTCATTAAATGCAAGTGGAGAGGGGTTTCAGTGGACCAGAAAGACTAGGCCAGAACCAGTTCTGCCACGGTAGCTGGCAAAACCCGGGTCGGACTCTCACTAGTCACCTCAAAATGATCACATGCGAGGCAACAAGCATCGCCCGTCCATTGTGGCGCTTTGCATAATGTCACACTACATAGACTTTTTAATGATGGATGTGGCTCAAGCTCTCCCATGCTGCCTCTCATATTACCTTATCAGAAGAGAGATGCTGGCTCATCAGGGCCATCATCATTGACCCCTACAGGGAAATTACTTATAATACATTTACAATTCATGCAGGAAAAATATGCATTTAATCTTTAAAGAGGAAGAAACCCAGATGGGGTTTACTTTCCTCTATATTCCCTTGTAATGTAGAAGCATAATGGGCTACTATGCATCGCAAGTTGACAACCACTTTAATAAACCTTGATGTCAGCTGAAATATTACAAAGCTAAATTGCTGTAATTATCCATATAACAAATCTGTGTACTTGAAAAGAATTTATGAATGGTAGAATAACCTATATCAATATTTCAATATATTTAAAAAATGAAGATTACTTATTTTTAGGAGGTTATACTCGAATATTCAAGTACACGGTTCCCTCTTTTTTCAGTCTGTTATTTCTTGTTTTCTTTATCCATAATGACAACATTACTTGATAAATTCTAATAACTGAAATAGTGAGCTATAGCTTTTGCCAATCCAGCATGCTGGAGCTCTGTGGTTTTGTTGTCTGCCACCGACTGCAAGGATCATTGGCCCATCAAAAAATAAGGCCCCCTTAATTGTCTGGGAATTACCTATTGATTTATATAGGTATTGACCTCATACTAGCTTCCAATCATTACTTTTGTTGAACAGGAGGTATTTTTTTTAAATAGGCCACCTATGACAACTTATCCTATGTCCTTGCAAAGTAGAAATACAAATGGAGTATCCCCTGGTTTTGGGACTTTAAAGGCACTAGACACAATGTATATATAAAAGTATCCAAATGTATTTGTACATATATAAAATAAATATGAAAAGACATAACATAGTACAAGGCATGGAATAATATAGACATGCGTCACTGGAAATGTATATATATGCATGGAACACATGCATGATCCTCAATCCAACATGCTTTGGAGTTGATCTCCTTCTTCAAAGGATTACAGAGGAAATAGTATATAAACATTCCATATTACATCTGTGCAGCTTTTCCATGACAATATTTGAAAGAAAAATGTGGTCCCAATGACCCATGCACCTCCTGCAGGAGAGACTACTGCTTGAATTATATAAATGTAGTTAAGGTAGCCTTGTTTATAGAACAAAAGGGAGAGAGTCAAGCCTGGGCCTGACTCCCACCAGTGGGATGCAAGCCTTGGGGGACACTGAGGTCCAAAAAGTGTAGAAGCCTTCCTGTATGCAGGGGGATCACATGAGTTAGTGTGTGTGCTGAGATGGCTACATGGTGTGCCATGCATACAAACTATGGACATTGACTAAGAACGCAATGTCCGTCCATTCTGCATGGCATCACCCAACTTCATCCTTTTGAGAGAGTGATCCTATCCTTGTGGTGTTTTTGTTTTTTAAGATGAACACCACACAGCAAAGATGGTAAGTGCTGAGGACCTATTTAACATTCCAGGGTTTAGTAACACTTTAGGATAGTCATTCTTAACCGGGGTTCTGTGTAACTCTCGGGTTCCTAAAGAGATTGCTAGGGGCTTTAATTTGGGGCCAACTGACCTTCAATTTGATGGTGCCCACATAATTCTGGGGCCAATGTGACTTGGCAGAGTCAGCTGCATAATCTCAATGGTCTTTTACGTGGTCTGAAAGAGTGAAATTCTGACCACTACTGTTAGGATGACATTAGTTTGACTAGCCACCGATGTAAAAAAAATAGCATATAGAAGATTAAAGGAAACAGGAGGTGTAGCTCACAGAGAGGAGTATACAAATAGACAAAAGGAGGCCAAACACATTATCAGTGCTGCAAAAGCTCAGAAAGAGGAAATTGCTAAGTCTATTAGGAGATAAACATTTTTAGGTACATTAGTGATAGAAGGAAAAAAAAAATGGGATCACTAAAATGAAAACGGGGCATAACACATATGTTGAGGGAGACCAGGCTGTAGCAAACCATGCAAACAATTACTTCTGTTCAGTCTTCTCAGAAATAGTCTGCACTAATGATAACAAGTTAGGGAATCATATTGGTTCTAGTAATGATGGTTCAGTTCTAGGATTTCTGGAGACAGAGGTAGCAGAGGAACTGGCTCGGTTAAAGCTTAATAAAGCAATGGGCCCTGATGGTATTCATCCCAGAGTTCTAAGAGAACTTTGAGATATAGTTGTTGGACCATTAACGGATCTTTTTAATCAATCTCTTCTAACAGGAGAAGTTTCCCATGATTGGCGGATAGCTAATATTGTGTCTATCCACAAGAAGGGCAGCAAGGTAGAAGCTGGTAATTACAGGCCAGTGAGTTTAACGTCAAGTGTAGTCAAGATAATGGAATCACTCCTGAAAAGGAGGATCATTGATCACCTAAAAATATACAGCTTGCTGGACCCAAAGATTATATAAATGTAGTTTAGGTAGCCTTGTTTATAAAACAAAAATGGATCGTGTCAGACAAATCTGATTGAATTTTTTGACTACATTACCCGTGTTTTGGACCAGGGTGGTGCTGTGGACATTGCGTAATCTTGATTTCAGCAAGGCATTTGATACAGTTCCACATAATGATCTAATACAAAAGGTGTACAAGCTGGGACTTAACCCTTGGGTGATTCAGTGGATATGCAGTTGGCTAAAGGATAGATCCCGGAGTGTGGTTGTAATTGGGGTTCACTCAGAACATATACTAGTCACTAGTGGTGTACCACGAGGCTCTGTACTGGGTCCTTTTGTATTTAACTTATATGTAAGTGATCTAACTAAAGGTTTGTTGGGCAAGGTGTGTATCTTTGCTGATGATACAAAGGTGTGTAATAGGGTTGATATCCCTGGAGGTGTCTGTAACATGGAACATGATTTGGCATTGCTGAAAGATTGGTCAAAGCAGTGGAGACTGCAGTTCAATGTTTATAAATGTAAAATAATGCACCTAGGGAATAAGAATCCCCTTAGAGAGTACAACATTGGGGATACAGTGTTAGCCAGCACTACAGAAGAAAAAGATTTGGAGGTGCTTATTTTAGATGATTGCAAAATGAGCAAACAGTGTGACCAGGCAGTGAGAAAAGCAAATAGAATTATGGGATGTATCAGTAGAGGGATCACCAGCAGGAGGAAGGAGGTTCTGATTCCTCTATATAGATCTTTAGTGAGACCTCACTTAGAATACTGTGTCCAGTTCTGGAGGCCTCACTTACAAAAATATATTGATAAGATAGAACGAGTTCAGAGATGGGTAACAAAAATGGTGAAAGGTCTGGGGGATAAAACATATCAAGAGCGACTTCAGGAACTTAATATGTACAGTCTGGAGGAAAGAAGGGAAAGGGGAGACATGATTGAAACCTTTAAATACATCAAGGGGGTGAATAAGGTTCAGGAGGGCAGTCTTTTCAATATGACACCAAAATCAAGAACGCGGGGACATGACCTCAAATTAACTGGAGGGAAATTCAAAACTAATCTTAGAAAGTATTATTTTACTGAAAGGGTAGTTGATGATTGGAATAAACTACCAACAGAGGTTGTCAAGTCAAGAGTCAAGTCAAGAAGCTTTTTATTGTCATTTCAACCATATATAGCTGATGCAGTACATGGTGTAAATGAAATAACGTTCCTCCAGAACCCAGGTGCTACATACAACATCCTAAACAACAGTAACAGAGACAGACAGAAACACAGAACCAGTGGAAAGGTCCTCACCACATAAAGTGCATGTGTGCAACTGGTGCAAACAGTGCAGAAAGACACACAAGACAGTGCAGGACAGCACAGGACAGTGTGGAACAATACACAATACGCAATACACAAATCACAATACAAAACAATACACAATACACAAATCACAAAATAGCTCCGCCAATAAACCTGTCCTAACCAGATAAGGTGCACAGTAGACAGCCAACAGTAAAGGGCTTTGAACATGCTTGGGATAAACATAAATCTATAGTCAGACAAAAAGGTTAATGGAATAAAAAAACAAAAAAACAAAACAAAAAAAAGGCCAGACTCAATGGACTACTCAGTCTTTTTCTGCCGTCACTTTTCTATGTTTCTATGTAAGGGGCATTTTCCCATGAATAAATTAATAAAAATAGCCCTAAAATGCCTGTGTGCTCCACTTTACTTTTGCTTCACATTCAATTTCCCCATAAAATATGAACCAACTATTTTAAATTACTCATTGTTCTCTACTATAAATTTACAGTTCTTAAAGGGTAACTAAACTGTATCCGAGCATCACAAACTGAAAACACTATTTAATTCATTTTTAAAATTCAAAGCAAAATAATCCATTCATTCTTGTTCCTACGCTTTATTTTGTTGACAAATCACTTTGAAAAACACCAACTAGCATTTCTAGCTGTTGCCATTTTGAGTAAAGGTAGATGATTTATGTAGCATTTACTGCCTGGAATCCATATACCCTTAGCTCAGTCATGCAGGAAGGAAGGCTTGCTTAGTTAAGAAAAAAGCTTCTCCCCATCATCCAGATAAAAGAAAAAAATATGCCCATGAAGGCTCCTGAGATGTATAATATGATTTTGGCCTAGACCAGAAACCAGGATGTGATTGATTAAATGGGGAAACAAGTTTAAAACAAGTAAATATAATATACCTTCCTGGCTATTTAATAAGGCTAGCAGCATAAGAATTACAAATAGTTAAAGTGGTTGTAAAGTCAGAAGGTTTTTTTATCTTAATAAATTCTATGCATTAAGATAAGAAGCCTTCTGTGTGCTGGAGCCCCCCTCAGCCCCCCTAATACTTAAATGAGGTCCCTCTAGCTCCAGCGATGTTGTAGTAATGCCTCTGCCATCCAGGACTCCCCTCTTCATTGGCTGAGATACAGCAGTAGCACCATAGGCTCCTGCTGCAGTCAATCAAAGTCAGTCAGCCAATAAGAATAGAAAGGGGGTGGGGCCGGGCCACAGCTCCATGTCTGAATGGACAAAGGGAGCTGGGACTTAGCATGGGTTCCCCCATAGCAAGCTGCTTTCTGTGGGGGCACCCAACAGGAGGGAGGAGCCAGGAGAGCCGAAGGGGGACCCTAGAAGAGGAGGATCCAGGCTGCTTTATGCAATTCCACTGCAGCAGAGGAGGTAAGTATAACATGTTTGTTATTTTTAATAAAAAAAAATAGACTTTACAATTACTTTAATGTTGATTGAGAGCGTTTGGTTCTGCTTTAATGAGCCTTTATGTATACAAGTTAATTTATATTCTTTATTGTCTTGTCCATAAACCTCAGAACATTTTATTAATAATGTATAGACATGAGCAGATGGTCTAAGTTATTTATTTATGACATGTTAAAAGGAAATCATTTAAATTGTTCTAATCACACACTGTTGCTATAGTCAGTGAACACTGCTACAAGCAATGTGGCCTCAGTCCAAGGTCAGGGCTAGTGGAATCTATACCACAATCTCAGTGTTACAGTCACAGCTGGTTAAGTTTAACTGTGTTTTTCTAGTTTCAGCTGTAAATATAAAATGTATGCAAAACAAAGTTAATAATAAAAAAAATAGATGCTTGCAGATGTGGAAGAAATTGTGAGATTAAAGACATATCAAATTCATTCTTCAATAAATTCTAAACATATAATCATTTAAGAAAGTACTGATATGGTTGTATAAACGTTGAAGCTTGTCTGAGGTTGTGACAGTTGACATTCAAGGCAGGCAACAAAAGCAGGGATTCATACACTAAAGCAATAAATGGTCAGGGTAGTAGATGATTAGGCAGAGCCATATAATTGGCAAAATTCAAGGTTGACTACAAGCAATACAAACAGAATGACAGGATAGATCTGGGATATATAATGAAGATCGACACCAGAATGTCTTAAAGGAGCAGGAAGAACCTCTCTCATCTTGACTTCACTCATTGGACCAAAAATTATTTATAACAAGTTCCTTTGTTAAAAGTGGTAAGCTTGCAATCTCTAATAAGTCTGCAAATGGCAATGGCACACAAGAGTGTGCACTGGCATGAAGGAGAAAGGCCATAACAGGAATGTGCCAATGACCTGGGAACAGCTTACTACTGGTGGTTCCTCCCATCAGCTTTTACTTTAATTGGTCTTTAATAGTATCATTTTCAGTGTTCTGTAACACATAAAAGATTTCTCATTAGCATATCTGGCCCAAAAAGGCAATTTAAAGATTATTTCATAATGAAAACTAATGCTGGACATTTATTTTCCAGATCAGTTGGGTCACTTCCTTCAGGTGTCAAATGTTACTGAGATGCAGCTGTGAAAGATTAAAAATCCAAATCTCCAATAATTGCTGCCTAGGGTAATTATAAACACACTGAAAATGTCTCTCTTGGACAGAGCCAGTTGATTGGATGGTCTTGGCATTTGTCCAATCAGGTGTTGTTATTTCATAACACAGCCCATTTTGCTCGTAAGCCTTTTAAACCGCCAACGCAGCACAGAAAAATATAAAGATTGTGTGCTTTAACTCAATCTTATAATAGATATCAAAGTGCACGTGTGCTGAGATAAATATAACAAAACTTACCCTGCCAGCATTAACCACTTTAGCCCGGTAGGTTTATCCCCTTCATGACCAGGCCATTTTTGGGATATCCGGCACTGTGTTACTTTAACCTCTACAGATCCGCTCTATTGCCGAAGTACGGATCTGTATTTCCTGGGACGACGTCAGAGCTGCAGAACAGGGAACTGCCGATGTAAACACGGCGGTTCTCTGTTCTGTGAAGGGGGAAATAACAGATCTACTGATCCCTATGATCGGGATCAGTGAGATCTGTTATGTCCCGGCCAGCCCAACCCTCTCACAGTTATAACACAATGAGGGAACACAGTTAACCCCTTCACTGCCCCCTTAGTGTTAACCCCTTTACTGCCAATTACATTTATACAGTAATCAGTGGATGTTTAAATTTCTGATCGCTGTATAAATATTATTGGTCCCCAAAAAAGTGTCAAAAATGTTCGCCCCGATTTCAAAGTTCCGATAAAAATCGCCGCCCTTACTAGTAAAAAAAATAAATAATAAAAACCCCATAAATCAATTCCCATAGTTGGCAGACATGTTAACTTTTGCGCAAACCAATCAATATATGGTGATTGCAATTTTTTTAACCAAAAATATGTAGAAGAATATATATTGGCCAAACCCGATGAATCATTTTTTTTTTGGGGATTTGTATTATAGCAAAAAGTAAAAAATATTGTTCTTTTTTCAAAATTGTCGCTCTTTGTTTGTTTATAGCACAAAAAATAGCAGAACACATATTGGCCTAAACTGAAGAAATTTGATTTTATACATTTTTTTATTGCATATGTTTATAGCATGAAGTAAAAAATATTTTTTTCCCACAAAATTGGCGGCAAAAAATAAAAACTGCAGAGGTGATCAAATACTACCAAAAGAAAGCTCTATTAGTGTGAAAAAATTATAACAATTTTGCTTGGGTACAACGTCGCACGACCGCACAATTGTCATTCAAAATGGGACAGCGCTGAAAGCCGAAAATTGGTCTGGGCAGGTGGGGGGTTTAAGTGCCCAGTAAGCAAGTGGTTAACTGACAATTGCGCAATCATGCAACACTGTACCCAAATAAAATTGATGTCCTTATTTTTTTTAGCATTTTTTGGTGGTATTTGATCATCTCTGTGGTTTTTATTTTTTGCGCTATAAACAAAAAAAGGCCGCCAATTTTGAGGGAAAAAAAATATTTCACTTCATGCTATAAAACATATGCAATAAAAAAATGTATAAAATCAAATTTCTTCGGTTTAGGCCAATATGTATTCTGCTACATATTTTTGGTAAAAAAAATCCCAACAAGCATACTTTGATTGGTTTGCACAAAAGTTATAGCGTCTACTAACTAGGAGATATTTTTGGGGACATTGCGGCAGACAAATCAGACACCTAACTTTATTATTATTATTATACAGGATTTATATAGCACCGACAATTTACGCAGCACTTTACAATATTAGGGCAGACAGTACAATTACAATACAATTCAATACAGGAGGAATCAGAGGGCCCTGCTCGTTAGAGCTTACAATCTAGCAGGGAGGGTTAAATGATACGAAAGAGCAATAACTGTGGGGAATGAGCTGATTGAGAAAATAAGGAGTGTAGCTGTTAGGTGGTGGCAGGATAGGCTTCCCTTAAGAGAAACGTTTTCAGGGATCGCCTGAAGGTGGATAGATTTGGGGACAGTCTGACAGATTGGGGTAGGGAGTTCTAGAGGATGGGAGAAGCTCGGGAGAAGTCTTGGATGCGAGTATGAGAGGAGGTGATGAGGGAGCTGGCGAGCAGGAGGTCTTGGGAGGAGCGAAGAGGGTGGTTAGGTTGGTATTTTGAGACTAGGCTGGTGATGTAGCTGGGAGAAGAGTTGTGGATGGCTTTGTAGCTGATTGTTAGTATTTTGAATTTAATTCCTTGGGCAAGTGGCAGCCAATGGAGGGAATGGCAGAGAGGGGTGGCAGACGCTGAACGGTTTGTAAGGTGGATGAGTCTGGCAGCAGCATTCATGATGGATTGAAGGGGGGATAGTCTATTTAAAGGTAGGCCAGTGAGGAGGGAGTTGCAGTAGTCGAGGCGAGAGATGACCAGGGAGTGAATCAGGAGCTTTGTGGTTTCATTGGTTAGGAAGAGACGTATTTTAGAGATGTTGCAGAGGTTGAGACGGCAAGCCTTAGAAAGTGATTGGATGTGGGGCCAAAAGTAGAGTTCAGAATCCAGGATAACACCAAGCACCCTAACATGTGGGGATGGGTGGATGGTTGTGCCATTGCTCTGGACAGAAAAGTCAGGGGAAACGGCACGTGGGGGAGGAAATATTATCAGTTTCAGTTTTGGACAAGTTGAGCTTGAGGAAGTGCTCTAACATCCAGGCAGATATGTCTGTTAATAAGTTAGTGATATGTGAGGAGACTGATGGAGTGAGTTGGGGGGTGGATAGGTAGATTTGGGTGTCGTCAGCGTAGAAATGATATTGAAAGCCATGGGAGCTGGCCCAGGGAAGAGGTGTATATTGAAAATAAGAGAGGTCCAAGAACAGAACCTTGGGGGACCCCAACAGAGAAAGGAAGAGGAGAGGAGGAGGTAGAATTGTACATGACACTGAAGGTGCAATGGGATAAGTAGGACGAGAGCCACTGAAGAGCACAGTCACGGAGACTGAGGGAGTAGAGTTTTATGAGGAGGGGGGGTGGTCGACAGTATCAAAGGCAGTCGAAAGGTCCAGGAGTAGGAGTACAGAGTAGTGTCCATTGTTTTTTTGTGGTTAGTAAGTCATTTGTGAGTTTAAGAAGGGCAGTTTCTGTGGAGTGTTGAGGGCGAAATCCAGACTGAACGGGGTCCAGAAGGTTATTCTTAACAAGGTGGTGACTCAGTTGGTTGTACTACACTTTTGACACTTTTTGGAGACCAGTGACACTTATACAGTGATCAGTGCTAACAAATATGCACTGACACAGTACTAAGATACTGGCAGGGAAGGGGTTAACAGCAGAGGCAATCAAAGGATTAAGTGTGCTCCTAGGGAGTGCTTTCTAACTGTGGGGGAATGCCATGACTGGAGGAAGACAGAGATCTGTGCTTCTGCTTACGAGAAACACAAGATCTCCATCTTCCTCTCTCACAGAATGGTGGCCTGACTGAAGGAAGACAGAGATCTGTGCTTCTGCTTACCAGAAACACAAGATCTCCATCTTCCTCTCTCACAGAACGGTGGCCTGCCTTGTTTACCACCATTCTGCCTCTCCAGAGAATGATCAGTTGGTCCCGCTGATTGGCTCCCGCTGTGTCCCGTGGTGCACGCAGATCCAGACCCTGACCGTATTTAAAGGTCCAGCTTTTTTTTTTTTTTTTGCAATTGATGTAAAACGTTCAAAAACGTTGGGGATCTAAGTTTTTGAGTGTTTTTGGACATTTTTGAGCGTTTGATTGTTTTTACAGCTGAAAAACGTCCAAAAGAACCCTCTGGTCTTGGGTTTTTATTACAGCTCAAAAATGTCACTGCTAAAAACAGTTGATAACAGCCTATGTGTGCATGAACACATAGGATAACATGATGGAGGGTTTATTGACTGTAGAAAAAAATGTCTGCAGCTGAAAACAGCTGCTGTAAAACAGTCAAACGTACGTCCTGTGTGCATGAGGCCTTAAGAGTCCTGTCCTTTTAAGCAAATATTGCCTAATTGTTGTTACCTAAATTGTTTATCTCCACATGTTTTCCCCTTTGAATTGATTATTGTGGTTATCCATCACACTGAGCATTCAAAACTAACAAGAAGATGGAAGTTGCCTAAGCAGAGTCTTCAGAAGACAAAGTTCAAGCTTGCATAACATAGTACCCTAAATAATGGGCTCTATGGATGTTCTGTATAACTCAAGGTTTGTCTGGTTTAAGTCATAAAACCAATTAAAGTGATTGTAAATGATCACCTTGTAAAATAACCCAATCAATTTAAAATAGAAATGACATGCAAAACATTTTGTATAGATATTTAAAAAAATGTATAAATACCCTTTTTCCCTTTTTATAAGTGATCACACCCCCTCTGTTTTCAGCTGCATAAGAACTGGAGGGAGAAGAAGCACCAGCACACTGAGCTTCCCAGTGAATGGCTGTGCAGCAGGGGTGTTTCAGGACAAGTCTGATCATTGGAGGAGAGCAGACTGAGTTCCAAGCATAGCTAAAGAACTGACCACTGTTTGCTCTCCTGCTTAGCGTGGTCATTTTTTTAAAAGGAGAGCAAGGGGACTAGCAGGAACTCCAGGGATTTTACACAAAAGAAGCAATACAAAAAAAGGATACTTTCTCATACAAGTACATAGTATAGCAGGCACATATCAGCTATATGAAGTGTTGGGGGTAACACACTTTAAATGCAGGTTTGTTTTAATGATGCTTTAATCTTTTTTTAAGGCTATAGAGGTAAAGCAGTATTGAACTCAAAAACAAAAAAAGTAATACATTGCAGCTCACCAATTCTTAGATATGGTTGCTGCATTTGCTTTCTTTTTTGTAGGCCTTTGTCATTTATTTTCACCTGGTGATCCAGCTAGTAAGTGCGTTATTCTTTCAGCTTTCTTTTACAGGCCAAGCTATCCAGACAAAGTAGCAGTTAGTGGATTGAGACAAACCATTTACCACTGGCAGGGGTTCTTACAATGGTCAGCTTTCACTTATTTATTTATATAAACCCTTTATCCAAAAAGGAAGACACAGTTTTCTGTAGCTGATTATAAAGTGGCTGTCTGTACCAATTACTCACTATGTTCACTCAGGAAAGGAAGAGGCCTGTAAATTACATATTTCCCAGCCCCTTCCCCTGCTCACCATCCTGAAACATCCCCATATGTGCCCACAGCAGGAAAGGAGAGGAGGAAAGCATGCAGCACTGTGATGGAAAGGGGCACACAAGGAGGCCCTGACAGCAAATGGAAGGGGTGCATATGCTAGAAGCAACCATCCGGCAGTGCAGCCGGAGGTAGAATGAGGGAGAGAAGCTGGCAACACTGCAGGGAGTGGCTGAAGAAGATCAGTGTCTGCAATAAAACAGTGCAGCCGGCTCTCCTGCTCAGCAGGTGCCCGGGCCCCCCTTTTGAACTGATGCGGCCCAGGCCCAGTACAGCAGGTCTGGCCATACTGCCTTATCAGCAGCCCTGTCCCCAAAGACTGACAATGGTGCTGTCCAAAGGTGTCTGCTTTACTACTTCATCCAGAATGAAGATACCCTAAGACAGGAAGTGTGTTAATGGCAGGATCACCAGGTTAAATAAAGGAAAAAAAAGAAAATGAATGTAGGCGCCACATCTAAGGATTGGTAAACTGAAATATATACATTTTTTGTTTTTGGGCTTAATACCACCCTAAAAAATAAAGCCGAAATTTAGAAATGCATTGAGATTAGCTAAATTGAAAGAACACTTATGAATAGCACACATTAATGTGCTCCCTAAAAAGCAAATAATAGGTTAAAAAAATAAAGCAGGCCAATGGTAATTTATCAGTGTTGTTTCTACATGCAATACTATTTATTTGTCTTGCTATCTGTTTGGGTGCAATGGTTCCCCCCGGACTGCACGTGCATAGGGTTGTGTGGCTGTGGCATGCGGAAGCAAATCAGTGCCATAACCAAAACATTCATTAAACCATATTTATCAAAACAAAAGCTCAACTCGATCTCTCAGCATGTATCACATTTCTCAACTGCCAGCTACTATTACCTTAGCAACTGTTCTGCTCTTTTCAAAAATTATTTTGCATAAACAAATGGTCTGTTTACAAGAGATAGTTACAGTTGTCTAGGCAAAGATAGGTGTTTTTATTTTAAAAGGTCTTTTGCTCTTTTTGGTGAAATCGGGCTTTAAAATATGGCATCCTCCATATTTCACTAAGTACAGGTTTCCCTTAAAATATATTGGAAAGGATACCCCATCAGTTGCTAAAGGGTAACTCCACTTCTGTGGGGAAAAAAATAGCAAATAAAGAAAAAATAATATAGCGTATACAATTATGATACAAGTCATACAGTAATGGAATGTTATTAAAAATTACTTTTCCTTTTCAAACTGCAGCTGCTGTAATTTTGTGAAAATGCAATATGGCAACCTGGAGTGGTTCTGTACACAGAGTGTGTACTGAACACACCCCGGAAACATAATTTCCGGCTGTGTGATTGGCTCGCCAATTTTCCCAGAAGTCTGCCTAAGATTAGTGTTGAGCGAACCCGGACTGTAACGTTCGGGTCCGTACCGAACTTTAGGGTGTCCGTGGCACGGACCCGGACCCGGACATTTCAAAAATCGTTCGGGTTCGGTCCGGGGTTCTGCTATTTTACTCCACGTGTTGAGAAGCTGCAGGGCAGCCAATCAACAAGCGTTTCACTGGTTTGCCCTTAGAAGCCATCACAGCCATGCCTACTAATGGCATGGCTGTGATTGGCCGGTGCATCATGTGACCCAGCCTCTTTATAAGCTGGAGTCACAGTGCTGCAGTCACATGCTCCTTGGGTTAGTGTAGGGAAAGGTAGCTGACGGCGTGAGGGACAGATTTTAGCCATTTTAAGACCTGATCCTGCATCCTGAGATAGATTACTTTACTACTGCTGTCTGTGCTGTTGCTCTGAGGACAGATAGCAGAAATTAGAG
>BLSH010305637.1:420287-433583 GCA_018402905.1 Glandirana rugosa | reverse complement strand
CTGTACAACCTCTGACCCGACGTCCCGTCATAAGGTTGTACTATTGCTGGTGACGGAACGATTTCTTCGACTGCCATTTCCACTACCTGACCGGTTTGTATAGAGGTCTGGATTTTGGATAACTCGTAGACACCCCGTAGGAGTTAACCTTCCATCTCCTCACGTTCCAGACATTGTAGGTGGTCGAGGTACTACAACAGTACTTCCTCACCTTCTCCTGAGGTCACCGTTGGACACTTCGAGACCACTTGAGGTACCGGTTCTCCCAATTCCGTCACGACCTTAGTGTCAATATTTTGTGTGGCCACCATTATTTTCCAGCACTGCCTTAACCCTCTTGGCCATGGAGTTCACCAGAGCTTCACAGGTTGCCACTGGAGTCCTCTTCCACTCCTTCATGACAACATCATGGAGCTGGTGGATGTTACAGACCTTGCACTCCTCTACCTTCCAATTGAGGATGCCCCACAGATGCTCAATAGGTTTTAGGTCTGGAGATATGTTTGGCCAGTCCATCACCTTTACCGTCAGCTTCTTTAGCAAGGCAGTGGTCGTTATCATGTTGGAATACTGCCCTGCAGCCCAGTCTCCAACATGTCACAGTACATGTTGGAATTCGTGGTTCCCTCAATGAACTGTAGCTCCCCAGTGCCAGCAGCACTCATGCAGCCCCAGACCATGACACTCCCACCACCATGCTTGACTGAAAGCAAGAGACACTTGTCTTTGTACTCCTCACCTGGTTGCTGCCACACACACTTGACACCATCTGAACCAAATAAGTTTATCTTGGTCTCATCAGACCACAGGACAGGGTACCAGTAATCCATGTCCTTAGTCTGTCTGTAGTCAGCAAACTGTTTGCAGGCTTTCATGTGCATCATTTTTATAAGAGGCTTCATTCTGTGATGACAGCCATGCAGACACTTTGATGCAGTGTGCGGCGCACGGTCTGAGCACTGACAGTCTGACCCCCCACCCCTTCAACCTCTGCAGCAATGCTGTCACACTCATAAGGTTATTTCCCAAAGACAACCTCTGGATATGATGCTGAGCACATGCACTCAACTTCTCTGGTTGTCCGTGGCGAGGCCTGTTATAATTGGTACCTGCACTGTTAAACCGCTGTGTGGTGTTGGCCACCATGCTGCAGCTCAGTTTCAGGGTCTTGATAATCTTCTTATAGCCTAGGCCATCTTTATGTAGAGCAACAATTCTTTTTTTCAGATCCTCAGAGAGTTCTTTGCCATGAGGTGCCATGTTGAACTTCCAGTGACCAGTATGAGAGATTGAGAGTGATAGCACCAAATTTAACACACCTGCTCCCCATTCATACCTGAGACCTTGTAACATTAATAAATCACATGACACCAGGGAGGGAATATGGCTAATTGGGCCCAATTTGGATATTTTCAATTGGGGTGTACTCACTTTTGTTGCCAGGGGTTTAGACATTAATGGCTGTGTGTTGAGTTATTTTGAGGGGACAGCAAATTCACACTGTTATACAAGCTGTACACTCCCTACTTTACATTGTAGCAAAGTGTAATTTCTTCAGTGTTGTCACATGAAAAGATAGAATAAAATATTTACAAAAATGTGAGGGGTGTACTCACTTTTGTGAGATACTGTATATATTTTTTTTTAACCTAAAAACAAGATGCATTCCTCTTGATTATTTTGTTTTGGGTGTTTTGTTCATATTACTATACTTATAATTGTATCATGCTCATGGGTATCATTGGTACTATAGAACCAGGGTAATTTGAGCTGAAACCCTCATGCTTTATTTTTGAAAATACTATGATATGCAAGGGCATTTTTGAAGAAATATTAGAGGGGTATTGCAGGTATACATATTACATATTAATTTAATATGGGTGGTTTAGTGCCACATTTAATCCTATGATCCTATCACCTGTGGTTTTACACTGACATTGTGGTTACATCTCACATTGTGGTTATTCAAAACAATGACCCCTCATTCACCCAGCTACAACTTTCAGGGTATCAGATCATACTGTCCAGTTCATACGGCCTATTACTCAACTGGCTATTGGAAGAAACAAAGGTACAATCGTCTTTAAAACCCTGTAATCAAGAGTAGGAACCTGCATATAATGTGACAATATGACATTTATTTTTCTGAAAATTCATATATTGTGTTCTTGATGCTCCAAATTTCCTAATGCATACAGTCCTGGGATGTATATTTTTCTGTGTAATATTTCAATCTCCATGTGGTAGTTGTTGAGACCTGGATAGAGCCCTTGTGCTTCCTCTAGTGTCGAGCAGCTGGCTGCTCATTCTAGTGACAGCTAGTAATTAGAGATCAGAAGTATTCACTTCTATGGGCTTTGGTGACTGTTTTGGAGTGAGGAGGCTAGTTTTCTTAGAATGTGGGTAGTTATGGCAAAGTGCATATGCATCAAAGAACCATATAGACAAAACTAAAGACTCTGCAGAAATCAAGTTGAATAATTTTAGGGTATTTTCCACATATATAGAGCACCACAAGATATATCATGTAGGTGAGTGATACTAGTTATCTCACTGAGCCTTTTTTCAAAACTGTAAAAGAAAGATTACAGGTTGCACTCATGCATGATACCATACAGTCAACTAAAATTCAGGATTGGGATTTTCAACACCTTTCCTTTACTTACAATACTATTGTCCTTTCTGCAGATGTTCACTCTAACTAACCTTAATGTTTAAATAAATAAAGGCTATATGTATATATATATATTTTTTAATTATTTAATAGTTCTGGTGACCTCTGGGGTTTTGCAAGAATTTCCTCCCGCTTTCTATTTTGGCTTTGGAGCAGGAAGTGAAGAAAAATCTTCACAATGGGACAAAGAAGGTAAAAAAAACTGGCAGGGGCTATAATCCTTTGTTTACTTTCCAAGGGAACTTGCACTTTGCAAGGTAATTTCCCCCAGACCTTTTCAGGAATACCAAAGCATGTGCAAGGATTTTTTTAAAAAAAAAGGATTTTTGTTTGCACATGATTGGATTATGGAAAGCAGCAGAGCCTCACCTTATTCACTAAGCTGTTAGTACAATTCCCTTGCAAAGTGAACAGTCTATTTGTCTTTAGTGAATCAACCCCGATATGTTTAAAACTCAAGGCATTGCCTTTATTGTTTGACACTCAGCTGTTCAGATATAAAACTGTTGACAAAAGTCAATACATTTCCATCAATTTGTTATCTAATATGTTCATATTATCCTGCCATTATGATAAATAAATGTATTGACTTTTGTCTGTAGTTTTAGATGGGAAACAACGGTTTTAAGGAGTGTCACGCAATGAAATCAATACTGGCACTTTCACCCCCTTCCTGCCTAGGCCATTTTTCAGCTTTCAGTTCTGACGCACTTTGATTGACAGTTGCATGGTCATACAACACTGTACACAAATTCAATTTTTATAATTTGAGACAGATAAAGCTTTCTTTTGGTGGTATTTAATCACCACTGTGTTTTTTATTTTTTGCTAAACAAATGAAAAAAAAATTATAAAAAAAATTTTTTTTTTAGTTGCCAATGTAAAATTTTGCAAATAAGTAATTTTTCTTCTTCACTGATGTGTGCTGATGAGGCTGCACTGATGGGCACCAATGCGGCTGCACATGATTCTGCACTGATGGTCACTGATAAGCTGTGCTGATGGGCACTGATAGGCAGCACTGATGGGTACTGATAAGCTGCACTGATGGGCAGTGATTGGCACTGATGTGGCTGCACTCATGGGCACTGATGAGGCTTGCACTGATGATGCTGCACTGATGAGGTGGCACTGATTGGCACTGATGAGGCAGCACTGATGGGTGCTGATAAGCTGTAATAATGAGGCAGCTCTAATGGTCACTGATAGGCAGCACTGATGAGCACTGATAGGCAGCACTGATTGGCCCTGGTAGGTGGCACTGGTGGGCACTGATAGGCAGCACTGATGAGCACTGATAGGCAGCACTGATGGGTCCTCGTAGGTGGCACTGGTGGGCACTGATAGGCAGCACTGATGGGCACTGATAAGCTGCACTGATAGGCACTGATAAGCTGCAGTGTAATCAGTGTGCTGACAGCCCTACCAGTTATCAGCACTCCTTTTCTCACACAGACACAGCATGTGAGTAAAGGACTGCTGATAACCAGTGAGTCTGTTTACATATGATTGGACACAGTTGATCACATGGTAAAGGGCTGCTGTGATTGGCCCTTTATTTTGATCTGTGATCAGCTGTGTCCTAACAACACAGCAGTCACAGAGCATGTGCAAGGTGCACTCCAGGGGACATGTGGTGGGCATGGTTCTGGGAGGATATTCACGGATACCCCTCGATAATTAGAGAGCTGCACTGTTGCTACCATTTGACTGTAGCGTGGTAATGAAGTGGTTAAACATTTTGGGGTTACTAAATCTGGAGAATGCAAAATCTGGTGTAACTCTGCATGGTAGCCAATCAGCCTCTAAGTTCAGCTTGTTCAATTAAGCTTTGATGGATACAAGTCAAGCCAGCACCTGAGATGTGATTGTGGAGTATGGAGCCTGATCTTTCCCAGAGTGTCATGTGAAATATCAGCTATATAATATGCCTTTAATGTAGTAATGTCTTAATTTTACAGTAGTGTATGCACTGAGGGGAGGAGAACAATAACAGTAACTGCTTAGACCTTGATCTTCTCATTGGTATAATTATTAAAAAAATAGTATTAGTAAAATAATTTCAGATTCATCAATTTAGATTTTCCTAAATACTTTCGTATAGAGAAATTCAAAAAGCAAAGCAATCTTGATACATGAGTTATATGGGTGATTGGACAGACAATCATGCATGCATGCAGTAGAGCAAAAGAATTCCCAATTTGCTGTTTTGTCTGGTTTTCACATACAGTAGATTTGTTATAATGGCATGCATGTGTGACAGCTTACCTTTATAGTTCACCTTAAAACCAATTGAGCCAATGCTGTCATCAGTTTGTAGATGAAGCCACATCTGATTACTCATGCTTACTATCAGGTCCGGAACAAAACTTCCTGTTAACCTATCGAAAAGGAAAAATAATGATAATATCTTTATGTGTCACTTTTTAACATATGGTATTTTGTTACAAAGCAGGTGTCAAATGAGTTTAAAAGATCACATGTTCAATTGTTATAGATTTCTTTACTCTCCATGGTAACAATATCCATGGGATTTCTATGCAGAGTTGCCTACACAATAAATCAATAAAAAATCTCTTTCTATCTGTGGATTGCCTTGTTTTGTTTTTAGCACCTTCAGCCAACAGAGTACAGAAAGTGTGTGCTACAAACCAAAAATCTGCACTAAATTGCTCCTGCTAGCAACAAGCCCTTAGAAGACACTACTTAAAGTGGCAGTAAACCCTCCTATCATTTTCAGCCAAGGAAGCTGCCCTCTTGGCCTCTGCTTAATCCACAACTGCCATGATGCTACACATGTGATCAGCTATGACACCAGCTATGACACCATGCTACACATGTGATCAGCTATGACACCAGCCATTGGATGGTTTGACAGTTTGGTTTAGAGCACAACCAATGAAAGTGTTACATTTCCGGCACGTGCCGGAAATGAAACTGTTTTTTAAACTGTTAAATGGATGGGTTTACTACCACTTTAAGCAACAGTAAAACTGCTTCTGATTAAAAACTTGTTTTACAATTTATTTGCCTGAATGAATATGGCAACAGCATTTAATTATAAACTGTTATAGGAAGGGCTGGTACAAACAGTTAAAACCTGGTTAAATTCTCAATGTTAAATCATCAATGCAACATTGAGTACTCCTCTGATATTATTTAAAGACATTCTTAAAATCTTTCTTACCGCTCTAGTAAAGTTTACATTTTTCTTGTGAATGTCAGTGTGTGATCCTGCAGCTCAAATCTCTAGACTATCATGCAGTGGGCTTATGATATGCTGCTACTTAATTTCTGGCAGCGCTCCAGGCTGCTCCAAAAATTACATATCTGACATTTTTTTTCAGTAAATGAGGCATGGTAGCTGGAGTAGAACACAGATATGTGGTCATGGAATATAAAGTGGAGAAGTATGTGGGTACAGTGGGCTAGGACAGATCTAAGCATGGCCTGCATTTAGTTGACAAGTTGGGTGTTTGTATATCAGCAAAATTGATATCACACTTGGGATTCTGAATGAAAGATTATTGACCATGTACTTACTCTTGCAAAACAGTTTTTGGATCTCCAACTTCTCCTCCATCTCCAATTGTCAAAGTGTCATAGCCTATTTCTAAATCAAATTCTTCAAAATTGATTTGAATAACCTGAAGAAAAGAATCAAAACATGTATAAGAAAAAAAAATATGCTCAAATGTATTTACCACAAAGTAAGTGGATAAGACAATATGATCCAAAAAAACTTTGCAAATTAAAAAAGTTCCAACAGTAGACAGACAAATATAAATAATATGTGCTGTTCAGTAATGATGTCACAGGTGGATTGATCCACCATCATTTTCCAACAGTACTGCCAAACATTTTAATGAGCATTAAATGCCAGGGTCAGTGTTGGAAAGGCCAGTGTTATTTTAAATGTGATTTAATGCTTATAACTAGAATATTGTTTATTTAATAGGAGAGAAAATATGCCATCTAGACAACTATTGCTAACAATTACCCCATTCCGGTCTTCTGAATACATTCTTTTAAATCAAAACCATCAGCTCAAGTATATAAATAAGATGTGCTTTATTAAACAAATACTTTTTTATTTCTATTTTAAATGACTGACAATCTGTTGTAGCTGTTTTCACAATATTATTGTGTGTTGGTAAAAATGTTAGCAGTGGTCATTGGTCACAGAAGGCTATAATAAGGTCAAAGGGTTCACTAAATTAAGTCTAAAAACTCTTCATTATCTACATAATGCATGAAAAATACCAAGCTCAGGAACAATTTAAAATACCCTGACACCAGTCATTCATTGATGTTGATTTGCTAAAGAAATATAAAATATTTACTCAGCCTAGAGTGAATCTATCACCAAAATAAAAATACTTAATAATGTGCTCCCTGAAAAAAGATAAGGCACATTTTCCAAGCATCACTGCTGTATTTCAGTGAAACCACCACTTGAAGGATCCTTAGATTCTGACACTTCAGGGACTCAATGCTGCATTACACAAACACAGTAGGAGGTAGCAGAAAGAACAATAAGGCATGGTGGGGGACTAGGAATCGGACACTCCAGGAAGTGTCTGATTCAGATGATTTTTCAAGCAGCGGTGGGGGTATGACCAATAACAGAAATGAGAATTAACTTCTTTGCAGGGGGCACATTATTTAGATTTTTTTTTCAATAGAGTAGCTTTAGTGAATAAAGCAAAGCTATGCCAAATTTAATTACTCAATCATGTGCAGGGGAAAAACAGGATTTGTGCTTGCTCATGATTGTAATATTTCTTCTTTTTCATTTCTTTTGGGTATTTGGAGAGGATTAATTAAGGCAAATTAACATTCACTTTGCTTAGGGAATACCTTCTTAGTGAACCAAACTCATGTATAGATATGGAATGAAACCAAAAAGTTTTTTTCTTTATAGAATATTGGTTTCAATGTAAAGGAAAACTTTAAAAAATGTCAAAAGTTGCATATCATGATCTCAAAATCATAACAGATCTGAAAAGTGAAATTATTTAATTAGTTTTGTTACGGAGCCAGTGCACCCAAAAGTGACATTTTAATTTTACACCTATTTATACACCTGTATATTGTATAGTCAGCCCCTGGCCTCTTCAATACCTTTGATACTCCAACAACATCATCTGCCCGTCATATTTCCTGAGTCTTTCTGTTTACCTGAGAATTTTTGATGTTCCCATCCACCTTTGCATGTTCCAGTTTTTTCTGTTTCATTGTCTCTGATAAAATTGTTATAATGGGATCATAAAGAAAGATTGAGACCTCTAATAATGACCACAGCAGATGTACAGAGCCAAAAATCCAAATGCAGAGAGAGCTAACCAATATAATCCAGAGAGATGCAATAAACAGGTGGTTTCTTCGCCAAAAACTAAAATACCAATTTTGGAGTGAATTTATGTTTATAATTTGAATGCATGCATCATCTACAGCAGGCGTCCCCAACCCCTGGGGAGCAGACCGGTTCTGGTTCATGGCCTGCTTGGTGCCGAGCTGCGGGCAGAGCAAGCCAGCACATCTTGAACTTCCACCCTCCAGCCAACAGAGGGTGCTCCTGACAGCTCATCTTGATGGTGCTATGAGAGGGAAGTCTGCGGTGGCTCCAGCGATGGTTACACCAGCACCAATGTGGGAACCCCCCTGCAGCAGTTCACCCTATCTATCCTGCACTTTAAATCCTGGATCCTGCACATCCTGCAGGAATCCCACCTGCAGCAGTTAACCATCCCATCCATCCCACACTCAGGACCTTGGATCCTGCACATCTTCTCTACAGTAACATGCCTTTGTTCACAGAGTGCTTGTGAGTGTATTTCTGTTATTTTCACAGTAAAACTAACTACTACACTATATTGCTGCCTGGCGCCCATATCTTTCCCTTCTCTCTTTTGTAGGCACTGGGTTCCCAGCTTGGACAAGGAGCTAGCTTTTAGCAGTCAGTCAGTGATATTTCATATATCTACTACTACTATAGGCTACAACCCTCACCACGGCATGTTCTGGTCCATGGGGGGTTGATTTTTGCACAGCCAGTACCTGGTGCCGGGGAGGTTGGGGACCGCTGATCTACAGTATACAGGTGCAATGGTCATTATTTAAAGGAGCCATACTTTATATAAAATGTGGGTCCCCCCACCCCCTTAGATAGTATGTAAGATATCAGACCCTATTTTACATTATCATGCTTTCAGCTTTACCTGGCAGTGTCTACATTACTTTCAAAAATAATAAGTATTACTTCCTGTAAGTTATCTTTTTTGAAAATACTGACTTCAGCACAAGGAAGAGAACATACATAGTTTATGCTGAATTACTTCTCAGAAAAAAATATGAACATTGTTTTACCAAAAAAGGTACATCACAAAAGCAGCTTTGAGTTGTTCTGGGATTTTGTGACAAGCAGATGGTGGAAATTACCAATTTCATGTTCTTAAACATAGCTTAATGCCTGAAAGAAAGCACTAATGATACACGAGTGCAATCAATTGCACCAAGAACATTAAGAATTTGAACAATATTGTAAAAGTCATGTTTAATTTCAACCTCACTGCAAGGCTCTGTAGGCAATTTAATGAACAGTTTTTAATACCTGCTTTAATATCAAATAAAATGCTGAGAGCAATGTAGTGAAGAAATTCTTCTGGCAGAAAGTCTTTTATTTGTCCTAGTCCAGGTCTTTAACAGCTTAGACGAATGGCAAAACTTATGCATAGCCACTCATGTATGTTCTGATATCATGGTCTGGAGAGTTCAAGAGAAATGTAACACCATACAGAACATTTGCTTTCTATAACGTCCTCAAAAATGGTTACATTTGATTGGTTGTTATGAGTGGGGCACATTTTATGCAATAATAGTAAAAGGAGATTTCAAATGAAAATGTTGTAGCATTTAAACACCTAATTGTCTTATGGCCTTACATTACTTGGTGGACTAGAGTCTGATAAGTAGGAATGAGTTAAACTTAGGATTTTTACTCTTGCTCATAAAAAAATGTGGGATTTCATTGAAATGTAAACACATTGGTTAAAGGCTATGTTAAAGGTATTGTAGTCAACGAGAAAGCTATTTGTTGTTGTTTTTAAGAATGTAATTGGCTTTTAAAGATTATGGAAGCTGCTTTCAACTATTATGGACCTGTTTTTCTGCAAAAAATGGCCACACATTAACCTCATTAGTTTATTTTGCTTTTTTAGAGATAGCACATATAAATAAATAAATAAATAAAATATAAAGTGTCATTACACAAATAGCCTATACACAAAACAAGGAAATATACAATTACAGAGCACAATAAATTATATAAACTATATTATTACAAAAATCACTCCTCTTATCCTTACTCAGTGAAAAGCAAAAGCTGAAATACAGACTGATAACATCATAAAACAAATACTCCTCCCCTCGTAACCTCCACTCCTCTGATTCTGGTCTTCTGTGTGTGTCCCCTACTCACCTTCACTGGATGGGAGACAGGGCCTTCTCCTGCTATGCTCCAGAACTCTGAAATTCACTTCCAAAAGAGTCCAGAGAGTCATCTACTCTAAACTCATTCAAATCAAATCTAAAAACATTTTTCTTTAGACAAGCTTTCACTTAATTGTTTTATCCTGTGTATTTCCTGTATTTTCTTTGTAAAGTGCTTTGAGAAGCTACCTTTAAAGGTGCTATATAAAATAAAGTTTATTATTATTATTATAGAATTAACTATGATAATGAAAGCTAACTATAGACAGCCTTGTTCTTTGCATCATTCTGATGGTGACATTGATCCTTCTAAAGTCATATGATGTTAAAATCCATATGATATTAAAGATGTGTGTTTCCTGGAATAGTACCTCCACAGTGAAAACAAAAATTCCATAAGATGCTCATTCATCCCAGTGGTTGGAGGGTGGTAAAACCACAATGGTTGAGTTGTGCTTTTACCGTCCTCCAACTGCTACTCCCTTTACCTTCAAAGGCAGCAGCCAAGGGTGTACAGATGCTGCAGCCACAAAGCTTTACTTCAAGGCCACAGCAGAAATTGTTTCCCTTGTCAAGTGAATAGGGCTGCTCTGCAATCATCCCCCAACCAACTGCAGTGCATGTGGTTGCAGGGTGCTAATTCAGGGTTCAAGGGGTTAAAGCAGGCAGTGAGGATTTGATACAATGCCTCCTCACTGCCTGCTAAATGCTCTCTGAACAGCAATCTGCATTCAGATCTCTCTTCAGAGAGCAAAGTGTAAACGAGCTCTAAGATTTCACAGTAACCTCTAACCTTTTATTTGGTATGGTCAACAAAATATTTCAGAGAAGACTTTTTGTTGTTTTCCAAAAAGAATAAATAACGTATGTACTCAAAATTCATAAAGTTATACTTGCCTTGTTAGAATTTTCAGCTGTAATGACCCAGACACATTGGGCATTGCTGTCATATTGAAATGGAAAGTTTGGTGACGTGAATGAGCCACTTGGACCTTGAAGGTTTGATCCACATGTTTTTACTGTAACAGAAAAATACACTTATAATACACTTTGTTGGTAAAATGTACTGATATATATATATATATACTTAAATTAAACAGACTTTATTGTAAACAATTACTATAGAAATAGAATATTGTTTTAATCTATTCAGAATAGAAGAAGAGCATGAATCTATAAAGATATTCAGTGTATATGTATATACTGTATATATATATATATATATATATATATATATATACAGTATATACATTTACACTGAATATATATATATATATATATATATATATATATATATATATATATATATATATTATATATTTAACATATATTCACTGTGATTATTCCTTAAGGACAACTGACATAGAGAATGCTTTTCCCCCTTTCTTATAAGTAATTAAGCTTTAATAATTAAGATAAGATAAGATAAGATAAGATAAACCTTTATTCGTCCCACAGTGGGGAAATTTCTTTGTTACAGCAGCATGAACAAATAAAAACTAAATGTTAAATGCAAATATATAGACAATAGACATACTATAGTATACAAGTATATACACAACACAATGTATAAATACAAATAAGGAAAAAGTACGTATTGCAGGTAGTATTGCACACAGGTGGTATTGCACGTATTGCAGGTAATATTGCACGTATTGCAAGTGAATATTGCACACAGGTAGTATTTTACACAATAAAACAGTAATAACAGTGTGTATTATGGTTAATGGTTCACTGGGAGCAGCTTTGATTGTAAAGTCTAATAGCAGCAGGGAGAAAAGACCTTCTATAACGCTCCTTCAGACACTTAGGATGTAACAGTCTGTCCCTGAAGGAGCTGCTCAGTGAGGTAACGGTTTCATACAGGGGGTGAGAGGTGTTCTGCAGCAATGATGATAGTTTTGCTACCATCCTCCTTTCTCCCACCTCCTGTACAGTGTCCAGGGGAATCCCCAGGACTGAGCTGGCCTTCTTGATCAGCTTGTCCAGTCTCTTCCTGTCTGCAGTAGAGATGCTGCTGCTCCAGCAGACCACACCATAGAATATGGCTGAGGCCACCACAGAGTCAAAAAAGGTCTTCAGTAGCTCTCCCTGCACTCCAAAAGACCTTAGTCTCCTCAGCAGAAAGAGTCTGCTCTGCCCTTTCTTATAGATTGCCTCAGTGTTGTCTGTCCAGTCCAGTTTGTTTTTTAGGTGAACACCCAGGTATTTGTAAGAGTCCACTCTCACAATGTCCTTTCCCTGAATGTTTACCAATGGAAATGATGAAGTGTGTTTGTGCCTACGGAAATCCACCACCAGTTCTTTGGTTTACCCTGCGTTTATCTGGAGGCAGCTCCATTGGCACCAGTCCACAAAGTTCTGTATAAGTCCTCTGTACTCTCTGTCATCATCATTCGTGATCAGACAGACGATGGCAGAGTCATCAGAGAACTTCTGTAGGTGACAGGTTGCTGAGCTAAACACGAAGTCTGCAGTGTAGATGGTGAAGAGAAATGGGGCAAGAACCGTTCCCTGCGGGGCTCCAGTGTTGCAGACAATCATGTCAGACTCACAGTCACGAGTCCTCACATACTGTGGTCGGTCTGTGAGGTAGTCCAGTATCCAGGCAGACAGATGGTAGTTCACTCCCATGTACACCATCTTATCCCTCAGGAGCGCAGGTTGGATGGTGTTAAAAGCACTAGAGAAGTCAAAAAACATGACTCTCACAGTGCTCCCAGCCTTTTCCAGGTGTGAAGTAGCCTGATTTAGGAGGAAGATGACTGCGTCTTCCATGCCAATGCCAGGTTGGTAGGCAAACTGAAGTGGATCCATTGATGGGCTCACCAGAGGTCGGAGATGAGTGAGCACCAGCCTCTCCATTGTCTTCATCAGATGGGAGGTCATTTCTGGAACCCCTGATGGCTGGTCATCGTGACTGGAGGGTAGACTACTTCTGTTACCTCTCCGACCACGAGTGAGTAGAGGCTGGAGACCACTCGGGTAGTTACCTAGGTGAAGTCAAACGGATGGTTGGACCGTAACCGTACCTTCTGCGTCAGTAGAAGGAGGATTTAGTCCGATGAAGTGTGGACCTTTTCCGACCCTCGTGACACTCTCAGTACAAAAAACTGAAGAGATCACGAAAA
>BLSH010305637.1:396337-412999 GCA_018402905.1 Glandirana rugosa | reverse complement strand
ATCCTCACACAGATACTCTTACAAACTGGTAAGAAGGTCTTCGCGTAAACACTCCAGTCCGTGACTACACCTGCTCTTCCGGACCGAGTGTTACAGGTGAGATTAAGTAGGGTTTCCACAAGATAGCCCACCTCCAGTCCTGAGACACGTCCGGTCAGTTCAAGGAGGTGGGGTTTGAGAGAGTAGGTACAGAAATACCTGGAACGAAACACGTGACCAGTATTAATCACAACTCGCTTGGGCCTGACATTGCAAGCCCAGGCATGGCTTGAAAACCCACAGGCACCGTGCCTGGGCCTGGGCCACCCGAACGATTTTTGAAATGTCCGGGTCCGGGTCCGTGCCACGGACACCCAAAAGTTCGGTACGGACCCGAACGTTACAGTCCGGGTTCGCTCAACACTAATTATGACCAGTGCACAAAGCAAGGTCCATAAAGACATGGATGAGAGAGTTTGGGGTGGAGGAACTTGACTGGCCTGCACAGAGTCCTGACCTCCACCCGATAGAACACCTTTGGGATGAATTAGAGTGGACATTGTGAGCCAGGCCTTCTCGTCCACATCAGTGCCTGACCTCACAAATGCGCTTCTGGAAGAATGGTCAAACATTCTCATAGACACACTCCTAAACCTTGTGGATAGCCAGAGTTGAAGATGTTATAGCTGCATTACATTACATATACATATAATTTCTCATTTTCGTTCAAACAATGTTGTCACTGACAAAAGTAAAACTCTGTTAATACAAGGAACTCCTGTCTTCTTTAAGTCAACTTTTTTGTAAGATATAACAGATATAACTCCAACCAATTCACTTTCCCAGCAGTACAAACACAAGCACATATGCCGCTTGCTGGAGACTAAACTAAAGCTGTTTGCAGCTAACTGCTTTGATAAGATTGAGATGTATTAACAGAGAAATGGACCATTTCTTAAAAAAGTGACCGGCAAGATTGAACTGTCTCTGCATGTCATTTGATTACCATGCAGCAGACTTGCCGAGGTATCTTGTCTTTCTATGACACTTTTGAAACAAACATCTGCACAAGGTCAATCCTACTAAATGAAAACTTGTTCATAATTGCAAACATTATACAATTAGCCAACAGACTGTCAGCATTTCAAAGAGGTGACAAGTATACACCTGGTGGAAAAAAGTGGCTTGCTGGGAAGAATGTCACTTCTTTTGTACTTATATCAGTAATTGGGGGCTAATGCTCACCTTTAAAAGTGGCCGATACCTTTGTGAGACAAACTTTTAGACTGTTGTAGAGACTTTCTTTATTGCAATATTCTAAAGATTCAGTACCAATAATTCCAGACAGCAGCGAGAGGTGATAAAGTCATGGTTTGTAATCATATCACACTGCAAAAAATAGCAGTTTCCTGTCTCTTAGCAAAACTGAAAGGATAACTGGTGTCAATGCATATTTAAAGCCAAGATTAATATTATTATTATTGTTTTTATTATCTTATTTTATATTAAAAGTAGTTTAATAGTTGGAAAATAGCTAAAATCACTGTCAGGTTTTATTGCTGTCTGTTTCTCCATTAGACTCCATGCACATTGGCTTAAAAATTGTTGCTTCTACAGGAGTTTTGTGTTTTGCATGTAAAAATGTTTAGAGGCAGGAAAAAAAAACCCTTCTGGTTTGCGTTTCTTATTGGAGCATAAAAAAACTCAACACTCCTAAACTCACCTAAACTATGTACAAAAAATGCTCTATATGAGCATTTTTTCTGCCAAGGGAACTGGCATTTTTTTAAGCCCAGTGTGCATGGAGCCTTAGAGAGATTCATCCTCTCAACTTCTCCTTGCGATCATTATCACTAAGACAGAAAGTGATATGAAATCCAGTCCAGATTCTTTCATGTTGTCTGTGTCCCACTGAACAGATTTTCAGCTTGTGCCCCAAATACAAAAAGCAAATGCAACTTATATCTTTTAGGCAGTTGTCATCGGAACAGGTTTCCCCATTTGAAGATTTAATCTAGCGTATATATACTATTTTGGATCATTTCTCATGGGAGAAAAAAGGACTCTAGATATACCATAGGCTCTAGATATACCATAGGGCACACATGCACACATTTAAATCTGATCATTCAATCTTCAGATATTACTGATTTCCAGATTTAAGTAAGCAAAAAATCACCCAAAAATTGTCAGAACATTAATCAGAATTTGGTGAACACAGAATTTCCATGTGTCACCACCTTGAAAAACTTTTCTGATCATATCTTGCAAAACTGATGTGCCACCCTTTGATTAAAACCAGTAATTACATAACAGAATTATTTTGTTATGTAATTATCTATCTATCTATCTATCTATCTTTATCTCTTGGGGGTAAATTTGTAATAGCATATAGTGGAATGTCATTTAGAACTTTGCCCTAGTCAACTTTGCTAATACGTTTTAGGAATTATTTTCTACCGAAAAGCCCATTCAAATGTTCTGCATTCAGAACTTTGGATGCCAGTAACATATTATGTAGGCAGTAAAGCCCAATCTATCTGTAAAGAAGGGAAAATTTCAAAAGTGAAAGTGAATAGGTTTGGCAGGGTCTTTCATATCCATTCCCCAGGCACCAAAGATAGAATGAAATTATTCTAAAATATGGCTTCACAATCATTTGTTAGTCTGTAGAGGTAGAGCCTTTTTCCAAGCAATTCTTTGTTTATTCAGGAACAGATTGGATTTTCTGCCAGCAAGCAAAAATGTCTCCCTTCGTTTGGGATAACAGCACATTGTATTAAATATTGAAGTTTGCATTTACGATATTATTATATCAGTGTCTCTGTTTTGTCACATATTTACTTTGATTGCTAAGTAAATATGATTACATTTTTTTTCAGGAAAAACTCATAAGGGATTGCTAAATAAAAATTGAAAATCATATCATCTAATCAATATTCATAGAATGCAGCAAAGTTTGTCATTGCCATCTGTTTTATAATATGACAGTGGAGTTATTTACAACATTATTTAAAACTAATTAGGGAACAATTAAAAAAAATACAGTACCAGAATCATTGGTTGCACATGTCATCCAGTTGTTTATTTTACTGCTCTGTACATTAGAGAGCACTGGCTGAAGTAAATTTGTGATGATGCAACAATGTGTAAAGTAAAAACATTTCTTTGTTTTTATTTTGTGCAATTTCAGGACAGTTTTGCATGTAAATCAGAGAATGGCTCTGCTCATGCATCCCAGTATTATGGAAGAGCACTGCTCCTCCAACTAGAGCACACTGGCTTGCCAGGATAACAGAAATTCAACAAATAGAGAACCTGACTATGGTGCTGAAAGAGCAAGATGAGAAGTATTGAAAAATATGGACCCCCTATTTCATCTATAAGGAACAGTGACCACTAGCCTCGCAGGGATAGGTAGTCCTCTAATCTGTCCAATAGAGCATAATCAATGCAACATAGAGAAGCAAACAGGTGGGTGTTGTGGGGGCTTTTTTTTTTTGTCCTTCTCCGTCCTACCCCCTACTTTATCTCTCTCGTCTTTTCCTCTTTTCTTGATTTAACCAGATCTTGGTTAAGTAAATACACTAAAAGGAGGAGCAGTGCTGCTTTCTTTTGTTCTCCGAACATCTCGGTAGACATTGTACCACTTAATTACTTTATGACATGAAAGCACAGCAATGTTTCTAATATTACATTATGTTAACCATGTGCTTAGCGAGTGTCGTATTGGATGTTTTTGTCATGATTGTGAATTGCTGATGGTGAATTGTAACAGTTTCTGTGAAGATAAAGAATTCATTAAAAAAAAGAAAATGGCTCTTCTGCATGCTTTTTAGAAAAATGTCCTTTGAATGCCAATATTTAGCAATATTTTTTTACGCCTAAAAAGACTCTATAAACAATAAAAAAAGTTTGTTTGTTTTTTTTTTGTCTGTCCAAGAGCTTCAGCCTCTGGCAGAATCCCCTTGCCCATCATACTTTCATGTGTCCTCTGGTTTCCTGACTTTACTGTGCTTTTATCCACTGCCCCCTGCATCACTAAAGGGCACTATATTGTTGCAGGGGCCAGCAGATGGAACCAGAGCATGGCAGAGGCATCCAACCCTCCTGGAATTGTTAGTCGTCAAACTACTGCTGGAGTCTATTGGTTTTAAACAGAGAACAGATCAAAGGAATTGCAAGAGGGAACAGGTTTAATATTACATTTTCTTAAGTATTTCTTTTTTTAATTTTCAGAGACAGGGTCACCAAAAAGTCAATTTGACTGCTCACATAATGACACTAAAGATTCCCCAAACACCTACTGTATATATGATTTTTTCTTACTTCTACTGAGAAAGCAGTTTTCAACTACACTTGCAATGGTCTGGAAAATGAAGCAAAGTTTTGTTCATGGGGACTGCCAACATAAAATATGAAAGACGTCATTGCTGCCTTGTTTTTGAAGCATGCAGGTTCCCAGTGCCGAACACTAAAATACAAGTCAGCAAGAGTAGTAGGTCACATTCAGCTGGACATGTTCTGCTAATGTTGAAGATGTCTCACTGCCCTTACAAATGGCCTTTTCAGTCCAAAGTGAACTAATGAAACAATTTGTGAATGTCTTAAATTTATATTTATTTAGCAAATTTAAATATTAAACTCTAATTAAAGTTTAAAGTAAATTAAACTCTAATTTAAAAAAAATGTTTTAAACTTGCTTACCTTGCCAACTATTATTGAATAAGACTGAACAGTCAATCTGCCTGGAACCTTTATGATTTGATTGTGTCATGAAAAGTCCTTTTGCTTGTGAATTTGATGATTACTGCTCACCTTCTCCACCCTATACACAGTGGTGGCCTGCCCATTAGGGGCGCACAGGCGCCCCCCCCATCCATGCTTTCAGCCCCCTGAACTGCTGCCAGACCATGGATTACAATGGGGGTGTTTTTTTGAAGCATGTGATTAGAGCCAGAGTCTCTAATAGGCTTAAAAAAGGGTAGGCTCAGGGCGCAGAGCACTGTTGTGTGACAAAAACGGGTTGTGAGACCCATCACCCGATTGACTGAAAGGATAGGTGATCCTATTGGACGTCTAGTGCCTAGGAGGAGGAGAGAGGAGACGCGTGGTGGAAGCTGCCATGTTTGAGGAGAGGACACAGGAGCTGCAGCCCACGGTCCACCACCTACAAGGGGTAAGTGCCGGAATGACCGGCAGATAGCGAGGGGTGGATTGCCGCTGGCCACCCTGGGGTGGGGAGGGAGGTGATTGCTGCTGCCCCAAAAAAACACCAGCCGCCACTGTCTATACATACTATAAAGTGTGTTTTTTTTTTTAAGTCCACATCCTGCTGGGGAGATTGTCAACAGAGTACAACAGAAAGTGAAAGGGAAATGTCCCAAGGCAAGGGGAACTCCCAGCTCAGAAAATTGTCACCAAAATATTTTCCCTATTGAATGATGTATCCTCAGCTCTTACTTTGGTGACAGCTCTAACGTTTTAGAATTCCCACACTATCTATATGGGTGGCGCTGGTCACCAACACAAATTGAGGGAACACAAATAGCATAAAACACTTTAAAGCTAAAAAAAATAGTTTTGAATTTACATACACCTCCATCTGTACACAAATACAAGTCTACTAGATTGTGCATTAGTTGTACCGGCAATCAACAATAGAGAGCTATTTTATATTTCTATTTTGTTAAGTCCCTGTAATGATTCTCTATACAACAGAAATCACTTGTCCTCATAAAAGGTAACCTAAAATTCACTTAGCACCATTAATGTGTTAACAATCAATATACACTTAATGTTTATGCCAATGGCAGTCTTTATTGCTAGAAGCATTTGGTAATCTATATATTTTTTCATCAATATTTAACAAAGGATGTACCATCTGGTCGGTCACTTTCTTTGCTATTAGTTGTATTCATACTAGTTGTAAAGTGCAAATAATTTTAAAGTTCAAAAAATGATTATTATTACAAGGGTTCTTCAAAACGTTTCCACACTTTTATAACTCTATTAAATATAAAAAAGTATGGAAACTTTTTGAAGACCCCTCGTATTTTGTATCACTTTCAATTCAAACACAAGATTTTTATGAGATTGCATTAAATGCTGCCGATTTTGTAAATGGTTTATTATTCAAGAGGTGTTTACTTTTCTTTAAAATACTGTAGATGGTATTTGATTTGAAGGGATGTCAAAAATGAAGTAAGTAAATGCATGAATAAACAAATGTAGGCATACATAATGTATTTTAGAGTTAGGAAAACAAGCGTTTCCATGAGTCACTCATTCATTCTTGATTATCTGTATTGTCATACATTTGGTTGATCTTGATACAAAGTCCATTTCCATTAAAATCTCTGTTAAAATTCACATAGGAACAAATCTCTAATGCCACTAATGGATCATTAACATCTTTCTGACCACATAATACATATGAGCGGCAGCAGGGCATTAATGCCCACATGCCACACATATCAATGGAGTTTGACGTTTCTGTGCTGAAAGCACACTCACATTGCTCTGCCAGCATAGTGAACGAGCTGTCACAGACAGCTTCTGGTCCCTGTTTATGATCTGGAGCCATCATTATGGGCTTCTATTCATGTGACCGCCAATCAATGTGATCAAATAATCATTTGATTTATGTGATCAAATGATCGGGAACTCTGTCGTACCTCACAGAGTTAAGACCGACCTGAAGGTCCACAAGGAGGCAGTGGGAAGAGGTTAAAGCCTTTCTCCATCTAAAGCTTTTTATTTTGTTTTAGATCAGGGGTGAAACCCCCAAGCCTCGGGGGTTTATTGAAGCTTTTGTCCCTATTAGCGAGATTTTTCCTTAAAAAAAAAGACGGTTTATCGCTCTAATGAGGACATAGACAAAAATAAAACCATATTTTGAGTATAGTGAGAAAGGGTTAAAACACATGACAGTTGCCTATAAGCAAGGAGGAGATTTGGGTCAGATAGGGATTTGAGATTAATTCAGCCTGCTTGCTCATATTTGTAGACCTTCTGAACCAGTGGAGCTTTTTGCCCACCTGAATTTAAATTAAATTTTCTTACTAAATGTAATTTTTGCTTGTGTACATTGTGCAGGTGCCCCACTTCACAGGCAAGTTTAAGCTCCCTAAGAATGTTATTTAAATAAATTGTGCATTGTTAATGTTTCACTTTAGGGCTTATTAAATGAGACCCTTCCTGTTAAACATCTGCAGCATTTTCAAACTTTTTTTTGCACTGGTATGTGTCCCTTTGACTTTGGCAATCCTGTGTCTTTTAGTCATGAAAATGAGAACTGATTTTCCAAATTCAGTTCCTATTGACTTCAACAAGGGTTTGCATTAATGTTCACCTTTATTTTTCATAAATTCCAGCTCCCCTATGTACCCATATACCATGTACTTTTTTGCAGATATGTACAATCAAATTGTATAGTGTATGGCCACCTTTATACACCTAAAGTTAACTAGTTGCACTTTCAGTGACATTAATTGTTAATCGCACACCAAACACATTAGCAAAAACACACTTTGCCATGTGAAAAAATGAGCATCAAATGCAGAAAAAGGCACGTGCAATCTGCAACACATCAAAATGTCTCTGAACTACTTTGCCATGTGTAGCGCAAGCGCAGCCCATTGAGATCAATGGCTGCCCTATGCGTGTTATGGGAAAAAGGAGCCCAAAAACATGTTCTACCACTATGCTAGGTGTGAATGAGGCCTGAAAGTGAAATTGGTATGTTTACACAAGAACAATGAGGCTCCATTCACATCTGTGTGTTTCCTGAACACACTGCAAACTGCATAGAAAATGCATGCATTGCTGTGCATTTCAGAAATGCACAAATGCACCAAAAAGTATGGTAAAAAACACGCTCCACTCTAAAAATTTCTGGGGCTTTTTTGGGAAGATTGTAGTGTACAGGGCAGCCCATTCAAGTTCTGAGGAATAAATACATAGGATTCATACCATATTTGGTGCCTGTAAAATTGTAATTTTATCTGTACAATATTATTATCAGGACCTAGATCACCTGCTGGTAACACTGGAGGCTGCAGTTTCTGTGTCCACCAGCTGGTAACTCCCAGCTGCCAGCAGTTCCCAGTAATCAGTTTCAGACCTGATGCTGGCTGCTGGGAGGGTAATTTGTACCTGCTTCTGCTTATTCCTGATCCCAGTTTGTGTTCCCCCTTCCCATCTGCTCCTTGCACCTTCAGTTTTCCCTGCGTTTCTGTGTTCCCCATGTTTGTATATATTGTATATAGTTAGTTGTAGTTAGACTTTATGTTTGTTAGGTTGATTAGTTAGGTATTCTGCCACTGGATTTTTTTTTTGTTATTAACATTTTATTTCAAAATAGCATCCGATACAAGTTATGCATATCAGATAACAAAGTACAAATATAAGTTTGACAGTTCAACATGAAAATTACTTTTTCTTGTTAGGTATCTTTCAGGCACTCATACATAACCCGGTTAATTGAGTGCATTTGAGATGAATCTCAAGTAAGACTATCAAGTGGTAAAACATAAGTAATGAGGCATAGCTTGTAGGGATTAGTCTAGCTTGACTTTCAGGATATGTGCGAGTCCAAGGTAACAAGAACAAAGGGGGAAGAAAAAGAGAGGAAAAAAAAAAGAAAAAAGGGGGGGGAAGGGAAATCGAACAAGAAAACAAACATTAGACAACCTGCTAGTTGAGTCATCTGCTGGGATTGAATGGTGATTTTATGTAATGTCAGTAATGGGTGTTTGAGGGTGACCGAAGGCCGAGTCATCCCAGGCTTTCCATGTTTTGTGAAATTGGTCTGTCTTATCTTCATTTAAAGCAGTCATATACTCCATGGCTCTTATCTCAGCCACATTAGCAAGTAGCTGAGATTGTGTGGGGACTTCTTCTGATTTTCAAAGCCTAGGGATTAACTTTCTAGTTGCTGTCAGCATATGGGTGGCTAAATTTTTAGAGCTCTTGGGAACATTTCCGAATGGAAGGCCCAGTAAGTACTGTAAGGGATCCAAAGGCAGATTTGTATCAAGGACCCGTTCCAGCACTCCCTGGACCATAGTCCAGTAGGTCTGTATCAAGGGACAGGACCAAAAAATGTGAGACAAGGAGCCAGTCCCCTCCCTACACCTCCAGCACCCAGCAGGGATTGACGAGTTAATAGCGTGTAAGAACGTTGCCACTGGATTTTTGATTCACACATATGTTAATGTTTGTTGTGTGCTGGTGTTTGGATGGATCTTGTTTCACTGCAAATAAATCTCACTTAATGCATACACATTCTGGTCCCTGTCTCCAGAGTGTAGCCACACAGATCTGGCCACTTCTGCTGCTGATCCCTGACAATTACTGTATGCTGGCTATTAGATTGCAAAACTTTATTAAATAGAAATTTAAATTTATTTCAAACTTTAGCATTAAGTGTCCATTCAAGTATAACAAAATTATTAATCACTTCTAAATTCACCACTCAAGTCTTATGATTAGGTGAGTGTTGGCTCAGTGACACCTTCTTGCTATTGGCAGCTGGGACTCTCAATTACCATCAGAACAATGAAGGAATTCGGGGTAATTTATGAGAATTGATTACTCTTTTAGAATGGGCTATAGGCCAGGTGTACTTTGCTTTTCACTTTTAATCTAATTAATTTTACTGTCATTAATTCCTTTTTTTAATATCCATTCTGTAAATATTTTCTTGCACTGCTTTTGTTTTCTTTTCATTAAAACACCATTTTATAGATGCTAAGCTGACTTTCTAAATGCTTTAATCAGAAAGTAAAGAACCATTTCCTCTTTAACCACTTCAGCCCCGGAAGGATTTCCCCCTTTAGGACCAGAGCCCTTTTTGTGATTCGGCACTGCATCGCTTTAACTGAAAATTGCGCGTTCATGCGACGTTGTACCCAAACGAAATTTGTGTCCTTTTTTCCCACAAATAGAGCTTTCTTTTGGTGGTATTTGATCATCGCTGCGTCATTTCTGATCGCCGCTATAAACAAAAGAAGAGCGACAATTTTGCAAAAAAAACCCAAATTTCTTACTTTTTGCTAAAATACAAATCCAAAAAAAAATAAAAAACATTTTTTTTCATTGGTTTTGGCCGATTTATATTCTTCCTCATATTTGTGATAAAAAAAATCGCAATCGGCGTTTATTGATTGGTTTGTGCAAAAGTGGTCGCGTTTACGGATGATGAGAATTCATTTCTGGGGTTTTTATTTTTTTTTATTTTTTACTAGTAATGGCAGTGATCTGCGATTTTTAGCGGTACTGCGATATTTCAGCGGACATGTCGGAACATTTTGACACTTTTTTGGGACCATTGGCATTTATACAGCGATCAGTGCTATAAAAATGCACTGATTACTGTGTAAATGCCATTGGCAGTGAAGGGGTTAACCTGCAGGGGGCGCTCTAAGGGTTAACTGTGTTCCCTGGGCATGTTCCTACTGTATTTGGGCTGCCCTAACAGGGGAAGGGAAGTGATCACAGCTTCCATGTAGAGGAAGGCTGTGATCACAGCCCTTCCCCCCTCACAGAACGGAGGTCCGTGTTTACTTAGACTGACCTCCGTTCTTTCACTCCGGGGGGGCATCGCGGGTGGCCGGCGGAGATCGAATCCGCCGCACCTGCTCCCTGGCCCTCCCCGGACACAGTGAGCATGCGGGCACGCCTCCGGAGGCGCGTGCGCGCTCACCGTGCGCTATCTCGCAGCCGCCGTCATATGACGGCGATTTGCGCAAAGGAGCCATTCTGTCGCCGTCAATTGCCAACCAGCGGTCGGCAAGTGGTTAAAGAAAGCTACCATATTTTAAACGTTGTTACATTCCTGTCCGGTATGAAAGCAAACATCCCGTAAATTGCCATTTATAAACAGTGACAGCTTTAAGTGGTATTGGGGTATAGCCTGCAGCTACAGGCTATACCCGGTACCGTTTTTTAGAGCAGGTGATCGGCTATTTGGGAACAATGGCTGATCCGGCTCGGGAGCCGCTCGGCCGTTATCCCAGGCGGTGGGAGGGGACACCTGCTCTTCTCCAGCCTCCCCCCACCTGGAGTCCAGAGCTCTGATCAGGTGCATCCGCCGGCTGTGTGCAGTCCCCATAGAAGGGACAGTGGCTCCGATCGGGACTCCTTCATACATTTCCGGAAGCTACGTCACTTCCGGTTTACTCGGTGGCCAATGGTGCCGGTTTTAAAAAAATGACAGTATTTAGAATCACCATTTTTGGTGATCTGAATACTGTGAAGTGCAAAGGAGGGATCCCTCCATAAAGAGTACCTGTCACCACATATTACTGTCACAAGAGATGTTTACATTCCTTGTGACAGCAATAAAAGCAATCCAATTTTTTTTTAAAAGGAACAGCGTTAAAAACATTTTAAAAAAATGAAATGCCACAGTCCTCGCGAGCTCGTGCAGCAGAGAAAAGGTATACGTAAGTCGCAACCGCATATGTAAACAGTGTTCAAATCACACATGCAAGGTATTGCCACGATCATCAGAATTCTAGTGCAAGACCTCCTCTGCAACTCTAACCTGGTTACCGTTACAATTTTTGAAAGCGTCGCCTAAGGAGATTTTTAAGCACTGGAGTTTGTCGCCATTCTGCAAATATGTGCAATTTTCAACTGTAACATGTTTGGTATCTGTTTACTCGGCATAACATCCTCTTTCATAATATACAACAAATTTGGGCTAACGTTATTGTTGTCTTATTTTTTAACTATTTTTTAACTTTTAGTTAGAAAAGTGAATTTTTTCCAAACAAATCACGCTTGTAAGACCGCTGCGCAAATACGGTGCAACAAAAAGTATTGCAACGATTGCCATTTTATTTTCTAGGGTGTTTAAAAAATATATATAATGTTTGGGGGTTCTAAGTAATTTTCTAGCAAAAAAAAATGGTTTTAACTTGTAAACACCTGAACTCCAAAAAGAGGCTCGGTCCTTAAGTGGTTACAGGTCAGAACTGATGTGGTGGAAGTTACCATTTATGTGTGTACAGAGTTAAGTGTGGAGCTAACCTGGCTCATTCACATCCCCTCTTAGTCTGCTGGTGCTTAGATTGCTGTCCCATGAAAATAAAAATCGATGTGCATAGTGAGGCTAATATAGCACCATCATAAAAGGTACTTTGCAAGGTGGCTTTCCCACCCCCCCTTTGCAAGATACTAGTGCTGAAAAAATATGTGACTTATACAGGAGGGGGGGGACATGCTCACTGCCCTAACTTTCCTGGCCACCCAGGATGCATGCCTGGATAAGAGTCCAGGTGCAATTTTAGGCTTAAACCCATGGCATTTTTTTGGTTGCATTTTGCTTTAAAGGACTATTCCAGAAAACCACATGCGGTTTTAACCGCTTCACGCCCCATGCTATAACCGAATGATGGCTACAGCATGGGCCTTAATTACCAGGAGGCCATCAATAGACGTCCTCATGTGCATGAGCTGCCTGCGCTCCCCCTGGGGGGTACACGCGGCACGCTTTGTGATCACCGGGTCTATGAGACTCGGCTGATCACAGATCGGAGTAAGGGGCCGATCCTGGCCCCTTACCACGTGATCAGCTGTCAGCTAATGACATCTGATCACATCATGTAAACAGAACATCAGTAATTGTTTTTTTATCTCACGTTATCAGCGTGAGGGGAAAAAAGCCTATCACTGGCTTCTGTCAGAGGGACATCAGTCCCTCACACCAAGAGCCGCAGCTGCCTCATCTATGCCCACCAGTGCCACCTGCCAGTGCCAACTATCAGTACCTACCAGTGCCCACAGTGCCAACTACCAGTGCCCACAGTGCCACCTACCTTTGCCCAACAGTGCCACCTATCAATGCCCACCAGTGCTTCCAATCAATGCCCATCAGTGTCTTATCATCAGTGCCACAGATCAGTGCAGCCTATCAGTGTCACCTACCAGTGCCACCCATCAGTGCCACCTATCAATGCCACCTATCAGTGCCCTTCAGTGCCACCTATCAGTGTCCTTCAGTGCTTCCCATTAGTGTCAACAATCAGTGCCACCCATCATTTCCACCCATCAGTGCCACCTCTCATGCCCATCAGTGCCAACTATCAGTGACGATCAGTGCCACCTTATCAGTGCCCATCAGTGCAGCCTTACAGTGCCTGCCAATGCAACCTATCAGTGCCCATTAGTGCAGCCTACAGCGCACATCAATGAAGGAGAAATATTACCTGTTTTCAAAATTGTACAACAAACTATGACATTGTTTTTTTTTCAACATATTTGGTCTTTTTTTGTTTTTTTTAGAAAAAAATAAAAACCCCAGTGGTGATTAAATACAACCAAAATAAATCTCTATTTGTGTAAACAAAATCATACAAATCTAATTTGGGTACAGTGTTGCATGACCACGCCATTGTCATTCAAAGTGCGACAGCGCTGAAATCTGAAAATGGGTCTGGGCAGTAAGCAAATGGTTAAGACACTCCTCAAGCATAATATTTGTGTATTTTCAATGTGACTTTTAAATCACTTGAAAAGTCCATCCACCCACTTAACTCATCACTATCTATAAGCTGTTAACACAAAATTTTCATTTGTGTCTGAAGAATGGACATGTGTCTTTGGAATCCCTTATAGAAGCTTTTGGTGTGCATAAGTACAGAATTCTATAGACAGAGACTTGCAGAAGGCAGATAAAGCTTGACCAAAGGGTAATATTGCTGAGCCATAACCAATAGCAAGATATATTCTTTTACACATGCATTTCTTGTTCTTTTTAACATTATTACTTATTTCTTTTCTTTTTCCATGTCTGCTGTTGAAATTCTTTACATATGCCTTGAAGGGATACACTAAGTTCTCTTTGAAGTTATCCCTACATCCATTCTAAGAAGTAGCTGGCATTACTTTGAAGAGCAATTTAGAGCCCCAGGAGTAAATGGGTCATTTTCGGTCTCATATGATCCATACTTCTGCAATAGCTTGTAGCTTTATATTCACATTTTTACCCATAATTGTTTTTTCACATCAAATTAAAATTACATATTGTGGAAGTCCAATTTTCAAGAAATGAGTGGCTCTCCCTTGCTGCGCAACTATCCATAAGCTATATCATTGGCGTTACAGCTTCTGGCCATTTCCTCTCTGCTGCTTTCTGATATTTTAACTTTGGCAGGCTGAGCAGGAATGAGTTTAACAGGGCAAAGTTTAATTTCCAGTCCAGCAAATCTCACATGTCTTTTAGATAAAAAAAATAATTGCAGAAGGTACAATGTAAATGGCTTTCATTATTTTTGTTCAATTAACTTTTTTTCCTTATGGAACATTGGAAATAATGATGCTTCAAAGGAAATATCTAGATTTCAGTATCCGTTTTATGCTCAGACTGTATAAAATATATCTAATATTTTACAGTAAATGTGCATTTATGTTTGTTGTCATAGAGTTATATCATAACAATAAAAACCAAGGTTTGATGTTGACCACAGCATTATTGGATAGTCATAACAGGGCATAACTGGGAAAAAGTATTTGGAGACTCTTCAAAACAGGATGTGAAAGAATGCTAACAAATTTGAGATAAAAAATAATTAAACTAATAAAAATAAATACCAACTCCCAGTGCAGTACAATAATACACTCCAAACAGTATCAGTGTACTGATGTGATCAGGGCAGGGTCCTGCTTTACATGTTACATCCTATATTAGACTTCATCAGAAAAAGGTGATACAAGTAAAACATACTGATCTCTGCAAAGCACTACATTGGATTCCTGGACCGGTTGTTTGGTTGGCTAAGTACATGTACAGCACGCTGGCAATAGGTATAACTGCCAATCTCTGTAGAACATTACATTTGATTCAAGGATTGATTTTATGGTGGGCCTAGTACATGCATAGCCCTCACTTGTTAGAGATGTTTTAGCCTCAATAATTTTATCAATGTGAGTATTCATTTGTCATTGGGAAATCTTAATAAAGTTTACAGAGAACACTATGGAAGTGCATTTGTTTTTTCTAAGCTCTGGTAATCCATCAGACTGGCTGATTGTTAACCCTTTTTAGTCCTATTCACCCCAATGTACTAAGACAGATGGTCATTGCTACAAGTGATTACAGACCTCCTATAACTGTATTTGAGGTGAGCAGTTTGGAGTGTTACTAAGTGCATGGGCACACCACATGTGAAATTTGGAAGCACAAGCGCAAAGAAACATGTTAAGATATTATATGGACTTTCATGTTGTGTTTGAGTTTGTGCATTTTATGTTTGGACACATATAGATAAATTTGAATACTGAAGCTTGGTTACACACTACTGTAGATTATTACAGCTGTTTTATATTTATATATTTCAACACAATTTGTATTATGTATGTATTGGAGTAACGTTATAGCTATTGCAATTTATATCGCTGTATGTTCACAGCATTGTTTGAAGTGTACTATTGCATTATTATTTCCTGTTTTCGTACACTACTGCTTAATTGGGAATTACTTATTTAGTGCCAGCTTGCTGTTCTTTATTCACGCATTTACTATGAGCAGGTGCATAGTTGTGCAGCCTACATTTGTTGTTATTCAATGTTACCAAATGCACATTGATTAGTTGCTCATTCTGATCATTTGCCTCTATGATTTTTCACTATCATTATTTTTAAAGCACTTTAACCATAAACACAATTGCCAAAATAGATCTTATTCTACAATGAAAAATCCATGGCCTAAATAACATTTATTACTTAAGGATGTTGCAGCTGTTAACTCCTTTTCTGTCTGATAGTCACCTCTTAGAGAAGGAGGAATAATCCAGGATCAGACATGCTAACTCCCATTATTCCTGCATACTTAGCTATGCACATATTCACTGAACATTTGAAAATGCTGTGTCCTTTTAGCCCACAATAAGAAGTTATGATCTGAGTTTGTTTCCCACCTATGGGTATTTTTCTGCATTTGCAGGGTACAGAAAAATATGAATGTAATGCAGAGATGTACTGCGTGTTTTTCTTTTTCTTTGACAAATATATTAAGCCTAAAATTCCTAAGCCTGTAAACAGAAACTAATTGTAACCAGATGCTAGTGTTCTCTTTCAGAGCAGGTAGTGATAGGTAACTGGGAAACTGAAATAGTAATTGTTTAGTGTTGCGCGAACCCGGACTGGAACGTTCGGGTCCGTACCGAACACGGACATTTCAAAAAACGTTTGGGTTCTGGTAGTTGATTATGCATGTTGAATAGCTGAAGGGCAGCCAATCAACAAGTGTTTCACTGGTTTGCCCTTAGAAGCCATCACAGCCATGCCTACTAATGGCATGGTTGTGATTGGCCAGTGCATCATGTGACCCAGCCTCTGAGTCTCGTTGTCGTCATCATTAGAGTCCTACGTTCTAGTCTACAATTTTACAGACGTTAGAGAGGGAGTGTTTTTGCGTCTGTCGAAGGAGAGGGATGTGATTGGGTTCTCGTACACTGTACGTCGTGTCACTGAGGTCGAATATTTCTCCGACCCAGTGTACTACGTGACCGGTTAGTGTTGGTACGGTAATCATCCGTACCGACACTACCGAAGATTCCCGTTTGGTCACTTTGTGAACAACTAACCGACGGGAAGTCGATAAGTTGTACGTATTAGTTGATGGTCTTGGGTTTGCAAAAAACTTTACAGGCACAAGCCATGCCTGGGCTTGCA
>BLSH010305637.1:366150-384197 GCA_018402905.1 Glandirana rugosa | reverse complement strand
GCAAGCCCAAGCCATGGCTTGCGGTAGGCTTGAAATAGGGCCATTTTTCTTCCTTTTGCAGCCCTCTAGCACTTTCCAGGACTTTTTTACAGTCATTTTTGTGCCGAAAAGTTTGGGTCCCAATTGAATTCAATGGGGTTCGGGGTCCGGGATAAAGTTCGGATGGCGTTCGGTACCGAACCCGAACGTTTCCGGAAAGATTGGCCGAACCCGCAGAACCCGAACGTCCAGGTGTTCGCTCAACTCTAATAATGACAACAGAAACTACCCAAATGACCAACAAATGATCAAAAGTTTACATACCCTGGGGATTTTGGCCTTACACAAGTTGACACAAAGGGGTTTGAATGGCTATTAAAGGTAACCATCGTCACCTGTGATCTGTTTTCTTGTAATTAGTGTGTGTTTAAAAGGTCAATGAGTTTATGGACTCCTGACAGACCCTTGCATCTTTCATCTAGTGCTGCACTTATGAGCACAACTGTATACAGTATCTCACAAAAGTGAATACACCCTTTCACATTTTTGTGACAACACTAAAGAAATGACACTTCGCTACAATGTAAAGTAGTGCGTGTACAGCTTGTATAACAGTGTAAATTTGCTGTCCCCTCAAAATAACTCAACACACAGCCATTAATGTCTAAACCACTGACAACAAAAATGAGTACACCCCTAAGTGAATATGTTCAAATTGAGCCCAGTTAGCTATTTTCCCTCCCCGTGTCATGTGACTCATCAGTGTTACAAGGTCTCAGGTGTAAATGGGGAGCAGGTGTGTTAAATTTGATGTTATCACTCTCACTCTCTCATACTGGTCACTGGAAGTTCAACATGGCAGCTCATGGCAAAGAACTCTCTGAGAATCTGAAAAAAAGAATTATTGCTCTACATAAAGATGGCCTAGGGTATAAAAACATTGCCAAGACCCTTAAACTGAGCTGCAGCCCAGTGGCCATGCCCATACAGTAGTTTAACAGGACAGGTTCCACTCAGAACAGGCCTCACCATGGTCAACCAAAGAAGTTGAGTGCACATGCTCAGCAACATATCCAGAGGTTGTCTTTGGGAAATAGACATATGAGTGCTGCCAGCATTGCTGCAGAGGTTGAAGGGGTGGGGGGTCAGCCTGTCAGTGCTCAGACCATACACTGCACACTGCATCAAATTGTCTGCATGGCTGCCAGAAGGAAGCCTCTTCTAAAGATGATACACAAGAAAGCCCGCAAACAGTTTCCTGACGACAAGCACACTAAGGGCATGGATTAGTGGAAAGATGTCCTGTGGTCTGATGAGACCAAGATAAACTTATTTGGTTCAGATGGTGTCAAGTGTATGTGGCAGCAACCAGGTGAGGAGTACAAAGACAACTGTGTCTTGCCTACAGTCAAGCATAGTGGTGGGAGTGTCATGGTCTGGGGCTGCATGAGTGCTGCCAGCACTGGAGAGCTACAGTTCATTGAGGGAACCATGAATGCCAACATGTACTGTGACATACTGAAGCAGAGCATTAACACCTCCCTTCCCAGACTGGACCACAGGGCAATATTCTAACATGATAACGTCCCCAAACACACCTCCAAGATAATCACTGCCTTGCTAAAGAAGCTGACGGTAAAGGTGATGGACTGGCCAAGCATGCCTCCTGACCTAAACCCTATTGAGCATCTGTGAGCATCCTCAAATGGAGGGTGGAGGAACGCAAGGTCTCTAACATACACCAGCTTTGTGATGTTTTCATGGAGGAGTGTAAGAGCTCTCCGGTGGCAACCTGTGAAGCTCTGGTGAACTCCATGCCCAAGAGGGTTAAGGCAGTGCTGGAAAAAATGGTGGCCACCCAAAATATTGACACTTTGGGCCCAATTTGGACATTTTCACTTAGGGGTGTACTCACTTTTATTGCCAGCAGTTTAGACATGAATGGCTGTGTGTTGAGTTATTTTGAGGGGACAACAAATGTACACTGTTATACAAGCAATACACTTACTACTTTACATTGTAGCAAAGTGTCATACTGTATATACTGTGTATATAAATATATATATATAGATAGATAGATAGATAGATAGATAGATAGATAGATAGATAGATAGATAGATAGATAGATAGATAGATATACAGTTGTATGCAAAAGTTTAGGAACCCCTGACAAATGATTGTCATTTATATATATTTGGGTGTTTGGATCAGCAATTTCATTTTGATCTATCAAATAACTGAAGGACACAGTAATATTTCAGTAGTGAAATGAGGTTTAGATAGGTGCATCAATTTGGGCACCCTTGTCATTTTGTTGATTTGAATACCTGTAACTACTTAGCACTGATTAATTGGAACACACAATTGGTTTGGTGAGCTCATTAAGCCTTGAACTTCATAGAAAGGTATTTAAGGTGGCCAATTGCAAGTTGTTGTTCTCTTGGACTCTCCTCTGATGAGTGGCAACATGGGGGCCTCAAAACAACTCTCAAATGACCTGAAAACAAAGATTGTTCTACATTATGGTTTAGGGGGAGGCTACAAAAAGTTATCACAGAGATATAAGCTGTCAGTGTCCACTGTGAGGAAATGGAAGACCACAGGCACAGTTCTTGTTAAGGCCAGAAGTGGCAGGCCACATAACATATTGGAGAGGCAAAGGGGAGGGATGGAGAGAGTGGTCAAAAACAGCCCATAGACCACCTCCAAAGACCTACAACATCAATTTGCTGCAGATGGTGTCCCTGTGCATCGTTCAACAATTCAGCGCACTTTGCACAGGGAGAAGCTGTATGGGAGAGTGATACGAAAGAAGTCTTTTCTGCACACACGCCACAAGCGGAGTCGCTTGAGGTATGCAAATGCACATTTGGACAAGCCAGCTTCATTTTGGTCATAATAAGGGGCATTATGCATGGCGGCAAAAGAACACAGCATTCCAAGAAAAAACACTTGCTACCCACAGTAAAATTTGGTGAAGGTTCCATCATACTGTGGAGCTGTGTGGCCAGTGCCAGTACTGGGAATCTAGTTAAAGTTGAGGGTCACATGAATTCCACTCAATATCAGCAGATTCTTGAGAATAATGTTGAGGAATCAGTCACAAAGTTGAAGTTACGCCGGGGCTGGATATTTCACCAAGACAATGACCCAAAACACTGCTCAAAATCTGCTCAGGCATTTATGCCGAGGAACAAGTACAATGTTCTGGAATGGCCATCCCAGTCCCCAGACCTGAATATCATTGAACATCTGTGGGTTGATTTGAAGCAGGCTGTCCATGCTCGGCAACTATCAAACCTAACTGAACTGGAGATGATTTGTAAGGAGGAATGGTCCAAAATACATTCATCCAGAATCCAGACACTCATTACAGACTATAAGAAGTGTCTAGAGGCTGTTATTTCTGCTAAAGGAGGCTCTACTAAATATTGATTTGATTTTTCTGTTGGGGTGCCCACATTTATGCACCTGTCTAATTTTGTTTTGATGCATATTGCACATTTTCTGTTAATCCAATAAACCTCATTTCACTACTGAAATATTACTGTGCCCTTCAGTTATTTGATAGATCAAAATGAAATTGCTGATCCAAACACCCAAATATTTATATAGATATAGATATTATATACGTTACTATTATACAATATATGCTGTAAATAATACATTAATCTAAAACTGATTTAGAAGCCCTTGTTGCAGAGGAGGAGGGTCTAAAACAGCAGTGTTTTTATTGTCAATGTTTCAATAAAGCTCAGCACATCTGTCTCAAGACACTACAGCATGGACGTGATCAGACTAATAAACCCAAAACCCCACCCACCAACAACAACCCCTAGTGATGACTTCACACAGTGCAAAGGTTAAAAGACACATGCAGGGTAGAGATCAAAGAAAGATCACACAAGGAGTAAATCACAATAGTTAATCAAAAAAGCAAAATATACAAAATCCCAGCTTAAATAAAGCTATCAAAAATAGCTCCTGCATAAAAATGCAAATTGTAAAAAAAAAAAAAAAAAATTAAACAAACAAAGCCTGTAATAAACATTCAAAAGATGGTCGCCATAGCACATGACAAACACCTGGCAGGCACGGACTACCCCTAATAAGTACCATGATAAAATAATAAAATAACAAGTGATGTGCTAGGATCACGTAGCAACAAATTAAATATGACCAAATAGCTACAGAAATACCATCCAAGACCAAACACCCCATGTGTGCCAAAAGTAAACAATTGTAGATGTGTGGATAGCACCCAACATAACACAAAATATAGTGCACAAAGATAGAAATATATACAAATATACTTAATATACTGTAAATCAATACTCCACAACCAGATAGAAGAAACCAGAAGACTCAGAATCAAGAATAGTTGCAGTGGAGGAATGATGGTGGAAACCCCAAGACTAACACCGCTAAGGAGAAAAACACATACCATCTCAAACATAAGGAGTGGGTGTGGAAACCTAGTAAAGCTTCCATTAATGAAAAAGGCTCTGGACACCCAGAACACCACACAGAAGAATCAGTCTAGTATAGCACCAAAATGGCATAAAATAACAAGATAACATAAAACACAGACAGTGCACAAAGATAGGAATACATACAGATGTATGTAATACAAATCAATATTACAATATATCAATACTACACAACCAGATAAAAGAAACATGAGGATTCAGATATATGAATAGTTGCAGAGGAGGAATGATGGTGAGATCCCCAAGACAAACACTACTAGGAAAAGAGCACGCCTGAGTGGGTATGGAAACCAAGTGAGGTTTACATTAAAGAAAAAGGGTCTGGACTCCCAGAACACCACACACAACAATTTTTCTAATATAGCACCAACAAGTCAAAAAACTGCAAAATATAGCATAGCACACATTTTCAAAACGTTTTCCAAAGAGATCAGGGTCAGAAAGTAAGTATGAAAAAGGCCATCAGTTGGATATCCACCCAGTTAGGTAGCATATATACCACTAACTGTTCTGCCCATTATATCTTATCCCATCAGATTTTATTTTATTTTATTTTATACTGTTTATTATTTAGATATCTGACAATGCTGCTTTCAAAATGTAAATGCTTATTCCAAAAGCCATTTAGGTTTGAAAGGAATGCCATAAAAGAGGCTTCTTAATGGAATTGGATAACTCCTTTTCACACACATAGTAGACTACATATTTACTTTTTAAAGGTGACATTTATTGCCACCGTTTTTTTGTAAAAGCTGAACTTTTATAGCTCAGATAGATGAGAAACTAAAAAAAATAAAACATTTTGATGACTCGAGTAGATTAGACTTAAAGGAGAAGTCTGGGGTGTACAAAAAACAAATACACCTACTCACCTCCATGCTGTAGCATGTGTCTGATGCTGCAACTGTCCCCTGTCAGCTCTAACACAGAGAACATGACCAGTGATCAGTCTGGCCAGTTCTGAGCAGAGAACAATGGCTGGCAGTCACCACTCTCCGCTCTGCTCCTTCAGCACTCACTAGAGTGTCGAGCAGGAGATGGGGCAGGAACAACTGACTTTTTGCTCTCAGCCATCTTTCCATCAGGCAGCTGGGTGAATCCTGACAATTTGGTCTGGATCCTTCCAGAGCCTGGAGCTGCTCTGTGATGTCAGCTAACAGCCTGCTTTAGCCCACTGTCAGCTGATTCTGAATCACAAGAGTGCAAAAGTAAGGACACTCCTGTGACCCAGAAGAGAAGTATGGTCAAAAAAGCTTTAGCCATACTTCTTTTTTAAACTGACTACTTTTCCCAAAATGTGCAAATAAATTTTGCCTTACAGTATAAGTAAAACCAAAACTTTTTTGTCTTGGGTATAGTGGTAAACTATTGGAACCTGTCAGATTTTCACATTTTTGTGCTCTTTTCTGGGTAGATATATATTGCTGTTTATCTTGTTGACTATTGTCATTGGGACAGAAAGTGATGAAAAACCTAACATTTTTCTGCTGCCAGTGGAACAGGAGTAGATGAAAAAAATTGCAATGGGGACACCATGTGAAAAGTATGCAAAATTTTACTGCCGTCACAAGAATTGGAGTTACATTTTTCATTAGAGATGCCATAATAAAAGTACATAACAAACACAGGCACAGCTTTCTTCTTAGTAGAGCTGCACAGAATTCTACCTTGGCTATCCACTCATCTCACTTCAGTTCTACCTAACAGAGTCTTTCAGATTATAAATAACAGATGATTCAAAGACTATATTGGTTTGATTTTATTAATTACTAAGTAATACTCTTTTTAGAGCATTCTTATAAACAGTACATGGCATTTCCACTGCAATATTCCACAGTGTTTCAGGCCTTTGTATTAGAATCCCATGTATACAGTATTTTTGTCTTTTTGCAATTGTAACTCACACACCAATTTCAGATTATTGTTCATTGCCCTAAAAAAGAAAATTGAACGCACATTTTAAGTCTTGTCAGAGACTATTTTAAGTTAGTCTTCTGAAATATATTTCACGCAACCCTTTATTGAAACTTTCTTCCTAGGTTATTTTATTGACACTTTTGCTGAAATCACAGTTCCCTATAGAAGCAATTTTAGACAGTAAAAGGAGAGGAATATAATTATATTCTAATAAAAGAAATAGGATTTTTACAATCCATTTTTACTGTTCCTCACCTAGATAATATATCATTTTCATAGTACTTTTTTATTCCATCGTATTGGCTGACAAAAGTCAGTTAAAGGAAAACAAACACGCAGTTTATTCATAAAATAGTAAAATGAGTTCATAACGAAAATATGTGTGGAAATTGAAATTGAATGTAAAATTAAATAGAATCATTCAAAGTTCAAATATTTCCACAAACAAATACTTGTTTACCCTAGTCATTGGCATTGAAACATTAAAAGTTAGTAATTCTTTCAAGGACACAACAAAGGACAAGTTACATATTGATGAAATACCTACCAGTTAAAAGGTAACTGGCTTGAAAACCATTGAGTTCAAACACAACACCAAGTGTTCACTGTATGTTCTAATATAAATATTATAGAAATATATTTTGTGTTATGTAAAAAACAATTGATACTTCTTGTATCATCTCAGAAGTGATAAAGGCGGGGGGTGTGGCCGGTGGTGGAGCTTGATGGAAGTGTGCTAGCGAGCTCCGCTTTACAGAGGCTATAAGCGACGCACAGCGGACCCGAGATTACTCACGGCAGCCAGAGATCCTGGAGATCATAGAGGACAGCATGGGGAAAAAAGAAAACATGGGGGGGGGCCCACAAATTGGGTAAATTGAATAGCCCAGCTGTGTCTCCTAATAAACAAGATGGCGCTGGTCCCTCCTCCTCCTCACACAGACACACTGTGCCTCAACTGCTCGCACAGGAGATAAGGAGAAAGAACAGGAAGAGCTGCACAACAGTGACAAGGAGGACACAGCAGTGGATATAAACAGCCCAGGGAAATAAAAAAGAAGGATCTCTTCTTCAGAGGAGAATGTAAGTGGAGCTTCATATGACAATAACCATATGCTTATAAATAATACACATGAAGATAAACTACATGCATTCCGGGGCGCATGCGCGGAGCCCAGCGAAGCGGTCATGCGACGCTGAAGCTCCGATATCCGTGAACGGCCGGAACACTAAATACAGCTCCCAGGCCAAAGCACACACTCCGACCTGACCGCTAAACACCCGGAGAAGCAGGAGGGGCAACAAATAAGCCGAATATGGCCCACGGAGCGGGTAAACCCACCGGCAAAACTTTGCCTATAATGGAGGCCCTGAGCCGCGGCACTCTCAAGATGGCGCCGGCTCAATCCGCTCAAGCCGCCCAGCATACCGCCAACAACAACACAGCTTGCAAGCAAATTAATACTCTGCCTGAGCTACCTGACCATGATGAGCCTACAATCCACACAGATCCTGAACAAGGTATGCCGCCGGCTATTATCCAGCAATTCGAAAAAATGCTGCACAAGGCCCTTAGGCAAACATCAGAACATATTACAAGTAGCCTCACTAAAGAAATCAGGGATCTGGGCTCACAAACAGCTGCCCTGGAGGACAGAGTAGATGACCTAGAAGTTGGGGCACAAGATCACCTTGCAGCCATTGAAAACCTGAAAGAAGAAAACCTTCTTTTACAATCCAGATTGGAGGACTATGAAAATAGAGACCGCAGGTCAAACCTCTGCATCAGGGGTATACCTGAAACAGTCATAGTCCTACAATCAACTATAACTGCACTATGCCAGGAGCTCCTACCGTCCCTACCATTCGAAAGGCTTGAAATGGACAGAGTACATAGAGCCTTGACACCCAAAAAACAAGAAGGCCCACCTCGCGATATAATCGTTAAATTCCACTATTATCGCGCCACAACTTAAACTTAAAATAGCAGATCTCAAAGATAGATCTATGGGCAATAAGGTTAAATTTCATGGCATCCCAGAGAGTATCAAAAATGCAGGTCTAAAACAATTCCTGAGGCGGATGATTCTAGATCTTTTACCAACAACTCCACAACAAGAAATTGTAATTGATAGAGCCTACAGGCTCCCAAAACCCTCCCATATACCGGAGAGACTACCATGTGATGTAATCACAAAAATCCACTTTTATCATGGTAAAGAACATTAAATGCAATTTGCCCAACAACACTCTCCACTGCCAAACCGATATGTGGGAATTATACTCTATTTGGATCTTTTGCAAGTGACCTTATTGGCATGCAAGAATCTGAATTCCATTACTAAGATTCTTCGGAATCATAAAATAATTTATAAATGGGGGTTTCCCACTAAAATAATAATTGAAAGAAATAATTATTCCCATACAATACACACAATTGAAGACGGCCTTAAACTCCTCAAAACCTGGGGGCTACTATCACCAGATGAAGAAACCAATGCCACTAACAAGCATCCTCCTGAAAAGATCCTCCAGCAATGGCACAACAATCCTGGTTGATTAAACAACCACACAGTCAGATACTGACTATCTTATAGACCCTGTTACAAGTTATTATCTTTTCCATTAGTTTCATTGGAAAGGACTATCTCAGGTCACTCAATATTCTAGGAGACCTTCTGTATGATGGCTTATTGCCTACACCCTCGGATCAAAAGTGCAGGGTACAGCAACTCCCTTTTTTTTCTCTACCAGTTCTGCTGGGAACTATCCCAGATGTTTAAGTTCCCCTTCCTATCCATCCCAATGGAAGCTACAGTTCTCTAACAATCATCACCAATGCTCTGATTGTACTACATGAGACTGAAAACATTTCTTCAAGCAACATCACTTCTTACTATGGCGCAACTTAAGATTTTATCTCTTAATGTGAAGGGTCTTAACAGCCCATACAAAAGGAAGACCCTATGGAATGATGCCATGAAACCTAATAGTGATATATTGTGCATCCAAGAGTTGCATCTCACAAAAGACAATCCCCCCAAATACTCTTACCATAAATTTCCACAAATTGTTTTTCCAACTCCAAAAAAAAAGAGGCGTTGCAACTATTATAAAAGACTCAGTCACCTTCCAACTGCTACACTCTAAAAATGACCCCCCCAAGGTAGATACTTGATATTGGTGGCAAATGTCGACAACACAACCCTCACTATTGCCAATTTATATGCTCCTAACTAACAACCTATTCACTTTATCAAAAAAAAAACTCAAGAAAATAAGAAAAATGCAGAAAGGAAATGTAATTATTTGCGGAGATTTTAATGCTCCAATGGACCCAACCATCAACACATCCAAAGGAACACACGCAGTACAGTAACAGACTTAGCAACCTTTTCTCACAAGAAGATCTTTTTGAGCCGTGGAGATGCCTTCACTCAACAGAAAAGTACTTTACCTTTTTTTCTAGCATACATAGGTCTTACTCACGTATATATCTTTTTCTCATAGACAGATTTCTCCTGCAGAGGATAACAGATGCTCAGATTCATAATATCTCTTGGTAAGATCATGCACAGATCTCACTAAATATCACAATGAACCACCTACCCTCTAATACTTCACTTTGGAAATATAACACCTACATCCTCTCGCAGGAGAAACATCTGTTTGTGTTAAAAAATAGATTGAAAGAACTTTTTGAGATTAAAAATGTACATTCTACTTCCACAGCTAATCTCTGGTGCACACATAAGGCCTACATTAAATGACTATTAATACAAGCTGCCTCCAGGGAAAAAAATAAAAATTACAAACAATAAACCAACTTATGAACACCATTTCCAATCTAGAAAAAACTAACTAAGCACCACTAGGAATGAATTGAGAGCTGTTTTAATTTCTGACCATGAAAGGTATCTTAAAAAGACTCAAACTGAATCATTACTCTCAAGGTAATAAAGCAAGTTATTAGCTTCCCAAATACACCAAAGACAGAATAGACATAAAATCCCAAAACTGATTCATCATAAGACAAGTAAACTCATTATTAATCCACAGGAAAGAGCAGACACCTTCTTAGAGTATTATGATACAATCTAGATAAGGATAAGGAAATACCACAACCTCTATTAGCAGATATAACTACATTCTTAAAAAAATCAACCTACCCTCTATAAACCCTGAAACATTGCAAAAAACTTAATGAACCAATCTCTATAGAGGAAACTAGTAATGTAATTAACTCCCTGCCTCTCAATAAGGTCCCAGGAGTTGATGTCCTATTGAGTGAATATTATAAAGCAATATTATCTTAGCTCCACACCTAACAAAGCTATATAACCAAGCGGTCAATAACCACCCATTCCCTAAAGAAATCCTAGAAGGCATTATTATCATGATCCCTAAACCGGGAAAGGCTCCTTTTCCCCCAAAAATTATACCTGAAGAGAATTGCCAACATATAAAAAAACTCAGCTATCTTGGATTAGGAGAATGGTGGCAATTAAAATGCTAACTCTACCAAAAATCTTATATTGCTTTTGTGCTTTACCCATTCCAATACCAGCTTCTTATCAGTTCTTTAACCACTTCAGCCCAGAAGGATTTGCCCCCTTAATGACCCGAGCACTTTTTGCAACTCAGCACTGCGTCGCTTTAACTGACAATTGTGCGGTCATGCGACACTATATCCAAACAAAATTGACGTCCTTTCTTTACCCAAAACAGAGCTTTCTTTTGGTGGTATTTGATCCCCTCTGCATTTTTCCTTTGCGATATAAACAAACAAAAAGCGACAATTTTGAAAAACAAACTTTTTTTTTACTTTGTATTATAATACATATCCAAAAAAAACAAAAACAAATGTATTCATCAGTTTAGGCTGATATATATTTTTCTACATAATTTTGTTAAAAAAACATTGCAATAGGAGTATTTTTATTTTTTTACTAGTGATGGTGGCCATCTGCAATTTTTATTGGGACTGTGACATTGCGGCAGACAGATAGGACACTTTTGACACTTTTTTGGGACCATTGACATTTATACAGTGATCGGAACTATAAAAATACACTGATTACTGTATAAATGTCACTGACAGGTAAGGGGTTAAACTCTAGGGGGTGATCGAGGGGTTAAGTGTGTTTCCTCAGTGTGTTCTAACTGTGTGGGGGCTAGGCTGGAAGGGCATTGACAGATCTAGCTGTTTACTTCAACAGTAGATCAGTGTCATGTCCCCTGACAGAATGGGGATCTGCCTTGTTTTACCATATCAGAGGACGTTTTATTGGTACTGAATGGCAGATCTTCCAGGCTAATGAGTGGCGATCCCACTGATGAAGAAAATTGTATTGAAAACTCTCCTTCCGAAATTTGGCCTAAGGCAGATTCCCATTCTGCCTTTGTAGAAGGCGATCACAGGTCGCTGGTGGACATCGGGTCTGCGGGATCCGTGGGCATGCTCCTGCACCATGTAGTGGGCACGCGCCCATAATACTACGGCATAATACAGCTATGGCGATTCACACAGGAGAGCCGACCTGCTGCCGTATAATGACGGTGGCTGGTTGGCAAGCGGTTAAACAAATTATCGCCAAAAGTAATAACCTTATCTGGCAGGGTAAAAAACCAAGAATCGCATTAGCAACCTTAACCACAACAAGAAAAGAAAGGAGGTATGAATCTACCCGAGGTTCATCAATACTATATTGCTACACACTTAGATCAGATGAAATACTGGTTCACCCCAAACACAGATAAATTAAGGTTGAATATTGAAAAAGAAGTAACTAAAGGATATGATCTATTTGCTTTATCAGTAGCCTACACCTTACTTCCAAAACAAATTATACCCACTTATATAACCATTACATCCACATTGGTAGCATGGAAATATATACTAAACAAAACATAATTTTTGTAAAATATATCACAATTACATGTTCCCTTAAGAATGATTGATGATTGTAAAGCCCGCGTCTCCTGTAATTCACTTGTGACCCAAGGTTTAAACTTCTATGAGACTTTACCATGTGACCAAAAAACTACCTTGTCCCCATCTACTGTCCCCCATCTACTCTCCCCACATGCTCCCTTCCAACCTATGAACCCCCCCCCATGATCCCCACACAACAAGATGCAAGCCGAATGCACACTGAAGATAATGTCCCTAAATGTCAGGGGCCTGAACACCCCTGAAAAAAGATCTGCTCCTCAGGGAAGCATCTAAACTCAAGGCCCAGGTAGTCTTTATACAGGAGACTCATTTTAAAGCACTAAACATTCCCAAATTTCAAAATGAAAAGTATCAGCACACCTATCACGCCCCATCTCCAATTAAAAAAACAAAAGGAGTAACCATCCTCATTGCCTCATGACATCCTCACATTGTTACATCCTCATTGCCAAAAACCTCCCATTCCAGCTTACCGCTCATCTAGCTGACCCGGAAGGTCGATACATATTTGTCAAGGGCAACATCTATAATAAACCAGTGACTTTTGTCAATATCTATGCCCCAAACAAGCACCAAGTTCCTTTTATCAAGAAAGTGACAGAAAGACTTATTCCGTTTCACGAAGGAATGATTATCCTAGGAGGCGACCTTAACATCCCCCTCTGCCCCAACCTTGACTCCTCAACTGGATCCTCCTCTCTACATATTGTGTCCTATGTCAAATTAAAAACCAAATGCACTTATTGTCCCTCCACGACACCTGGAGAACCCTCAACCCCGATACCAAGGACTACACTTATTATTCCCCCTCCCACAACAAATACTCACAAATTGACTACCTCCTCCTCACCCAAATGGACCTAGCTTATCTCCAAGAAGCCTCCATAGAACCTATGTATATATCAGATCATCACCCCATCACCATGACCCTCCGCTTCCCCAACTTTGAACAGAGACACATGAGCTGAAGACTAGACCCACAAATATTATGTGATTTGGCTAGTAAGGAGAACGTAAAGCTCTCACTGCAAGACTATTTTACACTAAATTCCTCCCCTGAGACGTCGGCCATGAACCAGTGGCTAGCCCACAAATGCGTCATAAGAGGCAAATGCATCTCTTTAACAACGCAAATGAAAAGGGAAAGGCAAGCTACAATCATGGCACTAACCACAAAGATCCGCATACTAGAGGCCTCTCATAAACAGAGCAGAGCCAAAACAGATTACGCAGCCCTGGTTGTGGCGAGACAAGCTTTGCTAGAAGAATTAGACAGACAGATCAAAAGGAAATTTGCATTAACCTCAAAACTCTTCTATGACCAAGCCAACAAAAGTGGCAGACTTTTGGCTAGGCTGCTAGGAGGTAAAAGAGCTCAAATGACAATACACTCCATCACAAACCGCTCAGGGACAAAAATGAATAAGACTGAAGAAATTGCACAACAATTCGTTAACTATTACTCCAAATTGTATAACCTACCCAAACACCCTGAATGCCTCCAGAACCCACAATCCAGGACAAAAGCTATTGAGGATTACCTATCAGAGCACAAACTCCCTCAGCTTACCCCAGAACAAGCAGCCTCCATCGACACCCCTCTAAATTCTGAGGAGCTCCGACTAGCCTTAAAAAGCCTGAAACCTGGGAAAAGTCCGGGGCCGGATGGCCTCACTAGTCTATACTACCAGACATTTTCAACGGTATTAGCCCCACACTTCTTAAACGCCTTTAATTCCTTAAGCAAGTTGAAAGAACCTCCCAAAGACCTGTTAGAAGCTCATATTTCGGTCATACACAAAAAGGGGAAAGATCCCACATTAGTGGAAAACTACAGACCCATATCTCTACTAAATGTAGACATCAAGATCTACACAAAGATATTGGCCAATAGACTCCTACCCCACATTCCCAACTTGATATCTCAAAACCAAGCGGGTTTTGTCCCTGGCAGAGAAGCCCATGATAACACTATCAAGGCGCTTCTCTTCTCTTCTTGGCTTAGGACACTTTATGCAGAACAGCATCTTGAGTCTCTATTCAAATCCACAAGCCAGGGTCAAGATAAACGGCCACCTATTGGACGCCTTCCCCATCCGGAACGGAACCAGACAAGGATGCCCACTTTCCCCTCTAGTCTTTATACTCACTATGGAACCTTTCCTCTCTCGCCTTCAAACAAACCCAGATATCACGGGCGTCACAATTGGAGACCGCACCTATAAGATAGCTGCCTTTGCTGATGATATCCTTCTCTTTCTTACAAAACTGGATATCACCATCCCAACCTTCTTACAGAATTCCTCCGATTTTGATCAATATCCAACTTCAAAATTAACATTAACAAATCTTTCGCTCTTAACATCTCTTTATCCGAGAACACTGTAAACAGATGTCGGGACTCTTTCCCCTTTACCTGGAAGTCAGACACGGTCCCATACTTGGGCATTCAACTCCCTACCACGACAGCAGCACTATATGCATTGAACTTCCTCCCCTTTCTACAGGAATTATCAAAGGATCTCAACACCTGGGAGAAGCTGAATCTCTCCTGGTTTGGGCGGGCAGCCACCATCAAAATGACATCCCTCCCCAGATTCCTGTACATTGCACAGGCAATACCCATTGTCCTTCCCAAATCTTTATTCTCTTCCATCAGGTCCCAAATTAGCTTGTTCATATGGAAGAGCCATCCGCCCCGAACAGGCCTAGCCAGACTCTCTGCCCCCAAGCATAAGGGTGGTATTGGTCTACCATACATTCAAAGATACCACAAAGCAATACTGTTGGCGAGAGTAATAGATTGGCACATACACGACAAGGCTAAGGACTGGGTTCTCCTTGAACAGTCAGTCCTAAACCACCCTGTCCAGGACATAATTTGGCTCCCAAAACAAAACAAGGAAATAAATAATACAAATTTTCCTTTACTCACCCCCCTTATCCAGTGTCTCCGGGAACTCTCAAAATCCACTTCAATAGCATCTCTCCCGGGCCCTATGACCCCCATACAAAACAATCCTAACTTCCCTCCAGGCTGTTCAGATGCCATTGCCAAATTCCCACCCAACTTCCGTCCAAGAGCCCACTATTTTTTCACCCATGGTGTCTTTCGAACCAAGACAGACTTAACCAAATCCAATATTGTAAAATCAATACCCACTTGGTCTTACCTACAGATACGACACTTTCTCACTTGCTCAAAATAGAAAAACCTCTATCTTAAACCCCAGACCACTTTTGATAGACTCTGTGAATCCCAACCTCAGAGACATCTCATTGCAAGCCTACACGCATTGCTTTCCTCCCAACAACCAGACCACCTAGCTGCCATTATGAAAACCTGGGTAACAAACTCCCCTAACTCACCCCCTGACGAGGAGTGGGAAACAATCTGCCTCACGGCACACAAAGGCTCCCGTAACGCCTCCACACAGGAACATAACTATAAGTTGCTAACCCATTGGTATAGGACACCCGCTCTACTTCACAAAATGTACCCCCAGTGTCCTGACGAATACTGGAGATGTGGGAGCCCAGGAGGCTCGTTGAAACACATCTGGTGGGATTGCCCAATTATCAAAGTGTACTGGGAACAGGTTCAAGACATAATAAAACAAGTCTCCACTTACCCAATAGACTTTGCCTATCACCAATACATCCTGCACTACTCCGAAACTATGAAACACTTATACCGCAAATCACTGGCTATGCACATGATAACCTCAGCCAGAATGGGCATCCCGGTTCTCTGGAGGCAGAGAACTGCCCCCTTGCTCAAGACCTGATTCATTAGACTGAATAATCATGTAAATGGAGGAATTAATAGTAATCTCTTCGGACAACCTAAACAAACACCATAAAACCTGGATGCCCTGGATCAATTTCCAGAGCTCAGAGAAATATCGTGCCATATGTCAATCTTTGTCATGTCATGACAAACAGGAGCTTTCTTTCTCTCTTCCAGAGGTCGACGACCCCTACCCTGTGGAATTACCTAAGCTACTAAATTGCTTTCCCTCGACCCCAATGGGCTAAACCCCCTCCCACCACCCCATTCACCACTCTACCTCTCCCACACCTTCCCCACCCCTAACCTCCCCCCTCCTTTTTTTTTTTCCTTTTTTCTATGAGACATTACTAACCCCTTCCCCCACCCACAACCAACGAATATCCAAAGTGCCCATCCCTCCAACACATACCTAATATCCAACCACAAGTCAATTTTGATTGCATTCGCCTTGATCATCTTCACCAATAACGCCTATATTGGTATCCTATAATAGATATACTCGTTACCAATCTAGGCGGCCCTGAAATTCTACCTATTTGTAAAGGCACATATTAATATGTTCTGATGTAAACGTTTCCTTTGTCTATAATGGCACTATTGTTATCTACCATTGCAACCCACTGTTATAAATGATTATTATATTGCTATTGTATATCCTTGCAATTTTCTCAATAAAACTTTTGTGGAAATAAAAAAAAAGACAAATTTTGAAGACAAATTATTAATTCCTACAGAATTATGGAACTTTATTTTTTCCAACAAAGGGCATAATTATAAAGGAATATCCTTCCTGTATAATATCATATCTGCACTTCCCAGGGATGAAAAGAGCAACAATATGCTCAAATGGGAAAAAGATTTATCCCAAACCTTCACCTGGAATTCCTGGCAAACCACCATCAAAATAAATTTCTTGTATTGAGCACTGGGAAAATCCCCAAAAAATCCTGAACCGATGGTACATGACATCATATAAAATCTTCCCAACCTCCTCCCCTATCTGTTGGAGATGCAATGAACAAACAGGCATACTATATCATATGCTCTGGATCTGCAAATCTCTTTCTAACTTTTGGAATGAAGTATCAACCTATATTGTATTATTTACAGGTAACCTTTTACCTATTTCATCAGCAATGGCTTTACTGGGAATCAACCTTGATATTTAATTAGCTATAGAACTATTGTTGCTAACATTATTATAGCGGCAAGGTTTACTGTTACCCGTAAGTTATATTTGAGATTTAATATCTCTTCATATATGATTTGGGTTAAATTAAAGTTAACATTTATTAGTAAATAGTATAGAGATCTAAAGAATCTACAGCAATCTATCTATTATACCCTGCATATGAAGAAACACATAGGTTAAACTATAGGAATTAGGTTATATTTAGAGTTGAGCTAACCCGAACTGTGCCAGACTTTAGGGTGTCCGTGTCCTGAACCCAGGCATTTGAGAAAAAGTTTGGGGTTCGGGTATTTTTTTGCGCCTGTTGAATAGCTGCAGGGCAGCCAATCAAGAAGCGTTTCACTCGTTTGCCCTTAGAAGCCATCACAGCCATGCCTACTAATGGCATGGCTGTGATTGGCCAGTGCATCATGTGACCCAGAGGGATGTGATCATACTCTACTAAAAGATTTCGATTAGACAGGGAGTGTCGTCGTCGTAGGAGAGGGATGTGATCATACTCTACTACACTGTTCGTCGTGATACACTGAGGTCGAATATATCTCCGACCCAGTGTACTACGTGACCGGTTAGTGTCGGTACGGTAATCATCCGTACCGACACTACCGAAGATTCCCGTTTGCTCACTTTGCGAAGAACTAACCGACGGGACGTCGATAAGTTGTCCGCGTTTTTTTATGGGCTTGGGGTTTGAAAAAGAGTTTACGGACCCAAGTCCTG
>BLSH010305637.1:310320-333552 GCA_018402905.1 Glandirana rugosa | reverse complement strand
CCAGAAAACCACAACGACTCGAGTGGCCACGTAAGAAAGAAAAATTCATACAAGGTTTGTCAACTAAACCGGTGTGGATTACAAAAACGATAGAGAGACTACCCAAACAAAACAAAAAAGTCGGATTACTACCGAACGAAGTGACTATCACTGTCGAGAAACCTAGAGTATAACTCTCAACTGTTGTTGTCTAAGGTTTACGTTTATCGTGTGAACTTTACTTGAGACCCGGAAAATAGACGAGGAACATTTACCCTATTACTCCCTTATTGTGTGTGGACCGGTACCTTGCAGACTCGTCGGTTAACAAAACAAACCCATCAGAGAGATAGCAAAAACATTAGGTGTGGCCAAATCAACTGTTTGGAACATACTTAAAAAGAAAGAATGCACCGGTGAGCTCAGCAACACCAAAAGACCCGGAAAACCACGGAAAACAACTGTGGTGAATGACCGAAAAATTCTTTCCTTGGTGAAGAAAACACCATTCACAACAGTTGGCCAGATCAAGAACACTCTCCAGGAGGTAGGTATATGTGTGTCAAAGTCAACAATCAAGAGAAGACTTCACCAGAGTGAATACAGAGGGTTCACCACAAGATGTTAACCATTGGTGAGCCTCAAAAACAGGAAGGCCAGATTAGAGTTTGCCAAACAACATCTAAAAAAACCTTCACAGTCCTGGAACAACTTCCTATGGACAGATGAGACCAAGATCAACTTGTACCAGAGTGATGGGAAGAGAAGAGTATGGAGAAGGAAAGGAACTGCTCATGATCCAAAGCATACCGCCTCATCAGTGGTGGTGGTAGTGTCATGGCGTGGGCATGTATGGCTGGCAATAGAACTGGTTCTCTTGTATTTATTGATGATGTGACTGCTGACAAAAGCAGCAGGATGAATTCTGAAGTGTTTCGGGCAATATTATCTGCTCATATTCAGCCAAATGCTTCAGAACTCATTGGACGGCACTTCACAGTGCAGATGGACAATGACCCGAAGCATACTGCGAAAGCAACCAAAGAGTTTTTTAAGGGAAATAAGTGGAATGTTATGCAATGGCCAAGGCAATCACCTGACCTGAATCCGATTGAGCATGCATTTCACTTGCTGAAGACAAAACTGAAGGGAAAATGCCCCAAGAACAAGCAGGAACTGAAGACAGTTGCAGTAGAGGCCTGGCAGAGCATCACCAGGGATGAAACCCAGCATCTGGTGATGTCTTGGACTTCAGGCTGTAATTGACTGCAAAGGATTTGCAACCAAGTATTAAAAAGTGAAAGTTTGATTTATGATTGTTAATCTGTCCCATTACTTTTGGTCCCTCAAAAAGTGGGAGGCACATATACAAACTGTTGTAATTCCTACATCGTTCGCCTGATTTGGATGTAAATACCCTCAAATTAAAGCTGAAAGTCTGCAGTTAAAGCACATCTTGTTTGTTTCATTTCAAATCCATTGTGGTGGTGTATAGAGACAAAAAGATTAGAATTGTGTAGATGTCCCAATATTTATGGACCTTACTGTATGTCAAGACTTTCTGTAAGGTATATTTGTCTGTGAGAAAAAGATCTATTCTGGAGTTTACTCCATGAGCGGGTGAGAAGAAAGTGAAGTCCCTTTAGTTGCCATTTGCACATTGCCATACATCATAAAGGTCTTCATCAGCAAGGAACGTTGCCAGTGTTGTCGTTTTTTTTATGGGAAGGGTTTGAGGAGTCAATGGACTCAAGGGTTTCGTTGAAGTCCCCACATATGACAAGAGGGAAATTTTTGTACTCCTGAATTTTTTTTGAGAGAATTTTATAGAATTTGCAGGAAGGGTTGTTCGAGGCTTATACGTTAATTATGCTCAGTCTGGGGTTCTTGTAGTTGTCGGATACTATGAGGAACCTGCCGTTGGGGTCAGCTACCACCTTAAGTAGCTGAAATGCTATTGTGTTTTTCACTGCAATCATCACTCCCCTTTTTTTTTAATTTGTGCTTGCTGTGAAAATGTGTGGGAACTTAGGGTGGGTGCATTTAGGGGGATCACTAAGATTAAAATGGGTCTCTTGTATACATATCACATCACATTTTGATGTGAGGGCTTCTCTCCAAAGGAATGATCATTTATAGGGGTTGTTCAGTCCCTTGGTATTGAGGGAAAGAATTTTTAGAGCCATGTGGGCTTGTGTGGATTGCTATAAGGGATACGGCTGTGCACATAGCAGTATGGGAGATCACTTCTCTCCTGTACAAAGGTTGAACTGTCATAGAGAGCATAAAATAAATCTTGCGAGTTATAGTTGGACCTTGTGAAGGAATTGGCGTTACCCCCTACGGGGAGAGGGAGAAGTGAAGGATAGAGAGAAGAGGTAAGAGAAGATCAGGAGAATGGGAGTAAAGAGTAAATATGCGTACTCAGTACGCCTCACAGTGGGAGGGAAATAAGCATTCCCTGCAAATAGCAGGGACAAAAACAAGTGTAGTAACAGTTGTAACACAGTGAAATGGGCCGCTAACACGGGGGGGGGGGGGGGCAACAGTGTCATCAGTCTTTAAAATTTCTTTGCCTGGCCTGAGCATTGTAGTGTTCATTTGTTCGTTGTGTTGCGCCAGTCACTTTGAATTTGATTTGGTTTGGAAAGGCTGGCGGCCCTTTCAACTAGTAATGGGTTGAAGCCCCAGTTTTGGAGCTGTTTCATCCCTTGTTTCAGTTGGGTTATGGTAGTAGTTTTCCCCAGGTGTGTCATTATTATTTTGGTGGGAAATCCCCACTTGTATGTGACGTTCTGTTGCTGTAAGACTTTGGTGATGGGTGCCATCTCTCTCCTCTTTTGGGCTGTGGCTGCAGAGATGTCTGAGTAGATGGCCAGTGTATGGTTCTGGGAATGGTGTAGCGTTTCTGGCTGCTTTTAGTAGTTTTTCTTTGGTAGCAAAGAAATGTATATGGAGTAGGACATCCCTAGGTTTATCGGCTGCAATGTGTGGGGGCTTGAAGATTCTGTGAGCTCTATCCATGATAAACTCATGTGGTGTTAGCGTTGGTACCAGGGTGCTAAAGAGGATCTGGAGGTATTTCTTGAGGTCTGGAGGGGGAATTGACTCCGGAACCCCCTTATTTTGAGATTGTTCTTTCTGGAACGGTCCTCGAGGTCTGCGAGCTTAGCTTGAACCCTTTGGAGCTCATTAGCCTGGTCTTGGTGGGCATCCACCATCTCATTGTATGCTTGTGTAAATTCAGTCAATTGCCTTTCCACTTTATCTGTTTGGTCACCCAAATCATCTACTTGAGATTGAATTCTGGATATAGACCTAGAGATGTCTTTTTGTATGCCTTTCTGTAGCATTAGGATCATTTGTTTTAATGTGTGCTCAGAAACTGCGTTATCAGTAGTGGGAGCATTAGCAAGGGAGTCAGCCATCTCATCCTCTTCCTCATCTTCCTTGCCACTCCCCCCCTCCCTCTCATAGCCCTGAGTGCTCTTTTGTTCCTGTCTTTGCTACTGCTGCCCTCTGGTGTGGAGCTGTCCATCTGCTCAGCGCCCTTCTCCTCTGGGGCAGAGCGCGGCGGGGAAGCATGTGTGCGCTCTCTGTCTCTCTGCCCAGCGCCATCTTGGTCCCTGTGTGGCCTGGAGCTGCCGATGAAATCTGTGAGGTGGTGAGGCTCGGGCGGCTTGTTATTGTGCTTGCGGGACATCGTGGTGGGTTGCGGGGTCCTTCTGTGCCATTTGAAGCTGTGTGGCTGCTGTGTGGCAGGTGTCAGGCCAGAATATGTCCCCTGTGTCAGCAGAGCTCTCTTGCTAGGCAGCCATTCAGGATCATGGCCAGGCTCCACACCAGGAATCCCTCTTTTATTGAACCATGCCTGTTTGCATATGTTACAGCTGTAAGGAGATATGATTGTACCAGAGCCCAGGGTCACTTATAGAGAGCTTCAAAACTGTTGAATGAAAATTGAACTTGTTCCTCCTAAATATTCCACAGGATACTTTGCAAATGCTGCCAGGGTACTTAGCAAACAGAATAAGACCAATAGGAGCAAAGCAGGCTTTAGACTTCAATTGTGACTTTTGAAGAATGCATTAAAACCATCATTACTGAAACCAAGGGAAGTATTTACCTACCTCCCCCTGTATCTTCCTTGGCATCATGTTTATTTCAAAAGTAATAATAACTTATTTGCACCTCAGGTGGCAAATATATATGAGAAACCTTACACGTTTTATATCTGCAGATATGACCATTTTTTAGCTTAACCAACATACATAAACGTGGCCTTACATTATTATTATCCTTTGCAAACACAACAGTTATATTTGGGTGCAGCACGGTTTGGAGGAAATTGCATAAACTATAATTTTCCATTGCTTTAAATCATAGTCTGATTAGACATTAGCAAAAATAAACAAAAAAGGATAGTATTTATCTTATCATATTAACTGCACGAATAGATTAGTTACATAATTTTTTTACCTTAAAGTATAACTAAAGGAAAAACTTTTTTTGTTTTTAGTTTTGAATGGAGTGGAGAGGGATTAGAACACCTGCCAAGTTTCCTTTGCTGTCTGTGCTCCATTAGGGAGATTCAACCTCTCAATTTGTCCTGTTTACCATTATCACTGAAAGTAAAAGAAAATTCCAGAAATGTTGGGTTCCCTAACTTTGGAGGGATTTCCCCTCACTTCCTGTTTTGGCTATGGGACAGGAAATGAAGAGAAATCTCCCAATTGGGACACAGATGGACAAAAAAATTTGACAGGGTTTATAATCCTCTCTTGGGCTGGGTTCACACTATTGTTAATTGGATGTGGCTCCGGTGTGAATTGCACAGGAGTCCTGTGCGTATTCTGGTCCGTTTCAAGTCCCAATTATGCCAAAAATTTGAGCTGAAACAGTGAATGGGGATGCACCGCACCCTTGCTGTGAGGCGCTCCATGCTGCAGTGTGAACCCACCAGCCTTACTCTATCCAAAATGAAAAAGTTTTGCCTTTACTTCTATTATAGCATAGCTAGATATGATATAGATATACAGTAGCTAGTAGATATCACAAACTTGCTGCATTAATTTGACCTTAAACTAACTGTGTAATTTAAATCTTCTCTACCTATAATATAATTCACCCTCTTAAGCTTAATGAAATATGATAGATAAGAAATTTAAATATCATTTGTTAGTTTATCTTGTGATAATTTTCTTGTATGTTCATTTCACAAACATACATAAAAGCTTAGAATAGGTATTTTGTTGATAGCTTTATTTGCTCAGGAATTGTTAATTTATCACCACCTTAGACAGCTACTTAATCTGCACTCCGCAATAAACACCTAACTGAAATGTCATTATTTTCACTCCAAAGCTAGTGGTATTTTAGTTCAAAGTTCTTTGTTACTGTAATGCAGCCAGGCTGTATGTACATATAGGCAGGGAGATGTTGATTAGAGTAGCGCTTAGTAAGGCAAGTCAGACTGCAGGAAAGCCGGTCCACTGCTTTTACTGTATGTGTGTGAACCACAGTCCAACTCTCCTATGTGCTTCCCGCACAATTTTTAAACCCTTGTTGCATTTTTTAAACCTTTTAACACATTTTAACCCTTGCTGCAGTAATTAGCAGAATTAGAGAAAAACAGTAAAACAGAGACATATTCATTACTATCAATAGAAGAAAAGGTGCTACTACCCTGGATTATGTAGAGATTGTCCTGAGCTGTTGGGTGCAGGATATGCATTAGCTCAGCTGCTAATGAAGTAAATGGATAGAAGACAATTCGCAACTCCATACGTGCTCTTCAATAAGTTAAAATTTATTGTAACGCCATAAAAGATGAATAAATACAGCAGATGTTAACGTGTTTCAGCCATAATGGCCTTGTTCACAACTCAACATCATGGCTGAAACGCATTAACATCTGCTTTTATGTATTCATCTTTTATGGCGTTGCAATAAATTTGGACTTATGGAAGAACATGTATGGAGTTTCAGATTGTCTTCTATCCATATTCATTACTATATATGCAACCTGCCCATATCACATAAATAAATTAAGAGTGTTCAATTGGACTTTAACGACTTCAGATCTGTGCTATGGCAGATTGACTGCTACAGCACAGACCTGCTTTGTCAGGGACCCGTCAATTGATGGGGCTCATTTGCGAGATCAGGCACTGATGTGGACAAGAAGGCTGATGCCTTAAGAGTTCCCTTCGCTGGAACTAAGGGGCCAAGCCCAACCCCTGAAAAACAACCCCACACCATAACCCCCCTCCGCCAGATGATTTGGACCAGTGCACAAACCAAGATCCATAAGGACATGAATGAGAGAGTTATGGGTGAAGGAACTTGACTGGCCTGCACAGAGTCCTAATCCCAACCTGATAGAACACTATGGTCAAACATTCCCATAGACACACTTCTAAACCTTGTGGACTGTTTTCCCAGAGGAGATGAATCTGTTATAGCTGCAAAGGGTGAGCCAACTCAATATTGAACCCTACAGACTAAGACTGGGATGCCATTAACATTCATGTGTGTGTAAAGGCAGGCGCCCCAATACTTTTGACAGTTTAGTGTATATTTTATTTACTTTTTCCTAATAAATAGGATTAAGAAAGATGAACATTTTAGCTAAAAGTAGGAACAAATAATGATGTATGCACAATAACAAAAACTATTGCACCTGCCAGTAAACAATCTCTTCATTATGTGCTATTAAGCGATGATGAAACGTAATACATGAACTTTGGCAAAACCCTAAACAAAATGTGATGAAAGTGAGATCATTTATAGGGCAAGGCTGTTTGCTATTTGAAATATATGATATTTCATGCAATCCTATCATTCAATATGGTAACATTTTTTATAATAAAAAATGACACTACAGAAGGAAACAGTGGTCATAAAAATAGAATTAGTATAAATTAAGCCACAGGATTATAATTAGTAACTCCGTGCTGCCAGGTACTTATAATTGTATTCATCTAGGGAATCACATCTGGTCTTTCCTGTCGGTTTTTGGCATGATAGGGTACAGTGTGAGATCAATGTTATTAATGATCCTACAAGCAAGTATGCCAGCTTTATCTCAGATGTTCAGATTAACACGTGATGACTTCTGAGACTGACCTTAGTCAGTAACAAATAAGTACAGATATAACAAGCAACAAACAAGCAACAGTGATATAAGGTGTGACCCTTTGCTATGGAGTACTTCATCATCTGCTATGACAAATAAACTAGATGAATTATCCCTTTATACTCCTGGGACATACACTTTGCTCCTGAATATCAATCCCTAGCAGGTAGTAAATCTATTTTAAACAGCAGCATTTTCCTTCAGTATGTTACTCCACTCAGTATGTGGTTTAAAAAATGACTAGATGTTGAAATCTATATATTTTACATTAAACAAAGAACAGCATGCAATACACAAAACTCAACTTTGAAATGTAAACACTAACAATGAACTTCTATGTTTTGCTCCCCTTTGATCGTTTAAATATTCCAATGAAAACATTTTGTTCTATATGTTCAATAAGTGCCAAAGTATCTGTCTATTCATCCAGAAATATTGGGAGCTAATAACTCCTTGTGATCTCTGCCTCTGCTGACTGTTATCAACTACCATTCTTCCTAGTTCTTTCTGTGGATTACAGAACATCTCTTCCCTATTTATAATACAAGTGAAGATTGGGAGCTTCACCATAGATACAGTGAGTGAAGATTGCCACCCAAGGATATGGAGGGTGTTATGGACAAGGTCAGAAGGTAGGAATAAAGAAATATAAGCCTGAAAAAAAAGAAAAGTATGGCATCCACCAAATCCAAAACCTGCCAAGCTACAATAAATGTATATTTTTTTTGGTTTTAGGTACACTTTAAAGTTTGAAACTGTGAAACTGCAATATTTACTTGTGTATCTTTTGTATTTGTGCTGACTTAGTAACATAGTAGTCCAAACACACAATGGAATTTAATACAGTGCTGAATTACCTCCCCCCTTTTTCTTATTAAAGGAATTACTCACAGCTACTGTGAAGTAATGTGCAATGATCACTGTAGGAAATACTACTATGGACTATAGGAAAAAGAAACAATAAACACCACACTATTTAACCACTTGCCTTGACGGCGACAAAGTGGCTCGATAACGCAAACCGCCATCATACGACGGTGGCTGCGAGATCGTGCACTGTGAGCGCGTGCGCGCCGCCGAAAGCGCGCACGCAAGCTCACTGTGTTCAGGGGGGCCAGGAAGCGGGTGCGGCAGACTCGATCGCCGCCGGCTACCCGCAATGCCCCCCCCCGCAGTGAAAGAACGGAGGTCCGTGTAAGTAAACACGGACCTCCGTTCTGTGAGAGGGGGATGGGCTGTGATCACAGCCTTCATCTACATGGAAGCTGTGATCACTTCCCTTCCCCTGCTAGGGCAGCCCACACACAGTTAGAACACGGCCAGGGAACACAGTTAACCCTTAGAGCGCCCCCTGCAGGTTAACCCCTTCACTGCCAATGGCATTTACACAGTAATCAGTGCATTTTTATAGCACTGATCGCTGTATAAATGCCAATGGTCCCAAAAAAGTGTCAAAATGGTCCGACATGTCTGCCCCAATATCTCAGTACCACTAAAAATCGCAGATCGCCGCCATTACTAGTAAAAAATAAAAAAAAAAAACCCAGAAATTAATTCTCATCATCCGTAAACGCAGCCACTTTTGCGCAAACCAATCAATAAACGCCGATTACGATTTTTTTGTATCACAAATATGAGGAAGAATATAAATCGGCCAAAACCGATGAAAAAAAAAGTTTTTTTGTATTTTTTTTGGATTTGTATTTTAGCAAAAAGTAAGAAATTTGTTTTTTTTTGCAAAATTGTCGCTCTTCTTTTGTTTATAGCGGCGATCAGAAATGACACAGCAATGATCAAATACCACCAAAAGAAAGCTCTATTTGTGGGAAAAAAAGGACGCAAATTTTGTTTGGGTACAACGTCGCACGACCGCGCAATTGTCAGTTAAACAACGCAGTGCCGAATCGCAAAAAGTGCTCTGGTCCTAAAGTGTGAAATCCTTCAGAGGCTGAAGTGGTTAAAGTGACAGTACACTCTAATTTTAAAAAATCTATTCAAGTAAGTATTCTTAACTCAAAAAAAGAAAAAAAAAACATTTTGCTCTCAGCCTCCTCTGGATGTCCAAATTCCTTTTTTTTTTTTTGCTGCTGTGATCCAGCTTCTTAGAGTGTTAGAGTTAGAGTGTGTATGTAGGCACTTAACCACACTCTCTTGCTCACACCCAGAATGAATTTGAGAGGCCAGTGGCAACCAGTTGTCATTATCAGAAATGACTGCACTGATGCCTTGGGTGCACATCTTCAGCAATGCTGCACTGATAAGAAAAGAGAAACAGGATTGTGGGAAGGCAAGGTAGTACATTTGCAATAGCTATGTATTTGTTATGACCAAAGTTCATATTAAATTTAACCATAGTGAAATTCTGTGTTTTGTCTGTTCTGTCAAATATATCTCATAGTTAATTATTCAGAATTATTCATATTCTTACAGATTCCTAGCCAAGAAGCTTGCTAATTAAAGTGGTAGTAAACCCTCCTATCATTTTCAGCCAAGGAAGCTGCCATCTTTGCCTCTGTTTAATCTACAACTGCCATGATGCTGCACATGTGATCAGCTATGACACCAGCCATTGGATGGTTTGAGAGTTTGGTTTAGAGCACAACCAATGGGAGTGTTACATTTCCGGCATGTGCCGGAAATGTGACTGGTTTTTAACCTGTTAAATGCATGGGTTTACTACCGCTTTAAGTATATTAACCTAGAAGAACTATTGAGCAATCATCACAACTTTGACCTTTATTAGTTTTACTGTTTTAACCTTGCACTGTGAGTTAGTTATTGGAAGGTAAAATAGACCAATGGGAGATTAAATAGATTTTTCTTTTCGAAAGGAATAATGATTTATTCTAAAGTTTGGCACCATGTTATCGCTATAGGTTTCTGGCTATATTCACAATGAGAAGTATTGTAGCAAAACTGAGAAACATATACTGGGGATGATTTCATAAAAGGAATAGAACATGTTTACTTGTCTTAGTTAATAAAGTAATGCTTTGGTAAATCAAACCATTTAATCATGTGCAGGGCAACATCAAGTCTTTTTTTTTCATTCCTTATAAAATACAGAATTTGCAGAGTGAGCATAGCTTTACTTTACTAAATGAATGTTCTCTATTTATTTAGTAAATCGACCCCAAGATAAGAAATTTGTAATCTATTATTTTAAAGGGGGTCTTTAATGCTTTTTAGGGCAATATTAGTTTGTCTTTTATGTAAATGTTTATGATTCACATTACATATATGTTTTACAAATAAGCAAAATATAGTATGTACCCATGATGCTGCTCTAAACAACATTTAGGATTTCCAAAATAACTGGCTCCTATAACTGCCTAAAAGGACAGCAAACAATAAACCAATAGTGATTTAGCCCTTTACTACTCTATTCAAAACAAACAAAACATGTTGGATATACTTAATGTAAAGTTATACAATAATTACCATTGTGAGTGCAATGTGGATTTTCCAACACCTAAATATATTTTTTATCATTAGTTTATTTTTAAAATGTAATATTATATAAGTATATTTGAAAGCTTAAAAACAAGCTACTACAGAATGCAAAAAGAACCATTTTTTTGTTGCCAATGCATATTAAGTTATTTCATTTCATTTTGTAAGATTTTACATCTTCCTTTTGTGTGCATTTTACCTCTTTCTTTTGTATAAAGTTCTAGGTGGTTTTCTACCTTTCATCATTTTCCTCAGTGTCTCTCTCTATTTAATTTCCAGTCAGCATCCCTACACAGCTGGATATAAAAGCATCATGCTGCGTCTAAGAGACAGGATTCATTGCTTTACCAGAACACAAAAGTAGCACTCTTGGTTTTTTTTTCTACTGCTTGTAAATACCTGCATGATATTAAAAGAGTAATAGAAAAAACTCTTAATCTATGAAAATGTATTTGCAAGATACTTAAAACATTTTTTTAAATTGGACACAATGTGCCTTTGCAATGTTCATGGAATTAAAGTTTATGTTTTTTTTCGTAAAATATCTTTGCTGTTAGATAACAAACACAATGTAAAATGTTAATGGTTTAGTGAATTCTGTGCGACACATAAATTACAACATCATATTGTGATAATTTCTTGTCATGGCTTAAATGCAAAGTGAGAAAACTGTCCAGTTTACTTTAAGCGTGATAGCACTGATTTAGCACAGTGTAATGTTTTATATCATTTTAGTGTGATTGATGCATTTTACATTTTAACTAGAGTTGAGCGGACACCTGGATGTTCGGGTTCATCGGGTTCGGCCAAACTTCGCGAAAAAGTTTGAGTTCGGCACCGAACTTGACCCGTACTTGACCCTGGAACCCCATTGAAGTCAATGGTGACCCGAACTTTTGGGCACAAAAATGGCTGTAAAAAAGTCCTGGAAAGGGCTAGAGGGCTGCAAAAGGAAGCAAAATGGGGGTAAGTGTAGGACAAGTGCACTGCAAACAAATGTGGATAGGGAAAAAACTTAAAATCCCATAAAAAATAAAAATTGGAGGAGGAGGTGGATGTAGAGTAGGAGCCTAGAGGTCGAGGAGGCGGTGACCATGGCGGTGTAGGTGGAAGTGGCGGTGGAGGAGGAGGAGGTAGCCAACACTGTTTTTTGTTTGTGTGGTTTTTTTCTAGTTGGGGTAGCCCCCAAAATATTGAGACATATTAGAAAAAAAAGTATACCAATGGCTGTGTGAGTCCAGTCTAAATGTCTATTCTGCACAAGGTACAGACAAGTCTTGTGAGATCCATGCCTGGTTCATTTTAATAAACGTAAGCTTGCCCATGTTGGCTGTGGACAGGCGGTTGCGCTTGTCTGTGATAACGCCCCCTGCCATGCTAATCCCACATTCAGACAATATACTGGCTGCAGGGCAGGCCAGCACCTCCAAGGCATAAAGGGCAAGCTCAGGCCATGTGCCCAATTTGGAGACCCAGAAGTTGAATGGGGCAGACCCATCAGTCAGTACGTGTAGGCGTGTGCACACATACTGTTCCACCATGTTGCTGAAATGCTGCCTCCTGCTAAGACGTTGCCTATCAGCTGGTGGTGCTGTTTGTTGTGGCGTGCTGCGGACAAAGCTTTTCCACATTTCGGCCATGCTAACCCTGTCTTCTGAGGTGCTGGCGGTGCCGCAGCTGCATTGGTGACCTCTTCTTCCTCCTCTGCCTTCGCCTTATGCTTCCACTGAGCCCCCGGTGTCATTTGGGAATGCCCTCAGCAGCGCATCTACCAGCGTGGTATTGTAGTCGCGCATCTTCCGATCATGCTCCAGTGAGGGGATTAAGGACGGCATGTTGCTCTTGTAATGGGGATCCGGCAGGGTGGCCACCCAGTAATCAGAACAAGTTAAAATGTGGGCAACTCAGCTGTCATTGAGCAGGCACTGCAGCATGTAGTCGCTCATGTGTGCTAGGCTGCCCAGAGGCAAAGACAAGCTGTCATCTGTGGGAGGTGTATCATATGTGTCCTTCGTATACCCCCAGCCACGCTCCAGTGATGTCCACAAGCTGCGTTGGGTGCCACCCTGCTGTGAACACGGTTCCTCCTCCTCCTCATCATCCTCCTCATCCTCCTCCAGAACTGTGCCCTGGCTTGAAATTTTTTTACCTGGCCTATGCTGGTGCAGGAACCCACCCTCCGAGCCACTTGTGAATGACTGGCCTGATAACCGTGGAAATTACCCCTCTTCCTCCTCCTCCTGTGCCACATCCTCTTCCATCATCGTACAAAGTGCTTTTTCAAGGAGACATAGAAGTGGGATAGTAACGCTGAAAACAGCATCATCGGCACTGGTCATGTTGGTGGAGTACTCGAAACACCACAATATGGTACACTGGTCTCGCATGGAGGCCCACTCATTGGTGGTGAAGTGGTGCTGTTCTGCAGAGCGACTGACCCATGCATGCTGCAGCTGAAACGCCACTATTGCCTGCTGCTGTTCACACAGTCTCTCCAGCATGTGCAAGGTGGAGTTCCACCTTGTGGGCATGTTGCATAGGAGGCGGTGAGAGGGAAGGCCGAAGTTCCGCTGCAGCGCAGACAGGCGAGCAGCAGCAGGGTGAGGACGCGAAAGCGTGCACAGATGGCATGCACTTTCTGCAGCAGCTCTGACATATCCGGGTAGTTTTTTAGAAATGTCTGCACCACCAAATTCAGCACATGCACCAAGCAAGGGATGTGCATCAAACCGGCTAGGCCCAGAGCTGCTACGAGATTTCGCCCATTATCGCACACCACCAAGCCGGGCTTGAGGCTCAATGGCAACAACCACTTATCGGTCTGTTGTTCAATGCCCGTCCACAGCTGCAGCGCAGTGTGGGGTTTATCCCCCAAACATATCAGTTTTAAAACAGCCTGCTGACGTTTCCCCCTGGATGTGCTGAAGTTGGTGGTGAAGGTGTTACGCTGAGTGGATGAGGAGGTGGTAGAGGAGGAGGAAGCGGAGGAGGCAACAGGAGGCAAAGAGAAATGCCCTGCTTATTGGTCCACGTATCAGTGGTTATGTGGACCTTGCCATAGATGGCGTTGCATAGTGCACACTTACTCTTGTCCCCGACTTGTTTGTGCAGGGAAGGGATGACTCGCCTGGAAAAGTAGTGGCGGCTGGGAACCACGTACTCTGGGATAGACACCGCCATCAGGTTTTTAAAACTGTCCGTGTCCACCAGAGGGAATGACAGCATTTCTAAGGCCAGGAATTTTGAAATGCTGGCATTCAGGGCCAGGGATCGTGGGTGGGTAGGGGGGTACTTCCTCTTTCTCTCCAGTGTTTGGGAGATGAAGAGCTGTAAGCTTCCATGGGACCATGGTGTGGAAATGCTTGGGGACGGTGGCGGACATGGTGCATTGCTGTCACATTATCTGTTTGCTGGGTGGCAGGTGACACTGGCACTGTAGAGGTGGAGGAAGAGGCCGAGACAGCAGTAGAAGAGGAAGCAGGAGGAGGCCGAGACCTTTCTTGGATTTTGAGGTGCTTATTGCACTGCAGCTCGTGCTTTGCATGTAGATGCCTGGTCATGCAGGTTGTGCTCAGGTTTAGAAGATTTATGCCTCGCTTCAGGCTCTCATTGCACAGCGTGCAAACTACTCGTGTCTTGTCGTCAGCACATTGTCTGAAGAATTGCCACGCTGGGGAACTCCTTTGAGCTGCCTTTGGTATGCTAGGTTCCTGGGTGTGGTGGGTAGTAGCAGGCATACTGTCTAGGGGACGTCCGCTCTGCTTTTGCAACCTGCTTCCTCTTTTGTTGTGCTGGTGCCTCTGTGCGACCACCACCACTTCTTCCAAACTGCACACGTCACTCGCATGACCTTCATTCCATGTGGGGTCTAGGACCTCATCATCCTCCACATCATCTTCCACCCACCCTTCACCACTGCCCTCCTTGCCAGTCTGCACACTGTGGAAAGCCGCAGCAGTTGGCACCTGTGTTTCGTCATCATCAGAGACATGCTGCGCTGGTGTTTCCATGTCCTCATCCTGAAACAGAAATGGTTTGGCATCGGTGCACTAAAGTCTTCCACTTCTGGAGCAGGGCTATGTGGATGGCCCACAGAAAGCACCCCAGCAGAGTCATCAAAAAGCATAAGAGACTGCTGCATGACTTTGGGCTCAGACTGCTTGGCTGATTTACAAGGGGCTGAGGTGAAAGACAGATGGCCATGGGGTTCAGGTGCCAACTCTGAGCTTTCATCAAGGGACCGGGTGGGAGACAATGTGAAGGAACTGGAGGCATTGTCAGCCACCCAATCTACTATGGTCGCCTGTACTTGTTCTGGTCTCATCATTCGTTGAGTGGCATTCGGGCCTACCATATAACGTTAAAGGTTCTGTCGGCTACTCGCACCTGAGGAAGGTGTTTCACTTGTGCGTGTAGCTGGCACAAATCGACCACGTCTTCTCCTTGCAACAGGAACTTCACCAACACCACCAACACCAGCAGCACCAGCAGCACCACGACCATGTCCCTTATTTGACGCTCTCCTCATTCTGGACGCAAATGTACTATGTAGCACTATTTATTAGTAATAAAAAAAGACTAATAAATTTGTATTCTTTTTTTTTTTAAACCAGCAATGTAGATGCATTTTTTATTTTTGTGCAAGAAATGCACCGCTGGCCGCAAATGTAGTATCTAGAATATTTTTTTTTTAAACAAGCAATTTAGACGCACTTTTTATTTTTGCGCAAGGAATGCACAGCAACCACTGGGTATGACGCTGAGCATGTGCACTCAACTTCTTTGGTCAACCAGGGCAAGGCCTGTTCTGAGTGGAACCTGTGCTGTTAAACTGTGGTATGGCCATGGCCACCATGCTGCAGCTCAGTTTCAGGGTCTTTGCAATCTTCTTAAAGCCTAGGCAATCTTTTTGTAGTGCAACAACTAGTTCTTTGCCATGAGGTGCTATTTTGAACTTCCAGTGACAAGTATAAGAGAATAAGAGTGATAACACCAAATTTAACATACCTGCTCCCTATTGACACCTGAGACCTTGTAACACTAATGAGTCACATGGCACCGGGGAGGGAAAATGGCTATTTGGGCCCAATGTGGACATTTTCAATTAGGGGTATACTCATTTTTGTTGTCAGCGGTTTAGACTTTAATTGCTGTGTGTTGAGTTGTTGAGTTGTGTTTGAAGGGACAGCACATTTACACTGTTATACAAGCTGTACAGTCACTACTTTATATTGTAGCAAAGTGTCATTTCTTCAGTGTTGTCACATGAAAAGATTTACTAAAATATTTACAAAAATGTGAGGGGTGTACTCACTTTTGTGACATACTATATATATATATATATATATATATATATATATATATATATATATATATATATATATATATATACACACTCTTAAATTTAAAATTTCAGCCAGGAAACTTATGAACATACATATTGGTGTGGTGAGGTAAAATATATATACATTATATATCAAAGCTATATCAAAGCACTTTGGACATTCTTCTGCATTATTATTCAGATTTGTTAATATGTAATTGCTGGCAATACAAATCACTGTAAAAAGCAGAATGTATTACTCAGTCTAGACACGCTATGTGCCAGCTATATCTCAAAGCTACAACTGCCTGCATAAAATGTTTATCTTACAATAAATTTTGGTTTAAATGCTAACATGGGGTCACCACTGCCAACAACGTGCCTAAATAAAAAGTTAAGTAGAAAAAAAAAGAAGCTTAATATTTATGTAAATAAGTATATAACTTTTTCCATACCTTTCAGCTAGTTTTGAAATAATAAAATCCAAGCTGCATCATTCCAATGAGATTCAAGAACAGCCTTACATAACCTTTTTACCCCAGAGGAACCCTTGTAATACTTATCAGGTCTCAGGGGACCCCTGCTAAAATGATTATGCCTACAGCTCATGATACAGTAGTGAGTTCAATAAGTTGCTAAGGTTTTAATCAAAAGAATATGAAATGTACTGTGCTTAGAATATTTGCACCCAGAACAGATATTTTTTTAAACATGTTCCTGCTGTAAATAAAAAGAACTCTTTTTAATAGTAACATTTAAATAAAATGTATAACGATAACAAACAAAAAAACAAGAAAAGCAGACTGTAAAAATTGAGATGTCCTTTGACATTAGCTGTTAGTGTAGAAGTGAACCCTTGCATTAGTGGTAAGTGGAAAATTGTTTACTTGCAATAGGGGTCAGGGTAGATGATAACTGTTGACTACTCAAGAAACCATTAGCAACCTCAGGAGCAACTTTAGTTAAGAGAGATTGCTCCAGAAGATAGATTTCAGATAGGGTAATACAAAAAGGAAAAATGTAAAAAAAAGTGTATACCAGATCCCTATTTTTTTCAAGAACTAAGATTCTGAATGGGTCGTGGTTTTAAAACTACAGCATTTACCCATTCTGCGGAGGCTAAGCATCATGTATAATAGCATATAATAGTAATATCACCACTGCTACAGTATTATAAATAAAAGCTGCCCACTGTCAAAGGTTATTAAGGGCATTGTAGATGCAGTCAGCACTGAGTCCTTTACCAAGTAACATCACTGGCCCTATTAACTTACATGGCTGGGAATCCCCTGGAGCAGTGTGGTAGTAACATAACTGACCAAATATGGCCATGTCCATATACCAAATATGTCCATAGTTTTCAGTGATGTAACCACATCCCTTCCCCTTGGTATATAAACCTAATGACAGCTCTGGAGAACTGTCATTTGTGGTGGGAGTGTGGCATAAATGGACAAGTCAACTTATCAATGTGGTTTTTCTTTTGATCATTGATGGGCACAGTTCATTGTGATTTATTCTAAATTAACAATTTGCAGATTTAAAAAAAAAATAACTTTGTGTGTGTTTTTGTTTACAACTGACATTTTTGTGAATGAGTACAGGTACTACCTCTCACTCATTTATGTAAGGAGAGGGCCATATATATGTAGGCCTCCTTATCTTAAAGGGGGCTTCCACATTCCGAAGAGTTCCCCCTTTGCATCCCCACAAACACTAGGCCAAGGTTGTGGGAAAGAAGAAGAGTTGAGCACATATATGACCTGCCAGATGTGGGCTCAGATAAGGGTCTGTTGTGTGCTTTGGGGGAACCCAAACTGTTTCTTGCATGGGGTTCCCCTTTAAAATCCATACAAAATCTCAGGAGTCTGGTATGTCATGTTTTAATTTTTAGCTTGGGCCGCTCTCTCTCATATCTAAAATCATATCTGAAGGGTCTGGTATTGATTTTAGGGGGCCCCATTTCACTTTTTTTTTACATGTATAGCAAAAATGTATAGCAAAAGTGACATATAGAAAAAAAAGCTGTTAAATCACTGTTTCCTGCAAACTTTGTCCCTACTGCATTATTTACCAAACCAATAAAGGAAGCTTGCAGGAAAATGTAAATTAAAGGCATGTTAATTTTCTTCTTTCTTTGCAAATGTAACTTTTGCTATACTACTTTGGAGTTGCTTTACTAAAGGCAAATAGACTGTGCACTTTTGCAAGTGCAGTTGCTCCAGATAATAAAATGTTAATAAATGAATACGAGCTCTGCTGACTACCGTCATCCAATCAAGTGAAAATAAAAATGTTTTTTATTTTCCTTGCATGTGATTGGATGTTCTTTGTGAAGTGAAGCTTTACCCCGTTTACTAAGCTCTGGAGCAAAAGTGCACAGTCTATTTGCCTTTAGTAAATTAACCCAATTGTTTCCATGGGAGATATGTGCTACTCCACAAGCAGGTTTAGGGGGCACACCAAGCAGGTTTTTTAAAGGAGTAGGGAATTTTTAATGTTATGGTTTTAGTGTTAATAAATTCCCTACTCTCTGTAAAATAGAATTTTTAAAAAACATTTTTTTGAACTGATACATGCATGTTGCCTGGGACAGTGCTCAGCCCCCGTGCACTTTTTTGCCAATTACTTGGCTATTGTACTTAAAAATGGAGAAAATACATTTGAAATATTTGATTCCCATTGACTTCAACGGGATTCAGATTTGGCATCCAAACTTTGGGTATGTTCAGCCAACCCTCCGTGAAGCTAATCCAGGTGTGTTCAGCTCATCCCTAAAAAACACTAAGTGTTATAATATTTATGTAATTATATGGACTGATTTCAAGAGGTTCACTTTCTTAACATATACAAACAGTAAAACTGGACAGGTGGTCAAAAAAAATAAATGACCATTGCCCAATACCTGTGATTTCATTACAACAGTGCAGTGTGTGATGGGGGGCATCTTATTATAGAGGGTGACCTAGGAATGATCTGTTGGAGAAAATCTCTGTTAAACATGATGGAACATTTAAGCTTTTTGATCTATCTGTATTCTTCCCCCAAGACAACAGCAATAGGAAGGCAAAGCAAATCAACAGATGTGCTCATAAGATATAAGTAAAGTTTACTTGTAGATAAATATCTTTGTTAGAACACTACTGTCCAGTTACTGTCAAATGTCTGAGCCAGAGTCTAGGTGAATATTATTGGTAGAGCTGCATTTGTATTTAAAAATCTGCTGGGTGTTTTATTTTTTCAAATCTGGAGTTGGAGTTTAGTTTTTTTAAAGACAATTAAGTGAATGTGATAGGTTTTAATGAAACATATCATTAAAGTGTCACTAAACCCTCATCATAAAAAAACTATAAATAAATGGTGTATTACATGCTGCTTATACTCACTCAGTCACTTGAGATTTTTTTTTTGTATTCTGCAAAAAATGATTGATCCTGCTTCTCTCTATCTCCACCTTCTGTTCATATCCCCAATTTACCTGGCGATTTTGTAGCTGTGGCGGCAACTCTGCACATGCTCAGTTTTGAATGAATTTCCATGCTGAGCATTTCCTCCCTATTACATCTAAACACCCCATGTGACTATAGAGTCACACGTGTGGACATATACAGAGTGGTAAATGACAGCCCACTCCCTCCCTCATTCTCTATGGCCATTAATCCTACAAGAATGTCAGGCATCACGTGACAAAATGTGTCAGCAAGCGGGGCCACCTGACATCATTGCACCAGAAGTTTGAGGTTGGCCATTGTACTTTCTGCTTGCTGGATGGATTTTTATTCTTAAGGGGCAATATGCTTTTATGAATAAGGTGATATTCTCTTGCACACTGTATGTAGTGCACTTCATTTGTGAGAAGCATTCTTTTAGGGGTTAATAATTAATACATTTTAATTGCAATACTGCACTGAGAATTTCTTTATTCCCTTAGGTGAATTGAGTAAAATGCTCTCTTCACTTGTGGAGAAGGTTGGAGGTGTCCAATTCAGGTGAAGTCCCTGACCCATGTTGTTGGGAAAGTTTGATTTGACCTGAGTGCGGGACAATATCTGAGGTAAGGGGCAGCATTGCATGGTGGTGGTACACAGCGGTGCAGCACAAGAATATTTCTATGTTGGAGTTCGTTTTGGCACATTTTCTATATGGACTGGTGTTTTGATGTTTGCAAGTTTATTATAAATCACAATATAAGCTGATTTAAAGGACTCCTAAGTTTTGTATTATTCACTTTTTTGTCATGTTTGGGTTCTCTTTATCACTATTGATATTATAGCACAATATATATATATATATATATATATATATATATATATATATATATATATATATAATTATGTTACGTATATATAATTATTGCATTTTTCTTTTTGTTGCACATATATGAGGCATACTTATATATATTTGTTGCACAGCACCTCTATTGGATATTATGTATATTTGATCTAGCAACAATTGACAGGCGCTAGAAGCTGCACTTTTTCTTATTGAATTTGCATTATAATATTTATTTGTAGCACTTTATATAGGGGCTTGGCGAGCGTGGGATTTTTTTTGGTGTTCATATTATGTGGAGTATGCATTTACTTCCTGGGCTACGATGCTCACCCGTTCATAACAAAGAAACTGAAATTGTAGTGTGTGTACAAAATTAGTGTTTTCATTTTGTTAAAGTGGTACTAAAGGTAAAGGGTTTTACATTCTCTGCATTAAGGTAAAAACTTTTCAATGTCAGTTCCCCCCCAGCCCCACCCCTAAATACTTACCTGAGCCCAATCTCAATACAGCACTGTAGAACCTTATAGCCACAGCATTCAATCAAGGCCTGATTGAGAGGGACCTATATGAGTTTATGTACATCGAGTGGCCAGTAACATCAACGTTTTATGCCCTCCCAAAGGTGCATAAATGCCTCCAAAAACCACCAGGCCATCCCATCGTGTCGGGTATTGGCTGCCATACAGAAAAGATAAGCAATTTAAGACCCGATGTTAAAAGATTACCATCTTACCTAAAAGACACCTTAGAACTCCTCAAAATTATGTGTCCCTCACTCAAAGGGGTTGGAAGTCATATCCACCTTCCTGAGGGAACTGGACTGGAATACTTGGCCCCTCAATGAATTTATATTACAACTATTGCCACATGTCTTTACTTGCAATACCTTTATGTTTAATGAGTCCTTTTACCTCCAGGTACAGGAGGTTGCGATGGGGACGTCCTGTGCCCCATCGTATGCCAACCTGTAATCTAGTTAGTGTAAATGTTACCGTGCTATGAGGTAGAATATGAGTGTGAGGTTATGGATAAGTTAGCTGCTGCCCCCACCTTATATCTGACAAACAGATGTTGGTATATGAAGATAAAAAATAGATGGTGGGTATGGCGCTGCTGAAAGATGTATATATATGTGTCTAAAAAATGGGTTAAAAGAGTAGAAAGTGCAAAAAAGTGTTAATGGGGTAAACAATGCGATAAAGTGCAATGTGCCGTCAAAGGTACAAATAAGCAGCGTGTGTCTCAAAAGGTGCAAAGTGCAAGGTGTGTATTAAGTGTTACGCATAAAGTGCTGAACACGCTAAACAGATAAGACCAAGAAATATAATGACAAATAAAAGTGAAAATAAAATGATGTGTTGTAAACCAAGGTAAATATTAAATATATAGTGCTAAATAAAATACAAAACTTAAAAAATGTATAAAATATTCCAACCCTTCAATCCTGTGCCACAATACCATGTAACACACATCCCAAGTGAACATAAAGCTATTGTGCTAGATGCAATGTTCCAATACAAATTCAGCAAGTAGTGTCCCAAAAAAACGTAAATAGGCTGTCACAGAGGATGAAATGCAGTCTAGATTGGTGTTCCCACTAGCAGCCACCAAATGGAGCTGGACTTATGGCTCCTATAGGGATCCCCTCTGATGCCGGCTTACTGTTCCTAGCCCAGGGTCTGCTGTGTGCAAGCTTAGTATGCCATTCCCGGGGTCCGGTACATGCAAGCACAAAAGGATCCAGGTGGTTAGATAAAGCAGAGTGCCACAGCAAATGGTATACTTTTACTCACTTCCAACGTTGGAGAAGTCAGACGTATGGGAGATCCCATGACGGCCTCAGATGACGTCCGATGACGAAACGCATATGGTGGAGCTAATCACGTCACTACACACTCATGACCCCCGGGCTGACTAAGCAACAGGACACCAGCCGTGGGATCTCCCATACGTCTGACTTCTCCAGTGTTAGAAGTGAGTAAAAGTATACCATTTGCTGTGGCACTCTGCTTTATCTAACCACCTGGATCTCTTTGTGCTTGCATGTACCGGACCTCGGGAATGGCATACTAAGCTCGCATGCAGCGGACCCTGGGCTAGGAACAGTAAGCCAGCATCAGAGGGGATCCCTATAGGAGCCATAAGTCCAGCTCCATTTGTTGGCTGCTAGTGGGAACACCAGTCTAGACTGCATTTCATCCTCTGTGATAGCCTATTTACGTTTTTTTGGGACACTACTTGCTGAATTTGTATTGGAACATTGCATCTAGCACAATAGCTTGATGTTCACTTGGGATGTGTGTTACATGGTATTGTGGCACAGGATTGAAGGGTCGGAATATTTTATACATTTTTTAAGTTTTATATTTTATTTAGCACTATATATTTAATATTCACCTTGGTTCACAACACTTATCATTTTATTTTCACTTTTATTTGCCATTATTAGAGTTGAGCGAACCCGAACTGTAAAGTTCGGGTTCGTACCAAACTTTGGGGTGTCCGTGACTCGGACCCGAACCCAGACATTTAAAAAAAAGTTTGGGATCGAGTTCTGGGTTCGGGTATTTGATCACGCATGTTGAATAGCTGCAGGGCAGCCAATCAACAAGCGTGATTTTCCCTAGAAGCCATCACAGCCATGCCTAATAATGGCATGGCTGTGATTGGCCAGTGCATCATGTGACCCAGCCTCTATATGAGGCTGGAGTCACAGTGCTGCATGTCACATGCTCTCTCGGTAGTGTAGGGAGAGGATGCTGCCTGTGCTGTGAGGGACAGATTGCAGATAGATAGATAGTTAGAGATTACTACTACTACTGCTTTTAGGGACAGATTGCAGATAGATAGATAGGTAGAGATTACTACTAATACTGCTTTTAGGGACAGATTGCAGATCTCATCCTGCATTACAGAAAGATCCCTTTTAGTGCGAACAACTAACCGACGGGACGTCGATAAGTTGTACGCACTAGTTTATGGGCTTGGGTCTTGAGCTTGGGTTTGAAAAAAAATTTACAGACCCAAGCCCAGGCTCAGTGCCTGTGGGGTTTCAAACCATGCT
>BLSH010305637.1:276177-309279 GCA_018402905.1 Glandirana rugosa | reverse complement strand
AACGGCATTTATTCGCCGCTAAGCGTAAACCGGTGGTCCCCCGCGCGCGCGCGCGGGCGGCGTGAGGACCCCTCACACTGGCGCCGAGCCCGCCTGGGCTACAGGTGGCCGCTCGGCGCTACTCGCCGATGTCTTGATTACTGTATAAATGTCATTGGCAATGAAGGGGTTAACCTGCAGGGGGCAGTGAAGGGGTTAATAGTGTTCCCTGGGTGTGTTCTTACTGTGGGGGGGTTGGGCTAACAGAGAGATCTAACTGATCCCAGTGACAGGGATCAGTAGATCTCTCATGCCCCACTGACAGGGCGGGGAACCGCCGTGTTTACATCGGCGGTTCCCTGTTCTTTCTCTGTAGCCGCTCATCGCGGCTCGCCGGTGGACATCGGGTCCGCCCGAGCCGCGGTCACACTCCCCAGGAGTGCGGCGGGCGCGCGCGCGCGCCCCCTGGTGGCCAAATGCGAATCGCCGCTTATTTACGGCAATTCGCGCAGCGCTCCCCCACTGCCGCCGTGAAAACACGGCGCACGGTGGGGAACCGGTTAAGTCTGATTCCCATCTCTGCATAGTTGAAGTTTTTTGAAAAGTGGACTTATCCTGTATCCAATTATATATTGTAGAGGTACCCTTTATATTTTTATGTGTGGGAGTGTAAAGATGCCATATTTGTGGGTGAACTTTTAACTCCGGGGGAGATGATGTGGATAAGAATCTGTGTATGCAGTTTAGGTTGAAATACATAGATGGGGTAATGAGAATTTATCTTTAATCTCATTAGGGGACAAAAGTTTTCCCTGGTTGTAAAGATCATTAAGTCGAGTCACTCCTTCAGTTTCCCAGACCTTTATATTTAAATCTTGGATGATGTGTTGCAACGTGGAGAAAGGTAAGTCTATTTGTGTTGCTTGGGGAGAGTCGTAAGTGGCCTGTGTGATTGTTCTCCACGCTAACAAAGAGGCCTTTGTTGTTGGTGGAAGTTTCTTAGTGTCTAAAGATTTCCATGAGTCAGCATAGAGCAGGGAGCTTAGATCTGATGTATTGTTTAAGGTTTTTTCTATGTCAGTCCATAATGGTTTGTTTGAACCAATGCTTTAAATGGTCCCCGTGCACCGCCGTGTGGTAGTCCTTGATATCGATCATACCCATGCCTCCTACTTTTCTATGTTTGATCAGGTATGTGTGGGAGCAGCGTGTTTTTTTACCTTGCTAAACAAATTGTTTCAGTAGTAAGTTCAGTGCTTTTAAATGGGTCTGTTTTAAGGGGGTATGTAATGCTCTAAAAACATATAAAATTTGAGGGAGAATCATCATCTTGAAAGCTGCAAGTCTTTCCACCCATGATAGTTCCGTCTTCGCTAAGTTTTTGAGTTGGTTGTTTAATTTGGCCAGTAGTGGTTTATAGTTAGCCTCTTCTAGGGATGCACATGACTGGGTGATAGTGATGCCCAAGTATGTGATCCCCCCCTCAGTCCAGGCATACGGGAGGTCTCTCTTAAGTATCTGTCTCATATTTTTTGGGTTGCCAAGGTTCAAGATCAATGATTTTGAGTAGTTCACCTTATAGTATGATAACTGGCTGAATTCTGACAATATTGTGTGGACTCTAGGGAGTGAAGTCAGGGGCTTAGTCAACATCAGAATTATGTCGTCCGCAAACAAATTAACCACATGGGATCTGCCTTTTGTAAGGAACCCCAAAACCAGTGGATCCTTGTGTATGCTTTCTGCTAAGGGTTCGATCATGAGGTTAAAGATTGTGGGAGATAGTGGGCAGCCTTGCCCGGTACCGTTCGTAATGTTAAATGTTTTGGAAAGTAAGCTCTCTGTATATACCTGCGCTGAGGGGGATGAGTAAAGCGCCAATATTGCGGTAAGGATCATGTCCCGTAAGCCGAATTTACTTAGGGTCTGAGACATATAGCTCCAATGTACCCCGTCGAACGCCTTCTCCGCATCTATAGAGAGTAGCAGAGAAGGCGTTCGACTGTGTTCGGCTGAGTAAACAATATCAATTACTCTTCTAGTTGCGTCGGATGTTTGTCGGCCCTGTACAAAACCCATTTGATCGGGTTTTATAAGTTTAGGAATCACCTCTTTCAACCTGTGTGCCAGGAGTTTAGCATACAATTTGACATCCACATTGAGTAGAGAAATGGGATGGAAGTTGGCGGGTGTGTCATGTGTTTTCCCCGGTTTGGGAAGAGTTATAATTTGTGCTTTTAGCATTTCAGGGGGAAATGTTGCCCTAAGTGCCGCGGCTGAGAAGACTTTATTTAGGTATGGGGTCAGTTTGCCGTGAAATTTTAAGTAATATTCACACGTGAACCCGTCGGGACCTGGGGACTTGCCCGACGGCATTGATTTTATAATTTTTGTAATTTCTATATCCGTAAAGGGGCGGTTCAAGGATTCTAGTTCTGTTGAGGTAACCAACGGAAGATTTAATTTTCCTAAGAAATTGGATATTGCTTCGCTTGTGGGTTAAGGTGTGGAAGTATCGTTCTTCAAGTTATATAGGGATTCGTAATAGTCCGCAAAGGCATCTGCGAAATGTTTGGGGTTAGTTCTTTTTTGTTTAGTGATTGGGTGCAATAAGAACGGTATTCTTGATTTTGTTTTTTGGCTTTTGAGTCTGGATGCTAGGAATTTGCCTGCTCTGTTGTGTAATGAGAAGTACTTCAGTTTGAGGCGGTTGATAAGGGATACATGAGATTCTTGCAGTGCTGTGCAGAGTTCTGTACGAAGTTCAGCTATTCTGGTGGCATCGGGAATATTAGGATGATCTTTGTTGGACCTCTCTAAATCTCAGAGATCGGACAGGATTTTGTTAGTCCTGTCAGATCTCCATTTTTTAATTCTTGCCCCTAGTTGGATCATGATTCCCCTAATGTACGCTTTATGTGCGTTCCACAAGTTAAATACTGTATATATCCCCTGTGTCGAGTACATTGTCTGCAAAGAAATTGTCTAATTGTTTCACAAAGACCTCACTAGAGGTGGGATCATTGAGAAGATTGGCATTACATCTCCATATGAAGTTAGAGTTGGGAGTCCACCCCTCGGAGATCGTGACTGTAACCGCTGCATGGTCAGACCACGTTATGTCCGCGATCCCCGAGTGTGATGTCCTTTGTAGCAACCACTTGTCAACTAAAATTAAGTCTATTCTAGAGTATGAATTGAATCTGGGAGAATGATACGTGTAGTCTTTCTCCGTAGCGTGTAAAGATCTCCACGTATCATATAGTTCTTCTCTGTATAGCAGGTTAGCCAGTGAGTATGTTCTAGTTTTCCTGGCTGTTGTGGAATCTAAAGCTGGATCAACAACTAGGTTAAAGTCACCACACACAATAAGATTACCTTTCTTGTGTTGATTTATACAATTAAACAATTTGCGATAGAAGGAGCCATGACCCGAATTGGGGGCATGCACTCCCACCATCATGTACAAATTACCGTTTATAGTACCTACGATAATAACATACCGTTCGTTAGTGTCCTTAGAGAAGTGCAGTTGGAAAGAGACAGAATTTTTTATGACTATGAATACACCACGTTTTTTCATTGTGTATTCTGCAGAGAAAACAAAGGGAAAGTTTTTTTGCTGGTACTTTGGCGCATTTGTTAATGTGGGTTTCTTCTATTACTACTATGTCTGCTTTTGGCGCAGAAACTTAATTCCAAAGGGATAGATGTTTAGTTGGATGGATCAGTCCACGAGCATTTATAGTCATCAATTTAAGTGACATCCGTATTTGGTTCTTTTGTGATATGGGAGGTCTTCCTTTTCTGGGAGACCCGTAGATTTTCTGTAATTGAGTATAATAAGGTGTTTGGTGCAGCCTGTGGTCCTTCTTGGTTCTTTGGTATATAGACTGTGTGGTAGATCAACCATTGAGTTATTTTAAGCGTCCAATAGAATCGCCTTGTAAGTGCAGATTTGCTAGGGTCCAGTAGTGTCGAGTGCCAACATATAGTTAAGAGAACAAATAGGGTAAACCGAAACTGAGAATAAAAAAGGCTCAACCTGGAATAAGATGCAGATGGTCTGCGTATCATTTGGGGTGCGGGTGTCAGCTCATAGTGCATAGCAGAGTTGTTAACCACAGCCCGAAGTGGTTAAATGAATTTGTGTTAAGGGTGGTTGCCTCTAGGGTGTTTAGCTCTGTTGCTCTTTTTGTGAGTTACTTTGTTCCAATCCCACAAAGGTCTGGTGATCTGTTTTGCTGGTGCTGGTGTTGGAGAATCCTCTGGAGTTATTTTCCACTCCTTAAGTTTTTGTAGTCCTTCCTGAAGAAACGTTATGAGGAGGGTGGAGCCTTCCCAAGTGACTTTGAGAGTAGCTGGGTACTTCCACTGGTATAAGATTTGATGATTTTGGAGAGCTTTTGTGATAGACAGCAGATTTTTCCTTTTCTGGAGGGTGTATGCTGATAGATCAGGTAAGACTTGTATGGATGCTGTGTTTTCAGATAGGTGAAGTTTTTTTATGGAAGGTTAGGAGTATAGTTTCTTTAGCTTGAACATAATGCATTCTCAGTAGCACATCCCTGGGAGTTTCCTCCGGAAGGAAGGATGGTTTGGGAATCCTGTGGATTCTATCTATGGTCAAGTCAGAGTTCGTCAGTGTCGGAGCTGCTTTTTGAAATAATTCTCTGACATAGTGAGATAGTTGAGCGGGTTGTACTGATTCAGGGATTCCTCTTATTTTCAAGTTGTTCCGCCTGGAGCGGTCCTACAGGTCGGCTACTTTGGCTTTCAACCAGTCGATTTCTTCTGTGTGAGACGTGTGTGCGTCTACTAGATTGTTGTATGAGTCCACACAAGTGCCCATGGTTTCCTCTAACTGACCCACTCGTTCCCCCAGTTCGTGTACTTCCATAGTATATTGTTTGAAGCAAGCTAGCATATCCGTTTGTAGGGATGAGCGTAAAGATAACAGCATATCTTTCATCATAGTGTCCGATATTGGTTGGCCAATAGTTGGGAAAGATGCTATGGGGTCTGGGTTTTGGTCAGCCGCAGATACATTAGCAGTACTGAGCTCCATATCTGGCTCGTCTGAGTTGTCTGTGTCCCTATCCCATCTCGGACGAGATTTGGCAGGACTTTGTAGCTCTGGGGCTTCTGTGGTTGGTGAATCTGCTGTTCTATCCTCTGGGAAGATAAAGGTGGCAGCTGTTATAGGGCCTACCCTGAGTAGTAGGGCCTGGTTGGAATCTCTGTCTTGGTGAGTGTCTTTTGTTAGTCTTGGGAAGTACCCAGGTAATTTTTGTAGCTGAGGATCCTCTCTTCTTCTGTGAGACATTATAATTGTATAGGCTGGTCTGAAACTTTCATACAAATTAGTGTCCTAGGGCCTGTTGTGATGCCACTTATTCAGGCTGTAGCATGAATGTTACATATTCACTCTGTGTCTGACACCACAGTGGAAATGATTCATATAGCTTGAGCGCAAGGGAGGTTAATATGTTGAGTCTGGGTGCTTCCTTTGACGATTGAGGATAGATTGGGTGTAGGGTGGGAGGACCAAGATGGCCGCCGTTTGATAGATTGACCCGTGCAGCCCTCACTCTTAGTCAGCTACTCTGAATAAGTCTGTGTGCCACCAGGGGATAGAGACCCTGTTTGAATGATCCTTTTACTTTTTTGCTGCCTCCCCCTCTTCCTTATTTTGTTCGTTTTGAGGTCTGAACTGTTAGGCCTCAAGATGGCCGCCGCTATGGACGACTAGGCCGCATGTGAAGCCGGGGGCTAAATTTTGGGCCGACGGCCGATCATACCGCGATCGCCGCTGATTTCGTTTATTGTACCTTCTGCTGGTAAATGGGCCTGATTTGGGTCCCCCTGGGTGGTGTGGATCCGCTGATAGAGGATGGATCGGGTGAGGGTGAGGGTGGGATGAAGGTGGTTTGAAGGACCTGGCTGTGACTCCCTCAGTTGCTTGGATGGGCTCCTCCAACCTAGCCCAAAATGTGCAATGGTGTGCTAGGGTTGAGTATTTAGCTTTGGATGGCTCACCGTTGTGTCTAGAAGCTGGATGGATCAGGATTCTTTTCCCTTAGGCCGGAGCTTCTTTCCAATGCTGCCTTCTCTCCTCACATCAAGCCACGTCCCCCCGGTGGGACCATATTTTAGAGGGACCGGACACACGACAGAAGCTTTGGCGCTCCGCTGCTATATATCTCCGGTCTGTGAAAGCCAAGGTAAGGAGACCCTGAGTGTGGTAGAGAGTATGCTGGTAACTTCCTAGGATGTGGTAATGCCCCGGAGTTTCTACTCAGCAGTATGGACTGGGTTGGAATTTTTGAGGGGTTTTTTTTCTCTGCCCTACCCTCCTTCATTTTTCCTCTCCTTTTCTCCCCCTCTTTGTTGATGAGGTAATGGTAGTGTGTTTTTTATGCATGTTTTTTTGGGGGGGTGGTTTCTGTCCCCATAAATCCACAGAACATTTGCAGTACACAATGACAAGGACAGACATCCTCCCAAGATTGGAGAGAGAAACATCTGATCTTGGAGAGGAGTGTACGGGCAAGAATGATCTGTGGTATATATAAGGGATGTACTATAGGGAAAAACCAAGAACATGTATCTATATGCATTTTATGATGATTTGGTGGCACCATACTGTTACCATCATATCTAATGTTATAGAATATCGATTTGAAGTGACCCCATCTCTAACAACGGTCCAACATCCGCCAGACAAGGCAGGTGGGTCTGGCACCACCGGCCATTAGGTGAGGGAGGGGTTGGTTCCTGGCCGCACCGCACAGTGTCATGTCTTGGTGAAATTGGAGAAAATTGGTAAGCACAGTAAAAATAGTGATGATATTTGTAATTGACAATAATGTTATTATTGTGTATGTTATTGATATAAATCTGTTTGATCAGTAGATCTAGAAACAGATGGAACTATCCTGAAGAAACAGAATGCCTGCAAAACATCGATCATGATCATAATTCCACATCTTAAACTATCAACATATCTGTATGGATGGTTTATGTAAAGTGTACAATACATCACCAAGTTTTATGGATTTTTACAAGTTTGTAATCAATAAATGTAACCATTTTAATAATGATCTGCACTACTGTGTTCACTCTAGATCACAACCAATCCAGTAAAGTCCCCTTTCAGCTCTGTCTATCCAGATGAGGCTTGTCCTCTATCTTGATTTTTTCTTAAAACAGCACTGTGCATGTCTGCAGCAGCACTGCTCTTCTCTCCCCTCACTCATAGCGGCAGTGGGAACTATCGGCTTCTGTTGCTGTCAATCAAATCCTGTAAGCAGAGAGTGGGAGGCGGGACTTAATCAGGCTCAGAGAAGTGGAAAAGCCAAGACCTCCAGAGGGGGACCCCAGAAAAGGAGAATCAGGGCTTATCTTAAACCTTTACAATCACTTTGACAAAAACAAATTTGTTGAATTAACCAAATTAATAGTCTATTAACAAGACTTTTTGAGTATAATTTTTGTTTTGTTTTAAAACCAACTTAGAATTGTTATGTATGCATACATTTACTCAACAAATCAGAGAATAAAGGGTTATAATTATAATAATGAAATTTATGATAAACTTTTTCAAAATAAAGAGATATTCTGTCCAACACTTTTGGGTTTAGTGTGGTTCCATACTAAATATTTACTCATTTCTGTGAAGCAAGGGAGAGAACTACCCTTACCCCTGGTGCTGCCATGACGCTTATGGTTTTAATGCATATGTAAATTTTTCTGTTTAGGATAGAGCATGTTTTTTTTTTTTTTTTTTTACAAAGAATGATAGAGTAGGTTAGATCCCCAATCAGGTTTTAGTGCTGTCTGTGACCCCACTGTGGAGATTCACCATCACTATTGATATTGGAGACCATCGTTTCTGAACAGAAAGTAATGGAATATTGATTAATGATGAGTTATGGGAACAAGAGGCGAGGGTGAGGAGGAATCTATCAATGAAGAAATCGGTTTGTGGGAAAAAATGTCTAAGAAGGGACATCCCTCCTAATTTCCCTCTCCAAAGTGCATGCTTCATTTATTCTTATAAAAACAAAAACCCTGGGGGGGAGGGGCAGGGGTAGTGACATCAGCAGAGAAATATATAGAGTATTCATTCCAGATAGGAGTATGAGTCTGTTCAGATCAAATCATAGCCTTGGCTATCACAGCTCTGTTCAGGTGAAGAGGAAATTGTTCACCTGGAGTCACTATCACTAATAAATTTAGTAGAATGAACCTTGCTGCTTTTTGCTGAAACTTAAAATGAAAGTTTTGTGTAGATTTATAATGTATTTAGATCCATATTTTAGTGTTTAATTGCATGTAGCTAGTGAAGGAAATTACAGTTGTCACATATGATATAAAACACGGTATTATTTTTTTTCAGGAAAATTAATTAAAAATATTTATACTATCTCTGCAATTAGCTAATAATTTACATAGCAAAGCCAGAGAATAAACTTAAATAATTATAAAATGATTAGCATTCAGTTATGCCTTGGGACAAATTTAGAAATGAAATATATATGTACTGTGTAAAATGAAATGACAGGCTAAACATTTGTAAAGTGCATATTAGTCATGTTTTCCTTCTAAATTTGATAACCGGCTAGGGATTCTGTATTTCCCCACAGAGATCTAGTAATTGACATCATAAGCTTGTTAGACATAGCATGCCATTTTATAATTTTATAACTTGAGCCACTTGCTCCTTCCTAAACGGAGTTTTTGTTTTTTACATGACAAATTTAGATAAAACATAAGTGACACCAAGTAAATCAGGTGTGGTGTGGTACTAGAAAGTAAACGCTCATCAATATATCCCCTATGAGTGGACACTTTTCTGATTTTCTAATACAAAAAAAAGTAATTAACCATTTCAGCTCCGGAAGGATTCCCCACTGTAGGACCAGAGCACTTTTTGGCATTTGGCACTGCATCACTTTAACTGACAATTGCGTGGTCGAGCGGCGTTGTACCCAAATGAAATTTGTGTCCTTTTTTACCACAAATAGGGCTTTCTTTTGGTGGTATTTGGTCACCTCTGCGTCATTTCTGATTGCCGCTATAAAAAAAGAGCGACAATTTTGCAAAAACAATATAAAAAAAACAAATGTATTCATTGGTTTTGGCCTATTTATATTATTCCTCATATTTTTGGTAAAAAATTGCAATCAGCATCTATTGATTGGTTTGCGCAAAAGTTGCCACATTTACAAACCATGAGAATTTGTTTCTGGCGTTTTTGCAATTTTTCTTTACTAGTAATGGTGGCAATCTGTGGTTTGTATCGGCACTTTGATATTGGGGCAAACATGTCGGACATTTTTTCTTGTTCAAGTATTTTATTAATGAAACAAAACAAAACAGGCCTGAGGGCCAAACAAGTTACAGAGTCATGCCAGATCTACATTACAATGTGGGGATATTCCCTTACATCAGTGTAGGTAAACAGTAAGATTTTAGACAAGTTAATATTATCTGTGAAGACTTAAAAAGTATGTGACGCATTCCAGAAGTATGTTTTAACATGAGAACTAAAATATCATAACAGTATTGAAACTTTATATTTCTTCTCATAACATGTATGTCACTTAGACATCGAGCCTTATTGTTCTGAGGATGCATAGCTACGATGTGGCTCCATCGTGTCAAAATCTATAAAGTTAAGATTCATTTAGGGTATGAAAATAGAAGGGGAGGGAAGTATACCTTTACTGGCTTTATTAGGCTGGACTCTGGTAGATAAAGGAGAAAAAACTGAGGGGAATGGAAGAGAAAAAGAGAAAGAAAGTTTTAGAAGGAATAGAGGGAGGGGAGCGTCGGAAGGTGGTATATCTAAATTACTATAGGGACTTTATTGTAATTTCAATATGTGACCAATAGGATACTAGGGGAACATCAAGTTTTCGTCGAAGTCGGGGGGGAGAAAGTGGTTCACCCAGGGGTGCCATAGACGTTCAAATTTGGGGATTGTGTCTAGGATAGTAGGTTCTATTTTGGCATGAATCATAGCTTTAGTTATTCTATGCTTAGTTTCTGGAAGTGGGAGATATGGGGTCTTCCAGGATTTGGCTATAGTTTGTTTCGCTGCCGTTGTTACTTGGAGTAGTAGTTTAAATTGCGCACGGGTAATCTCTGGTGGTTTATAGTTAAGCAGGGCGACAGTGGGTGAGGGTGGTAGAGTTTGGTTGGTGAGCGTAGAGAGAATGGAGAATATATCACACCAAAAGTTACGCACTATAGGGCATTCCCACCAAATGTGGATATGAGTGCCACTGTCTGGGCAGCCTCTGAAGCAGGTGAGTATGATGGTTGGTACTTGGCTATCCTGGCTGGGACCAGGTACCATCGAAACAACACTTTATAGTTTGCCTCTAGGGCTAGTATATTTTGTGAGGCAGATTTGGTGGCTAGCCAAATATCATTCCAATCTTTAGCTTCAAGGTGCACATTCATGTCTGTCTCCCATTTATTCACACAGGTTAAACTAGTGTGTGGGGGAGGGTTTAGTAGGAGCTGGTATAATTGGGAGATAAGTCCGCGCATATGCGGGTCTCGATCACAAACATGTTCATAAATTGTTTTGTGGGGTAAAGAGTCGTCTGAGCGTATGTAGGGGGAGAAGAAATGCTTTAGTTGAAGATAACGAAATAGTTCTGCACTTGGAAGATCGTGCGTGGATGATAGGGATGAGAAGGATATCAGAGCATCAGGGGTGGTAAATGAATAGGCCCTGAGAAGTCCTGCGGTTGTCCATTTATGGAAAGATGACGGGGAGGTCCATGCAGGGTAAAAAGAGGGGTTATGTAAATATGAGAGAAGGGGATTATGCAGTGATTGTAATTTGTATTTAAATTTGAGGTTGTCCCAAAGATGAAGAGAGTGACATGTGACAGGGTTACAGATTGTTCTGCGGTCTTTAGTTTGAAACCAGAGTAAGTTGGCGGTAGATAGGGGGTCACAGTCTACTGACTCAAGTGCAACCCATAGCGGGGTCTCTTTGGTTGCGTAATATATATAGCTAACTGTGCTGCCTGATAGTATCGGATAAAAAGTGGAAGACCGGGGGGGCGTGGCTGGCTGCAGACTGTGATGGCCGCTTGATATCACAGCTCTGCTCATACTGGGACATCTAGCAACTCCAGCGTGGATTTTAGCAACAAATCCCCCTTTAGTTCCATCTCAGGGGGAGCTATATACTACAGGCTACAGATTGATGCAGGTTTGAAGAATACCAGCCGCAGACAACGGGCACGGGAGAACCGGGATCAGCTGAGGAGAGGACAGCTGAGCGGACCCTCTCGAAGCAATCGGCCTCCATCCTCCTCGCTGCAAACAGGGTGAGACAAACAACCACCCAGCCCATGCACATCGACCATCACCCTTGCTGCCCAGCCCAGTTTGCCTTAGCTCCGTGGCCATACAAGGCTGAGAGCCGTTCCGCTCCGGTTTCCTCACATCTCCGGCCGCCATCTTGAGGCCTAGTAGTGGGGATCCGGACGGATCCATCGGATGCCCTGCCTGTCAACATTAGTGATCTGGTGTGCCTCCTCATAGTGACTGCCCGCTCACAGTGGCGAAGACGATTGTGGGAAACGGAGACCCGCTCGGAGACACAACAGCCGCAGCGGCGCCTGACTGGCGGCCATATTGCGGCCTACCCGCAGACCTCCGGAGGTTGCTGAGCAGTCCTGTGACCCCCAGTACTAGGGTCCCGATCCATTCCGACGCCCCCTCATCAAGACACACACCCGCCCCGGGGCCATAGAGGTGTCGAGGAATCACTTGGGGGCACTCCACAGGTCATGACAGTGCATGATCAGCCGCCATCTTGCGGCCTAGCAACGGACCTTCTACCGCAAAGACGTGACACACAGGGTATAGCGGACAAAGAGTGAGAGTTTCATCAGAAATTTCATCAGCTGCCATCTTGCGGTCTAAATACAAGCTAATATAACTGTTGTCATTTGGGGGGGCTGATTCAGCGGAGCACACAGGGTCCACCCTGCACCTGCGCCTGCACCCACATCCTGCAGATGCAGATCAACTCAAACTGCACCCAAGCCATAACTAGTTATATGAACAACTGGAAACATACAGCTACACAGCAGTTAAACGGAGTCACGCCGATTAACCCTGCTACTACCTCACCACCTGTACTCTAACCAACAAGTGCCCTCAACACAGACCTCTTCTCATAGGAATTCCTGCTATGGCCTGTCACGTATGAACTTGACCACTTACTCCCTGCTACTCAGCATCTATACTGGTATACAGGCGAATTGCTTCTCTAGTATACCTCTGCAACATTGCAACGCTTTTTGAAGCACCCTATGTAGCACTCTGGCTTCCCTTTCTTCTGCATAGAGGAAAACGGGATATGGTTCTGGTCTCTGAGGTACGTACCAAAAAAAACCCCCAAAATACAGCAAAGATACGTCGTATATCTCAATATTTTCAAGAAATAAACATGCAAAAAGGCAAGGCAGACACTGGAGTGGTTCCTCCTATGCTTTTACCAAACTTGTCTGAAGCTCAACACTATCTGGACAACTCACTGGAAGAGATGGACAGTTCGACAAATAGCATTTCCTCCCCACAATGCACACCGACGGACAGAGGGAAGCGAACTGCGCAATCCCCGGCTCAGTGTCCGTCTAAAACCCCACTGTATAAAAAACAACATTGGGAAGATGCAACTGAACCTGAGGGGTCACAGGATTCACTAGCTGCGCATCCTGCCACGAACCAACCACCATCTGAACAAACACTAAAAATTATGTTGCTTTCGCTTCAAAATGATTTGAGAATTGAATTACGCTCATCACTATCTTCACTCCATACAAGAGTGGACCAAATTGAAGAGCGCACAGATTCACTTGAAAAACAGGCTGCGACACAGGCCTCTGTGCAGGAAGTCACCTCTGAAACCTTATCCAAACAATCGGAAGAACTTCACTATCTACAAGCAAAAATGGCGGACCTTGAGGACCGATCTCGAAGGAACAACATTAAGTTCAGAGGCATCCCCGAGTCAGTGAGGCCATCAGATATCACACATTACATCCAACAGATGTTTCTTAAACTCATCCCCCAATTATCTCAGTTAGACCTGACTATAGATCGAGCACACAGAATCGCAAAACCGAGTTACTTGCCAGATTCTATTCCAAGAGACGTGCTAGCGCGCATTCACTTTTTCCATGTTAAAGAGAAGATTATGTCGGCAGCCAGAACGGCCAAAAAACTACCCGACCCATACTCTGCCATTTCCTTGTATACTGATATATCGGCGGCTACTGCGAAAAAACGAAGGGAATTCGCCCAAGTTACCAACATCCTCAGAGACCGCAACATTCCATACAAATGGGGCTTCCCCACGAAACTTATTGTGACATTTCAATCCCAAACTACCAATATATTAACGCCTAAGGAAGGCATCAAACGATTGCTAAATTGGAGAATCATCTCTACACCTCCCCCTCCGCCACCGCCTGATCATCGCTCACAAAGACCTTGAAACTCTTACAGCGACAACTCCAAGTGGCTCCCGCCACATGCTCAACAGCGTTACTGAAGCCTACCTACGTCCGGACCTAGCCAGGTCTTGCCATGCTCTATATCAAGATCCCTGATATCCTAATTTGTCCCAGATGAGTATGCTATGGTTTGTTCTAATTGTTTTTTCACCATAGTCTACAAGTCCCCCTGTTCTGGAACAGAGTGCTAAGCACCCTCAGATATTTCTCTCTTGTACTCCACAACCGACAGTTATATCTGTTCACTCAGGTAAAAGGTAGCCACAGCCTACCTACATTTTTTGTTTCAAATTGTTGCAATATTTCTCATATTGTTGTGTTGTTGATTCTTACTCTCTTATTTTCTGTTCACCGTTTACTAGTGCACTGGTTAACACCCCAGTGCTGTGATCGTCACACAGTGACTTTTGGTGTGCGATAGGGAGGGTGTCTTCTCTTACGCTCCACTTCTACTACCTTTAATTCCAAAGACAACACCCCCCAAAAAATGTCAATTAACATATCCTCACTTAATGTGAAGGGTTTAAATTCCCCTTTCAAACGCCACCTTCTATGGAAAGAAGCATTAAACTTAAAAGCAGATATTATGTGTGCTCAAGAAACATACTTTTCTTCTCTTAAACCTCCCACATGTTCTCATAAGCAATACCCACACTGCTTCTATGCCAACTCCACCAAAAAGAAAGCTGGGGTCCTTATAGCAATACGCTCTACTGTAGCATTTCAACTAATTCACTCCGAATTGGACACCCAGGGTAGATTCATTATACTTCACACTTCCTACAACAATCGTATCATGACTGTGGTTAATGTTTATGCACCTAACACACCCCAAGCCCAATGCTATAAGACCATAATGACCAAACTTTAGCCTTTTCGTCAATTCCCCCTCATCATATGTGGGGACTTTAATCAGATTGTAGATCCCACTCTTGATTCCTCCAACCCCACCAGAAAGCAATCCTCAGCTCTCCAGAACCTCCTCTGCTCGGAGGAACTCTTTGACCCGTGGCGGTGCCTCCATGACAGCAAAAGAGACTACACCTATTATTTGCACACCCAAAAGTCCTATTCTAGGATAGACCTGTTTCTAGTAGACAAAAATACTCTACAAACCACTCAGACGGCTACTATTGGTCACATTACATGGTCCGACCACGCTCCTATTTCACTTCAAATTTTTCCAACCAACCTGAAACACGCGGGGAAAATGTGGAGATTGAACTCCTCCCTAATCACTAAACCAGTGCTCCAGAAGCAGGTCGAATCCGAACTTAGGGACTTTTTCAGCGTGAACTATGACTCAGTATCAAATCCAAATGTTTGTTGGAATGCCCATAAAGCTTACATAAGGGGTCTTCTCCTCAAGTTGGGGGCTCAGGAGAGAAAGGCTCGCAGCGCGACCACTACCAAATTTCTTGATCAAATACGATCTCTTGAAACAGCTCATAAAAAAGAACCCTCACCCAAGTTAGAGGGAGACTTAAATATCGCTAGAAAGAATCTGAGCGACCATTTACACTCAAACTTTGATTTTGCACTGAAGAAGCTGAAACTAAATTTTTACGCCCATCACAACAAGCCGGGTGCATGCTTAGCAAAACAACTCAAGAGACACCTAGTTCACTCTAGAATCCCATATTTGACTTCCCTCACCAAGAGTAAACTCACCAACCCTAAAGATATAGCAGACAGATTTAGTCAGTTCTACACTACTCTTTACAACCTAGCCACTGAGACTGAGACAACGCCCCCTTCGGCGCCCAACATATCCAGATTTTTGGATGATCTGGCCCTACCCTCCTTAACCCAGGAACAGCTGAACTCGGTCTCTAGCCCATTCACCCTTGCTGAATTGACCCACACTGTTGCTTCTCTACCCCTCCACAAAGCCCCGGGGGCCCGACGGTTTTAGTAATGAGTACTATAAGCAGTTCTCAGACATACTCACTCCCTACCTTCTGCAATCACTCAACTTCACATTCTCCACGGCCACAATCCCGTCTGAAGCTCTTGAGGCTTTTATCACTACCATCCCTAAACCAGGCAAACCACATGATGATCCAGCCAACTACAGACCCATATCCTTGCTAAATTCGGACACCAAAATATATGCCAAGCTTCTAGCCACTCGCTTGTCTACAATCATCCCACAGCTAATCCACCCTGATCAAGTGGGCTTTATTGAAGGTAGACAGGCGTCTGATGGTACTCGAAGATATATAGACCTACTCCAGTGGGCTGAACACCATAAAGTGCCTTCTCTGTTCATCTCTCTGGATGCAGAGAAGGCATTTGACAGGGTTGATTGGCAATTCCTTAACCACTTCAGCCCCGGAAGGATTTCCAGCTTTAGGACCGGAGCCCTTTTTGCGATTCGGCACTGCGTCGCTTTAACTGACAATTGCGCGGTCGTGCGACATTGTACCCAAACAAAATTTGCGTCCTTTTTTTCCCACAAACAGAGCTTTCTTTTGGTGGTATTTGATCACCGCTGTGTCATTTCTGATCGCCGCTATAAACAAAAGAAGAGCGACAATTTTGCAAAAAAACCCAAATTTCTTACTTTTTGCTGGAATACAAATCCAAAAAAAAATATAAAAAAACATTTTTTTTCACCGTTTTTGGCCGATTTATATTCTTCCTTATATTTGCGATAAAAAAAATCGCAATCGGCGTTTATTGATTGGTTTGCGCAAAAGTGGCCGCGTTTACGGATGATGAGAATTCATTTTTGGGGTTTTTATTTTTTTTTTATTTTTTACTAAAAATGGCGGCGATCTGCGATTTTTTGCGGTACTGCGATATTTCAGCGGACATGTCGGACCATTTTGACACTTTTTTGGGACCATTGGCATTTATACAGCGATCAGTGTTATAAAAATGCACTGATTACTGTGTAAATGCCATTGGCAGTGAAGGGGTTAACCTGCAGGGGGTGCGCTAAGGGTTAACTATGTTCCCTGGGCGTGTTCTTACTGTGTGGGGGATGCCCTAACAGGGGAAGGGAAGTTATCACAGCCTTCACGTAAAGGAAGGCTTTGATCACAGCCCTTCCCCCTCACACAGAGCGGAGGTCCGTGTTTACATACACGGACCTCCGCTCACTCGCTCCGGGGGGGCCATCGCGGGTAGCCGGCGGCAATCGAAGCCGCCGCACCCGCTCCCTGGCCCTCCCCGAACACAGTGAGCGCGCGGGCGCGCCTCCGGCGGCGCGCGCTCACAGTGCGCGTTATCGCAGCTGCCGTCGTATGACGGCGATTTGCGATAACGAACCACCTTGTCGCCGTCAACCTGCGGTTGGCGGTCGGCAAGTGGTTAAAGCGGTCCTACTTAAGTTTGGATTTTCAGGGAAGCTTCTTGAGGCTATCATGGTGCTATACACATCACCCAGTGCCAGAGTAGTGACTTCAGGTATATTGTCAGACTCTTTCCCCATATCTAACGGCACTCGTCAAGGTTGCCCCCTATCACCACTCATATTCACTCTTGTCATGGAACCGCTGGCACAATCTATCAGGGCTAATCCCCTTATCCTTGGTATTGCCACAGGAGCTCACACACACAAAATTGGATTATATGCAGATGATGTCATTGTATCTATCACTGACCCTATGCAATCGCTGCCACAATTACATCACACGTTAGACCTTTTTAGTAAAGCTTCTCTCTATAAAATCAACTGCTCCAAATCCTCCATGATTGGAGTTCACATCACCCCAGACCTCAGAAGTGGCGTTGCACGGCTCACCTCTTTCTCCTGGGCCACAGACTCGACTTAACCCATCTAGGAATACACCTACTCTCACCGACATCTCAACTGCTCAGCTTCAATTCTGCCTGCCTGCTGACCAAACTCCACAAAACTATACAAGGCCTGAGTAGTGTCCAGGCTTCATGGGCTGGAAGAATATCCCTCACCAAGATGTACTTGTTACCACATGTGCTCTATACCTTTCGAACGCTACCCGTTCCATTCCTTACGGCCCATCTCAACAAACTACAAGCAAGGAGCTCCTAATGTCATGGCATATTATAGGGCTATTATTCTTGAACAAACCAAGAGTTGGTGGGTCCCGGACACCACACTCCCGTGGTTACAAGTAGAGCAAAATGTTCTAGGGACCTGTCCTAAGATGGTCCTTGGGGCATTGCTGATCTCTAACCACAGACCAGCTACGTATTTAGCCACAACTAATGCTACCCTCAGAACATGGCAAGCAACGATACAGCAATCCAAGGGTGTACCTCATAGCCTATTGCATGACTTACCTCTTAAAACTCTACAAAACATTGTGCAAGATATACCCTTACAAAACTGGATTAAAGCCGGGATACATATGCTCGTGGACCTATACCACGACTCCATGCTACTCTCCTTTCAGCAGATCCAACAACGATTCCAAATTCCAAACCAGGACTTCTTTAAGTTCCTCCGAATCCGATCTGTACTTTCAAAAGTAATCTGGTCAAAAAACCCGACAATGAAAAAGACCCTACAGTTCTACAATGGTTCTCGACCACTTCCCAAGGGCATTTCTTACTTTATAGGCTACTCACCAACTCAGTCCTCAACTCCAAAACTCCCGCTATGCTTAACCACTTCCAGACCGCCGTACGTCGTTTGACGGTGGTACTTTGAAGTGGAATACCGTTGTTATGGTAGCAGATAGCTACCATAACCCCGGTATCTATTTTTTCTGCAGGCGATTCCCTGCAAGATAAAAGTGGTCTTAGCGGCGGATTCGCCGCAAGATCACTTTTATCAGCGGCGGGAGAGGTGCTTTCTGGTCATCTCCGCCGCTTACCGGACCCGCCGGCAGCGGCGGAGATGATCGTGTCTGTCCCCTCCAGTGTCCGTGTGTCGAGTGAGCGGCTGAAGCCGCTCACCCGGCTCCATAACAAGGCTGGGCGGAAGCTACGTCACAAGTCGCTTCCGCCCAATGCTCTTAAAGGGGACATTTTTTTTTTCCCCTGCCATTTTTTTCAAAATTTTTTTTTTCTTTTTTTATGCATTTAAGTCTAAAAATGAGATCTGAGGTCTTTTTGACTGATATATCACTGTTCTGAAAACATCTGGAAACTGTGTGTGAAGAGCGAAACCATATGCATGCTCTTCTCTATGCTGTATTTTCAAACACACTATCCAGATGTTTCAAGTGCATGTATATGGTTTCTCCCCGGTTTTAGGTAAAGTGTTCTATTCTATTTCCAGATGTATGAAGAAAAGATTTAATGTGTGAAGAACATCTGTTCTGGTGCAGAACACATGTGTGTGAATAGCAGATGTGCAATGATTGACGTTTTCATTTAAAGTGATACACACATTTTAAAAAGAAGTGTAAATAAAAGATGTGGAATGGTTGATGGTTTGATTTAAAGTGACACACACACTTGAAATAATTGTGCAGAAGAGATGTGCAATGTTTGACGGTTTCATTTAAAGTGATACACACATTTTAAAAAGAAGTGTGAATAAAAGATGTGCAATGATTGACAGTTTGATTTAAAGTGACACACACAATTGAAATACTTGTGCAGAAGAGATGTGCAATGTTTGACAGTTTCATTTAAAGTGATACACACATTTTAAAAAGAAGTGTGAATAAAAGATGTGCAATGATTGACGGTTTGATTTAAAGTGAAACACAGACTTGAAATACTTGTGCAGAAGAGATGTGCACTGATTCCCGGTTTCATTTAAAGTGATACACACATTTTGCAGAACAGTGTAATGGGTACTCCCGGCTTATTTATACTTTTTTGACACAGTTTGAAGATGATTTTAGAACAGTTCTATGGCCTCTAATGTTAATTAATACTTTTCAGACCCATTTTGAAGATGATCTCCATTTTTGCATTTTTTATGTTTTTATTTTTTTAAAAAATATTTAAAGTTATTTCCCTGTCCCCATTTCTTTGTAGGTCACTTGTCCCACATTTCCTTCCTTTTGCAGACCTCTAGGACCTTCCAGGACTATTTTACAACATTTTTTGTACCTAAAAGTCCGGGTCTCCATTGATTTCAATGGGGTTCGGGGTCCTGGACAAAGTTCGGGTTCTGTCCGGACCCGAACCCGGACTTTGTCCCGAAGTTCGGCCGAACCAGCAGAACCCGGACTTCTAGAAGTTCGCTTAACTCTAGTTAGGATAACTACTCTTCGTACATTATCGCTTGCCTGCCTTGAGGGCATAAAGCCCACTTGCTCTTTGTAGATTAGAGATCCTATATGAGAATTGAGCCGGGAGGCAAGAACTTTGGCAAGTAGTTTGATGTCATTATTAAGTATCGATATAGGACGGAAGTTAGTCCATGAGGTGTTGTCAGCTTGGGGTTTGGGTATCATTGATATCATGGCACGAAGGGAATCTTGGGCAAAAGAGTTTCCTTGAAGGATTGCGTTGAAAGCATCCGTAAGTAGTGGTGAGAGGATGTCGATAAAACGTTTGTAGTAGGCTGCGGTGAAGCCATCTGGGCCAGGGCGCTTGTTATTTTTAAGTGTTTTGATTGCTTTGTGAATTTCCAATTCAGTAATGGGCTGGTCTAATGGTATTTTTTGTTCCGCTGTGAGAGTGGGCAGATTGAGGGTGTTGAGAAAGTCTAGGTTTTGGGTTGCATCACTCGGAGGGGTCGAGGTGGAGTAAAGCTCTGCGAGATGTTTGTGAAAAATATGGAGGATTTTTGTTGGATTACTTGTGTAGGAGTCTCGAGCTGTTTTTAGGGGAATAGGTTTGTGGTTTGTCTAGATTACGGAGAGTAAGGGCCATAAAGGCATCTGGTTTATTTGCCTTTGTATAAAACTGATGATTTGATCGCCGAAGGGATTTCTCAACGGAGTCTGTAAGGAAAAGGTCCAGTTCCAAAGTGGCTTTATTTAATGCCTCTTTATTGGTAGGAGTAGGGGAGTTTTGGAATGCAGCATGGGCTAGGGTAAAAGCTTGTTCCAGAGCCTGGAATTTGGCTTTACGCTCTTTCTTCCTATGAGAGGCTAAGCTAATTAAGGTTCCCCGGATAACCGGTTTGTGTGCTTCCCATATTATTAGTGGAGAAACGTCTTCGGTTTGGTTGAGGGATATATAGTCTTTCAGGGCTATTTCCAGATCCTGAGTGATCCTGAGGGGTGGCTAAAAGTGTGTCATTTAGAGTCCAGGTTTTGTTTTTTTGTGGGGCAGTTAAAGAGGATAAGGAGGTTAAGGTTGCCTCATGGTCAGACCAGGGTATGGGTATTATTTGAGAAGATAGAAGAGATGGGAGTGAAACAACTGTAATAAAAATATGGTCTATGCGTGAGAATGTTTTGTGAGGGTGGGAATAGTGTGTATATTGTTTCTTCACGGGGTTGTGTTCCCTCCATGTGTCTACTAGGGAGTGTCGTTGCAAGAGCTGTTGGAAAGTAAGTTTGTGGGGACTAGTTGGTGGAGCATAGGGTGACTTATCTAGAAAGGGAAATAGGACCTGGTTTGAGTCCCCACAGGCAAACAGGTTGCCTACCTTATAAGCGTCTACCACTTGGAGGAGATGAGAGAGAAATGAAGTGGGTGGGTTAGGATTTGGGGCATAGTATGAAACAACCCTTATCTGTGTATCCATTAGATGCCCGACAAGGATCAAGTATCTGCCTTCCGGGTCACTTATTTCAGTTGTAAGAGTGAAAGGAGCAGATTTATGGAATGCTATTAGAACCCCTCTTTGTTTAGTGTCTGCTGTGGAAGTATAGAACTGAGGGTAAGTAGGGCTTAGATATTTAGGAGTCTGGTGTGTGGCGAAATGGGTCTCTTGGAGGCAAATAACGTGGGCTTTTAAGGAGACAAATGTGTGAAGAGCTTTGCGTCTCTTGTAAGAGGAGTTCAATCCCTGTACATTAAGGGAGAGTATGTTTAATGGAGGGATACTTAGATTTAGGGTAATATTGGTAATGCTTTTGGGGGAGGTACCCCCCTTCTGGCGTAAGAGGGTGTGAAAAAAAGGAATAGAGAGATTATCGAAGAGAGTAGAAAGAAAAAGAGAGAAGTTAGAAGTGGAGAGAAGGAATGGTTGAAAGAATTCCGTGCCATCTAGGCAGGTCAAACCGGCCTGCATAGAGGGAGGGATGTTGTCCAAAGAGTCCCTGTCAAGGGGGATCATTGGGCAAGGTTGGGGGCAGCAGTGACAAACAGCCAGAGACCAAGTGGTCCATTTGTAGATGGGGAAAGTTAGATACATATAGCCAGTGTATAATAACATTAAAGGAAGTTTAGTATGCATGCTAAGATTGTGGCTCTGGGGTAAAGGGTTTGAAACAGTGGGGTATGGTGAGGTAGGAGACATGTAATCTTACTTAACATATATAACCTACTATAAATGGTACTATTAATGTCTGCGTATGTGAGTCTCTTGACTTAGATGTTTAATTATGTTAGGGGGGAAGCTTATGTCAATCTTCTTCACAAGCTTTTGTATGTAGAAATAGCTTCAAATAGAGCTATAGGGAGGAACAAGGGGAAGGAGGTCGAGAGAGTCACGTACGGACATGAAGGTGAGTATAAACAAATGTTTAAAAAGCTCTAAATTTTCTGACCCAGAGAGGGTAAGTCCTGTGTTGATGGCAACAGGAGGGCCAGTCGCCCAGCCACTCTGAGGGGTGGAGCGGGGAGAGTGGCTAACCTGCCGTTGCCTATAGGAGAGCGTTTCCAAGTCTCTGGAGTATAGCAGATATCTGGAAAAAAAGAAAGAAAAAAAAAATGCAAACAATCTTCCAATAGTTCTAAGTGGGTATAGCCATTTTCCAAAAATGTAAAAGTGTAAGAATATACAAAGTAAAAAGACATCTTAGAAAGCGTCTGAAAAATTAGGAACATTCAAAAAGGAACTTTCTCTCCAGTGCATATGGAGGGAGATGAATAGTGATGTTTACTAATAAACAGTGTCATGGGTAAGTTAAGGTTTCCCATAGTTTCGAAGTGTCTTACCAGTGTGAGGGGTGACAGGTTATAGGTGTTTCATCGAGGGTGAGTCCAAAACAGCTTGCCAACATCTATTGAAGACAGATGGAAAATAGGAATTAGGGGATCTTTCTTCGTCAGTCCATCAAGTCAGATGGGTCTTGTTGGGTATTTGTGATCCTGCTTCTCTTGGAAGAGGAGGAAGGTGTAGAGGCGACTTTTTGTGGCAAGCAGGAGGCCGAGCATCGGCGGGAGCCATGAGCAGGATTTGTGTCCAGTGAAGTAAGATGGAGATCTTGTAGACAATTCTGCAGATCATCCACAGTCTTGCAGGAGTGCTTGCGGCCTTGGTATGTGAAACGTAAGGAGAATGGGAAGCCCCAGGAGTATGTTATGTGGCGCTGCTGTAAGATCTGCAATTGGGGTTTAAACGCCCTTTGTTTAGCAATAGTGGTTTTGGAGAGATCAGCAAACAGTTGATAGCTGTGGCCTTGAAAAGAGAGAGAATCTTTTTTTCTTGCTGATTGTAAAAGCTGTTCCTTGGTTCGGAAATGAAGCAGCTTGGTGATGATATCGCGTGGTGGACCATTTTGCTTGCGGGGGGCAAGTGCCCTGTGTACTCGGTCTATTTCTAGACGTTCAATAGGGATAGACGGAGCAAATTCTTGGAATAGGGCTGTTATCGTGGATTGCAGGTCATCAAGGGCCTCTTATTCTCAGGTTGGAGCGTCTAGCTCTGTTTTCAAATTCCTCTAATTGGGACTGGAGTGAAAGATTTTCATCTTTGAGTGACTCGAGTTCATCAGCTTGGGAGGAGAGGTGATGTTCGAGCTCGTCGACCCTCTGTTCTAATTCAGAGGTGCGTTGCCCTACCTCCCTTATCTCCTTGGTTAGTTTCTCTGTGATTTGATCTGAGGTTTGTTTGAGAGCGCGATGTAGCATTCTCTCAAATTGTTGGAATATATCAGGGTGTGCATCTGCATGGAGTATAGGGAGAGGGGAGGCTAGGGTTTCCCCATCTGATTCTCCCTCATCAGGGTGGTGTAGTGAGCGGAGTTTGGGTGTTCTGGGAGTACCTGCTCTGGCGGTGGACGGCGCCATTTTGGAGGAGGGCCGAGCCAGGGTATGTTCTTCGTCTGCATCTTCGGCTTCGTACCCGTGGCTACCATCCCCGAAGGTTTCCGGGACCCTGGGAAGCTTGAAGGAGCGGTACCAGGTGTGCTCAGTTGTCTGGCTTGTTGTTAGAGGACCGTAGGTCTTCTGACTGCGTGGAGCTCTAGAGCGGCATGCCCGTCTCAGTGAGCTGCGCGCATGTGCCCCATGTCGGACATTTTTGACACTTTTCTGGGACCAATAACATTTATACAGCGATCAGAAATTCAAATATCCATTGATTACTGTATAAATGTCATTGGCAGTGAAGGGGTTAACCTGCAGGGGGAGATCTAGGGGTTAACTGTGTTCCCAAGGCATGTTCTAACTGTGAGGGGGCTGGGCTGTCAGGGGCACCAGAGATCTAACCGATCCCAGTGACAGGGATCAGTAGATCTCTTACATACCGCCTGACAGAACGGGGAACCGCCATGTTTACTTCTGTGGTTCCCCATTATTTCCCTCTGGCAGATCATCGCGGCTCGCTGACCGACATTGGGTCTGCCCGAACTGCAGGCACACTCCTCCAGAGTGCGGCGGGAACAAGAGCTGCACATGCACGAATCGCCGCTTATATATGGCGATTCGCAAGACAGTGCCACGTTACCGCAGTAATATGCGGTAGCCAATCGGGAACCGGTTAATGAGCATCTGTTGGTTTTCAATGCTTTGTTGTTGAAGGGTATGTTTAGTGGGGTGCTGATCACAAAACATCATTTGGGACTCAAAGAAAGTTGAAGGCATTCCACCTGCACTGTAAACATTCTTATGTTGGGGATATCATCTGTAGAAACAATGCAAATCAATGGCAAAGGGCAAAACCATATTGTATGCCCATACTGCATTACACCTTGCCACTGGGTTGCTGGTGCAGTGCAAGGCCACCCTGTTAAATGCAAAGTGATTCTCTAATATTTAGTATATGGTGGATGGAACTGAATGCCAATCACCCCCTTTAAAGATGAACAAAACTCCACTTATACTTACCTCTTTTAAAGTGAAGCAATATCCATGAACTACCTCACCAATTCTTTCATCTCAATGATTTCCTTTGGGTTAAGGGTCTACAATAGACATGTGCATGATGAAAAATGTGTTTCGTTTCATTTCATTTAGATTCATTTATCTAGTTATTTAGTTTTGTTCAATTCGGTTGATTCGTCCAATTCATATTTGGGATTCATATTCGGAATCTGTATCAAGAATAAGTTGTACGTTTTTTTCGCATTTTCTTCGAACATACAGATTTTTTCAATTTGAAACGTTCAAATTGATAAATTTTGAATCGGCTAAATTGAAAACTTTAGTTTTTTTTTCGAATGTAGCTAAGTGAACAAACAAAAGAAAAATCTTGATCAAATGATTACAATGACTCTTTAACCACTTCAGCCCCGGAAGGATTTCACACTTTAGGACCAGAGCACTTTTTGCTATTCGGCGATGCATCGATTTAACTGACAATTGTGCGGTCGTGTGATGTTGTACCCAAACGAAATGTGCGTCCTTTTTTCCCCACAAATAGAGCTTTCTTTTGGGGGTATTTGATCACAGCTGTGTCATTTCTGATTGCCGCTATAAACAAAAGAAGAGCGACAATTTTGCAAAAAAACGCACATTTCTTACTTTTTGCTAAAATACAAATCCAAAATAATATATAAAAAAAAACATTTTTTTCCATCGGTTTTGGCCGATTTATATTCTTCCTAAAAAAAATCGCAATCGGCGTTTATTGATTGGTTTGCGCAAAAGTGGCCGTGTTTACGGATGATGAGAATTCATTCCTGGGGTTTTTATTTTATTTTATTTTTTATTAGTAATGGTGGCGATCTGCGATTTTTAGCGGTACTGCGATATTGGGGCGGACATGTCGGACCATTTTGACACATTTTTGGGAGAATTGGCATTTATACAGCGATCAGTGCTATAAAAATGCACTGATTACTGTGTAAATGCCATTGGCAGTGAAGGGGTTAACCTGGGGGGGGGGCTCTGTAAGGGTTAACTGTGTTCCTTGGGCGTGTTCTAACTGTGACAGTGTTTGACTGGCAGGGGAAGGGTATTGATCACAGCTTCCATTTACAGGAAGGCTGTGATCACAGCCCTTCCTCCTCACACAGAACGGAGATCCGTGTTTACTTACACGGACCTCCATTCTTTCACTGCGGGGGGGCATCGCAGGTAGCCGGTAGAGATCGAGTCCGCCACACCCGCTCCCTGCCCCCCCGAACACAGTGAGCGCGCTCGCGCGCCTCCGTCGGTTTGCGATATCGAGCCACCTTGTCGCTGTCAACCTACGGTTGGCGGTCGGCAAGTGGTTAAATCACCTTTGGCTTCACTAAAACAGCATTCTTTTGAAATGGTACTCTAATAACACACACAAGCTTTGATTCCAGAACCATGTTTACAGTTTGAATTCTACTGGAATTCGATGTAAAATTAGATTTTAATTTCAATTAGAATTTTCAGAAATTCGGATGAATTTCGTTTAGTTATTTGGAATATTCGGTAAACTTTGTTTTTACTGTAATTTGGGTATTCGATATATCCGAATCTCTGAATAATGAAAAATGTGTCCAATTATTTATTTGGTACGAAATGAACTGCACATGTCTAGTCTACAACCATCTTGACTGGGCAGCAGAGGATTACATAACTCCTATGTATGGAGTTCATTTATTATGACATCTAGCACATGTCAAGATTGTGTAGAATGTGAAGAAGATTGCAGAAAGGATGTTCAAAATCCTTTACTGCGGAGAAGACATAGAATATCCCTTCCATAATAAAAAGTTCCTCTTTAACCTCTTCCCACCCAGGCCAATTGTAAAATGAAGGCCGACTAGTACTTTTCTTTTTTCTACTTTTTGAATACCCTTTAAAATTGTCTGGATCAAAAAAAAATTATGGGCAGGTGGGAGCCATATTATCCTGGGTGGACATCATATGACTTCCTCCTAGGATCATGCCGGATTGAGGCCTATGGGGTCATATATCCACCGCACACAGCGGATGACAGATCAGTGTACCAGCCTGTTGCATTAGACCCCATGACCAATCACAGTAGACCAAATGACAATTGTACACAATAAATGGTTTTTATTCATGCCACTCATTGTGTACTATTGTGTTGATAACTGTGATTGGTCACATTGATCACATGGTATAGACAGGGCCAATCACAGCTAATGACAACAATACACACTGAATGAATCTATTTCATTCAGTAAAAATGGTTGTTAATAATAGCGGTATTAATTGTTATAAGCAATCTATAGTGTGCAAATCACCTCCCCAGATTGGTACAGTGTTACTATGGTAACAATGTATTGATATGTTTACCGTATGTAAAAAAAGAAATTGTAAAAAAATAACAAAAAAAAAAGAAAAGAAAAAAGAAAAATATATATTAAAAAAAATGAAAAAATTGTCACCAGTCAGTGTCCTTGATCGCTGCCATGCCAGTAATATGATGACACTGTACTGCAGTGGTGACAGTATGTAAATATGTTTTTAAAAATGTGAAAAAAACTACATTTTTTAATTTCTCCATTTTCCAAAAATTAGGACAAATTACATCTTCAAAAAACTCATCATGCCTCTTACTAAATATCTTGGACAGTCTACTTTCCAAAAAGGGGTAATTTGAGGGATATTTGTACTGTTATGGCATTCATTTTTGGCCCTCAAGAAATGAGATAGGCCTTCAGTACATCAGGATTGATCGATTTTCATATATATATATATATATATATATATATATATATATATATATATATATTATACTTTGTGAACTCTATAACTTTCCTACAGACTAAATAATATACACTGATTTAGGTTATTTTCACCAACGAATTGTAGCAGTATACATTTTGGTCAAAATTTACCGTAAATACTCGTGTATAAGTCGACCTGTGTATAAGCCGGCCCCCTACTTTTGCCCAAAAAATATGGGAAAACTTATTGACCCGCGTATAAGCCTAGGGTGGGAAATGCAGCAGCCAGAACACAGGGACAGGGAGTCAGAACACAGGGATTTTAGCCAGGACACAGGGATATTAGCCAGGACACAGGGATATTAGCCAGGACACAGGGATTTTAGCCAGGACACAGAGACTGTAGCCAGAACACATAAGGGATGAGTAAGGTAGTTTCACATTAAACAGAGCTGTGCTGCTTCTAAGAGCTGTTCTGTGCTTGTAAATGTGACTAATCACATTGGAATGTAGAGAATGCTGAGAGAGAGCTGCAGCTCTTCACTGAGATCAGGAGGTGGGCGGGACTGAACAGCTAACATCAGCTTGTCCCGCCCACCTGCCAACATCAAGCTGAAAATTTGACACCTCTCTCAGCATTCTCTACATTCCAATATGATTAGTCACAGTTACAAGCACAGAACAGCTCTTAGAAGCAGAACGGCTCTGTTTAATGTGAAACTACTGATCACCCACAGACACTGACTTGAGTATAAGCCGAGGGGGGTCTTTTTCAGCACAAAAAATGTGCTGAAAACTCGGCTTATATCCAAGTATATGCGGTACGTAAAAAGATAATTGATTTACAAAATGTTATACAGAAAATGTTTGGTCTTTTTTCATTTAGCAAAACCTAAAACCCAACTGTGCTGAAAGGTGAAAATTGGCCTGGACAGGTAGTGGGTTAATGTGTCCGTATTGAGGTGGTTAAACACCCATGTGAACAAGTCCTCATGTTTTGCAGTTCTATTGTAAGCCATATAGGGAATCTAATTTATTATTTTCAGGGAAAATAAAGGTCAACTAATGCCCTAAAGACAACTCAACAACAGATCTCCTTCTACCTTTGGCTGTGGCTTGACATTAGAGACACATTTATATAGCAGTGAATATAATAGTCACTGAATATTCTCAAATTAATCTTCCTGGTGCATGAGTTCTAAATTAAAGTAACGGATTCACTGGCAGTCCCATTTCACATTGACAGCTTTGTAAATATTCCTATTAGACTCAATAAGAGCTAAAGGTAAAAAAAGGAGATCAATAATAGAATTCCCATCATTCAGGACAAAGCCCATAATTGTTTTAAATATATGATTTTATTTATTTATTTAGCACAAAATTGCAGGAAGTAATGTAACTAAATCGTTAACTTTAAACCAGTGAAACATAGAAAAATACTAAAAATGCAAATACAAAAATATATTACAATTATTTTTAATCGCCCTCTTAACTCTTTTGCTGCCAGAGTTGTTTCTGTGTTTTGTGAAAAGATTATTTTAGTCCTGAAGATTGCTTAAAACTCACAAAAGATGATATATTTTCAAAAATCACAGACCCCAGAAAATAAAATAGTGGTAGCTTAAATATTTTTTTACATCACACAAAATGAATGCAACATTTATCAGTGCAAGCTCAAAATTTTAGTAGAAAATAAACTAAAGTTAGTGTTGGGTGACACAAATGCAATATATTATCCACTTTTGGATAACATATGAAATATGAGGTTGCACAAAGTATAGATGCACAAAGTATAGATGCCCAACATGTCAAGCCTGAAAGTGGTTCTAAAGTCATAAGATTTTTGTGTGGCTTGGGGTTTATTTTCACTACCAAAAGTGGTAACCCGAGCCGTATTCGGGATCGCATCGCAGGATCCAGGCAATGTTACTTACCTTGCCCCCTTGATACTGATTTGTGATGAAATTTATCATCAGACACTGAAAGTGACAACAATGACAATTCTGCAACTGAGCAAATTTCAGTGTTTTGATTTGATTACACTATTGAATAAATGTTATTATTATTATATTATTATTATATTAATATTTCTGATAATTATTTATAGTTATTTATTATATTATAATTTATGATTTCCTTGTTTCAGACTTTATCATACATGTCTACTAGACTCTTGTTTGGACAGATTTAAGTGAGTTTTTCCTAAGAATTACAGGCCTACAATATAAAATGCCAAATTTTAATGCGAAAAAATGTACTGCTTTGAGATGCAAAGATCTGACATAATCATACCGCCAGAGAGGTTAATGCATTCCCTACAATATTGTAAAAAATGTCCGAATAGCAGTATCTCCCCTTCTCACTAAATACTTAGATGGGTACTCACTTAATCTAGCCCTGTGTCCATCTGTAGCAACTCTCTCTCTACTTCTTTCCCTGCATTCACAGGACATGAAGGTAGCAAAGGGAGCCATTGACTCCTGCTGCTCTCAAACGAATACTGTGAGTAGAGATTAGGGGACAGGGCCTAGCTGTGCTGTGTGTGTTTATGCATGCACACAACCTGGCTCGGAAGCAAGCCTGCACCTCTGTCCCCATAGCAAGTAGCTTGCTTTGGAGACTGACACAGAAGAGGAGGAGCAGAGATTACTAATGTGGGGGGGGGGGGGCAGAAGGTTTTGGGCTGCTCTGTTCAATGCCATTGCACAGAGCAGGCAAGTATAGGTATAGAATTTTAGGTTAAAAAAGATCCTTTAGAACCATTTCAAAACTGTGTTCCCTCAAGAAATGGCAAAAAGTTTAATATCCTAAATATTAAGGTGATACTTTAAATGCCCCTACAGGATATCAGTTTAGAGATAACTTTGAATAAGACCCATAGAATATTTGCTACCACCTTGGCACGTTTGACAATATGTAACATGTGTAGCACAATCAATGTTTTTGTGTGCAGTTTTTTTACTAAACTTTATTTCCCATCACACAGGGGACAAAAGGTCCCCCATTTAATGTTTTTTTTTTGGTGATAATGGAGAGAACAAAGAGTGGCGCTCAAGGGTTTAATCCGGTAAAATAAGCCAAGATCTCTGGATAAAGTAAATAACATTTATTTTTCAGTTTTCAAAACATGCTACTCAATCTCAGGGCTGAAACGTAGATCACAGTGTGTTTGGTGTTAATCAAATAATTGAATTAGTAAACCCACAACCTCGAGTTAAACCACAAGAGTCCTCTGGGGAAAGAAGGAGCCACAGACTTGCTGGATTGCCAGCCGTGTAGTACACCCAGCTCACAGTGGTGATGTGTGGACACGCTGATCATTGCCTGGGTGAGCAGGGGGGGAAGGAGGGAGACCGCTGCTGGTAGTGAACACCGTTGCAGTGCGGGATGTGTGCCTGGTTCCACTAGGATGCTGACTAGGAGTGGGAGAGATGGAGAGTGAAGGAGTGGCAGATCAGCCGTCATCTCTGTTCCCATGGACGCCAGAGACTGGGGATTGATACAGGCTGGTGGAAGAGAGCATCAGCCGCACAGTGTTGCCGTAATGCTTCAGGCTCTAAGGTTGGTCATATGGAGTGGATCAGCTGACCATAAGTAGGGCTGGAAGCTGGAGGCTGGAGCAGACTGGATCTCCTGAATCTCCTGTCAGTTGGCTGAACTACCTGCAAGGGGCAAAGTGCGGGGGTCTCCAAGAGGGTCACAGAGGGGCTCCAGCAGACACTGCTGAGGGAGGGGGGAGCTGAGAACTGATACATTTCACACTTCTGCGCTTTTTCAAAGTCTAAAGCTCCATAGATTGTGGATTGATTTTATACCTCTTAAAGGAGGGAGGGGGTGGGGCAGGGAAGGGAGGAAGGGGCGTGAAGTGGGTGGGAGATTAAGTAGCATATTTTTAAACAGCAAATAAATGTTATTTAATTTATCCAGATACCTTGGCTTATTTTACCAGATTAACCCCTTGAGCGCCGCTCTTTGTTCTCTCCATTATCACCAACTTTCCCCAAGGTTTTTAGCTGGCTGCTCTTGGGACACCTGGTGGTGATTTTATTTTTAATTTTTATTTTCCTTAATTTCACTTTTCCAATGGAACATTTAACACATATTTGAGCTAATTACCTGGTTTAAGCGCTGAATAGATTGTGTTGCTGTCTTGTGTGATTTTTTTTGTGATAGGCACTCTCTAATAAGACAACAGGGGTCTTTTGCACTGATGTTTCACCTACCCTCTTTTGAAGATAACAGAGTGCAGGTCGCACTCCATTAACTTCTTCCTCATCCACGGCAGGTAGGAAAGTGACAGTCAGACCTGGAAGTGACATTTTACATTTCATTTCTAGCTTCTTGGTAGGAAGGGGAGGTTGGCAAATGCAATTATAGAATTTTATGTTAAAAAAATCCCCCATCTGGTGGAAATCTCTAACCCAGTCCACCATTGGGAGGATGAAACCCAGGAAAAATAGCAGCAGCTTGCTCCTCTGAGAGACTGACTAATGCTGGGTTGTGTGGGAGCAATTGGGCAGCTTTACAACCACCCAATAGCTTCTATCTGATAGTTGAGAGTCAGATTATCAGATTTAAACACAACCTCAGCTTCTGTAGCAGCCTAATGGTTAACTCAGTGTTGATATTATTTGGTAGGACTGTCTACAACACCCTGATTCTCCTTTTCAATTAGTTAACTGTTTTGGAAGAACAAAAATAAAACATTGCCTGGCCCTAATTCAGCAAGTTCTATTTTGTTTTTACTAGATAACAAAGGTTTACTATATTAGATTTGAAAAAAAAAAGGACGAGCAGATTTTAATTTCCCAGTTATTGTATTTTTCACACGACACATTGGTAAGTCATGGCTATACTGTACATGACAACTTCAGTCTCAGGGCTATGTTATCCAAAGCTAAATGGCTATGCATAAATTAGGCCTGATCATCACTGGAGGTTTGAAGCAATCTTCACATTTGGGTTGATTTACTAGAGGCAAACAGGCTGCTCTTTTTCCAGGTGGATCCTTACTTTGCAAGGGCAGTTTCCCTTTAGCAAATGAGGTAACACTCTAATGACTTCCATCATCCAATCATGAGCAAGCACTATACTGTGTTGATAATTGCAGGTGATTGTGTACATTTTTACCACATTCTCTAAGCTAACTGAAAAATGACATTGTAAAGTGAACAGCCTATGGAGTTACTAAAGGCAAATAGACTGTGCACTTTGCAAGTGCAGCTGCACTCATTTTAACCAGAGCTTGGTGAATGCAGTTAAGCTCTGCTGATTTCCATCGTTCAATCACGTGCAAGCAAAAATGCTGTTTTGTTTTCCTTGTACCTGATTGGGTAGTGCACACTGCATTTTCCTTTAGTAAATCAACCACTATTTGCTTTAGTAAATCAACCCCATTATGGCAATAATTCATTCTATGTTTAGTCAAAAAAATATTTTTAAAAAAATCAGCACATGGGACATTAATTACAGTCTTAGCGAAGTGTCCTTTGCTGCTGGCTTCTGCTTTAGTTGAAAAACTTCTGTCCTCTGCCCCCCCAGCCCAAATAGTGGTAATCTTCTTGGGTAGGGGTTAATAGAGCTAAGGAACCTGCCATATGCACTCATGTGCGACTATGCCCCTCTTCTGCCCCTGCCTCAATTTATAATAATATATTATATTTATCTTCGATATCATGTCGAAGATACTTAACTCCGTCCCCGTCTTCTCCCCGTATCAGCGTGTACTCACGTATACCGTCCAAGGAATCGAGATAATTGGGGATGGGTTCTTCTAATGG
>BLSH010305637.1:265861-276167 GCA_018402905.1 Glandirana rugosa | reverse complement strand
ATCACACCTCGAATAATTGGATAAATTACTCATATTAAAACGTGTTTCTCATCGTCTTAATGTGTTATCATTAAAAGGATTTTCTTATGTACCGAAGTCCTTTAAATGGTTGACTTAATACTTTTACTTTTTGAGATTTTCGAAACTACGTTTATAAAACTCTATATGTTTCGTCATTAATCTAAATCTTTATTTACCGGAACAAATGTCTTAAATACACTGATTTAATCAACGTTCAACCTGATATCCTAAAGTATACTTATATAACCAGTAGACTTACATTACGAAATTTCTGCACAAGGATAGATATCCATTATACAACAATTTTTTTTTTCTCTTTTTATTCTGCCCCTGCCTCAATTCATAGAAGCTGTACTATAGCTTCTATTTATATTATATAATAATATAACTGTAATAGTATTTTTCTCTTTTTTTTTTAACAACATATTACCTATAGATAGGAACACGTCTTTAAAGCATTACATTCAGATGACCAATATATTCATATGAAATCCTATAGTCCAACTTGCAACTAATTTAGTCACATAAATTCTGTAAACAAGGCCATTTATTTCTAAATCTAATTACTGCTTTGTATATCTCAAAATATTTGCATCAAAGCTTTTAGAGTTTTTCATTTTCATAATTCAGTTGGTAAATTTCCTGAAGCCATGTATTCTTTTAGGAAAATTACTATTGTGTAATTCTGCTACTCTTTGTGCAAAATTATACTCATTAAATAGGTTAATAAGCTCCACACTATTTAGTGTCAATGTTCTTCATTTAAGTAACACATCTTCAAGGTTGGAGTTTTTTTCCAACACAATCCTGGGTTCACACTGGGTTCAGCTGAACTCGCACAATTTCATTCCCACATGTCAGTCAGAGACATCTGTACGGTTTTCTGAACAGATGTATATGGAAATTGCACCTGAAATTGCCAAAAGTAGTACAGAAACTACTTTTGGTAATTGGTGCGGTGCTGCAATAGCCACCGATTTGTCAAATCGCATGCCAAATTGCATCAATGTGAACCTAGGCTAAATCAAGCTTTAAAACACCTGTGTTATGTTATCATTTCAAAATAATTAGTTGACCTTATTTTATGGAGCTTATTCTTTACAGCCAGTCAATTACACATACATAATTGAAAATAAGTGCTAACATTTATGGAAAAGAGGACCATACAATTGCAAGACTTTAAAAATAGATCTACAACCTAAGTTGGAGATATATAATCAATAACTTTTTTAGACTATTTATACATATATGTGCCTTGATTCAGCGTCTTCCACACAAAAACACAAATAATGGGATTATATAGTCTAACTACAAAGTGGAACTGAACTTAAAAAGTGAGAATTTGCTACGTTATACAGAGCATTTACTCGTATCAATATTAACTGTGCCCAAAAGTCACAAAAAATCTACTTTTTGTCATATATCACTTTTTAAAAAAAAAATTAGTGCACTTCTGGGTAAACAATGATTCTTAAAGTTGTACTAAAGTCTGTCAAACAGTCCTGGATCAGGGCCATCATCTTCTCCTGAGTGCCACTCTTCGGGCCTCTTTATTGGCCGGTGGGGGATGATGTTACTCCTACGCATGTGTAGAAGGTTGTCATTCTAGCACTCAGAGACTGGCCTGGCACTGTAAGCTGAACTGCACATGCATAGCTCAGTTTACAATGCCAGAAGAGAGGGTGAGCAGGCAGGTAGGGACATTTAATTTCAAAAGAGGCAGTGCATGTCTGTTCTACAATTAAAGAGATTGTAAGTGATTAAAGTGATTGTAAAGTCTCGTTTTTTTTTATACTAAAAGTAACAATGTTATACTTACCTTCTCTGTTGCAGTGGATTTGCACAGAGCAGCCTGAATCCAGCTCTTCTCGGTTCCCTCTTCTGTGATCCTGGCCTCTCCCTCCTGTTTAGTGCCCCCACAGCAAGCAGCTTGATATGGGGGCATCCAAGCTAAGTCACAGCTCCCTGTGGCCATTCAGACACAAAGCCCTGACCCACCCCCTCTCTTTCCTGATTTGCTAGCTGACGTTGATTGACAGCAACAGGAGCCAATGGCACCACTGCTGTGTCTCACCAAATCAGAGAGGGAGAGTCTCGAAAGGCTGAGACACTCCTGGAAATCATTGGAACTCAGGTAAGTATTAGAGGGGCTGCTGCACACAGAAGGCTTTTTTTTATCTTAATGCATAGAATGCATTAAGTTAAAAAACCTTCTGCATTTACAACCCCTTTAAAGCCTGCCCACTAGTTTTTTTACACCAGGATGTTAGTTCCCCTTTAAGAACTTCTGTGCCACATTTCTATATCTGCAGTGTGAGCTCTAAGGCACTGCTGCTTGACTAATAAAATTAAAAGTAAAAAAATGACCGTGCAACAAAAATCAAAACCATATTTTTGCATATGCGTAAAAGCAAGTTAGCACACTCTGTATTACTTCACAGAAAATAAACAGGGTAAATATATAAATAAATATGTAGCACAAATGCCCTATGTCTATTGCACCAGTCAGTAAATTTGTTACAAAAGAGCTTCATAAAAGAATTTATGTTATCAAAAAATGTATCAAATAGAAAAAATTACCATATGAATCCCAAGGTTACTCAGTATTATATGGCACAGTACTGTCAAAAATAAAAGTGGTATTCAGGTTTCCATTTCAACATGCTGTCAGAGGCAGTACATTACAGCATGGATGGAAAGGCTGACAGTGTTATAAACAGTTTTCACTTTGCTTGATCAACAATATTGCCACTCTGAGCTCTGTTACCCAGCAGGTGCACTCCCTTCACTTGCAATACCTGTGATAAGTTCCTGCTTAAACCTCTTATAATCTTGAGGTCAGCTCTTAAGGTGAGCAGAAGTTATCGTGGTTTTTACTAGTGGACTTATCACCACACAAATTTACTTACTGGCACAATAGGCAAGATTATTTAGGGTATTCAATTGCCCAATATTTGATATTTTTACACTGCTACTTGACTGCTAGTTTCAGGAGATTTGAAGTGAAATTTGGTAATGTCACTACCTGTCCCTGACATGGGGAGCCAAATGACTGATTCTATCAAGCTGGCCACCTCCACACAATGCAGAGGGAAAACATATGTCATTGAGGGACAATGCAGAAAAGGAAAACATATGTCATTAGTATTGTGAAGATCAAATGAAGGGTGATCACAGACAATACTGGTGACTTTGCACTTTATCTGCCTATTTTAGGTTTTCAGAGTTCAATTAATTTTTAATCGGCAGTGGTTAAAGTGTATGTCAAGCTTGAACTTTTTTTATAGTTATTATGGATAGAATGGGGAAGGGTTAGAACCCCTGTCACGATTGTTACTGCAATCCATAACTCTGGAGGTGAAGATTTCCCCTTCACATCCTGTCTTAATGACAAAGGTTACACAAGACAAGAAGTAAACCTTTGACATCACAGACACAGAATTAAAGTGCCATTTTTAGTAGGATATGGGAAGGCCAGAACCCCTGTTAGCTTTTTAACTGTCTGTGTCCTGGTTGTAGATTTTCTCTTCCTGTCTGGAAAAATACCTGCTACCAATACAGAATGGGAGGGGCAACCTAAAAAAACTTCATAGAGTAAAACCCTCTGAATGAAGCTATCCTTTCCCAACTTTATCCAAAACTAAACAAAATCTTTTTGCTTGACATAAACTTTAAGTGCAAACATTACCACATAACAGCTATTGATCATGGTGAACATTGAATTCCAAATTTTATTGAGGAAATGCCATTTTATTAACTTGAGTATATGAAAAACATGAGTATATAATGAAGAGGAATTGCCATTAATAATTCTGAAATATTTTCTGTATAAAATATGTAATGAAATAACACAACCAACAACTCATCAAAACATCACACAAATTCACCAAAAACACACAGCAGTAGATTTACAAAAGGCAAATACAGTGCACTTTGGCAGTACAGTTGTAAGCTGCAAGTGCAGTTGCTCCAGAGCTTAGTAAATGAGATGAAGCTTCACTTTGCAAAGATTACCCAATCACATGCAAGCAAAATTATAAAAACAGCATTTTTGCTTGCCTTCATTTACTAAGCTCTGTTGTTTTGTTTTTAGTAAATCCACCCCAATGTTTCTTCCAGATAATTTTTGGATACACCGACAACTCTTGAACTTTTGGAATAAGCCAAAAGGAATATACTTATGATTGCATTTGGTTGTGATTTTTATGTGGCAACAAGTTTCGGATGCATGAATACTACATGAACTTATGAAAATGAATACTACATGTCACTTTAAAATGTAATGTAGTTAATGTTAAATCAACGAAGTCAAGAAAATAAATATTTAGTGTATTGTACTAATAGCCTCTCTTTCCATAGTGGCGTCACTTTTTTTTCTTACCATAGCAGATGCACTGTGTATTTTTTACTGCTCAGGCTAGTTATCCAGACTATGCTGCCCAGTGCACTCTAACAGAGCAACCTCCGTTGCTGCTCAGCAGCTCCTGGCAGGTTGCTTTTTATAGGGAGAATTTAGTATTGGTTCTAATATAGATTTGTGAAGTCACTGGTTTCTTTTAGTCCATACAAGATTTATCCTGTGTTGAGCCCTGATGAAAGGAGAGTGGTGTTGACCCCAAATGAGGTTTTTAAAATGCTCTATTTATTACAAATTAAAATTGTCACAAATTCTTTTATATAATTTTGTTCTTGTTCTCCTTTCTGTATTTCAAATATCAAACAGAACACGTATGCCTTATGTTCTATTAAGCTCAAATGTGTGTGAGGATGCCTAAGTGGCCTGTTCTCATCTATGCCAGCGTATTTGTCTCTGGAGTGGTAGGATAGAGATCTTGTTTCCATTATTTTATCTTATTTTATCTTGTCTTATCTTTCTCTTGAAAAGAGAATTTTAAGGCATTACTAATTAAATATCAGCTAAAAATCATGAAACATGGCAGCACAGGTATAAAAAGAGAAAAAAACATCTTTATTTGGGCTTTAACCTGTCTATGTTATGGGCTGAGGAAACTGTGACTATCCCATTATTATTTTGCAATTTAAGACTAGAGCAGCTTCATCACCAAAGCGTTCACCTCAAGGTTTTTTCAATTTTGTTTTTTTTAGCTTAGACACTGAATTTGGTGCTATGTGATTCTCCCTTACATTTTAAAGGACAGTTTATAGCTTTAAAAAAGATAAAGCAGGAAATATCTTACATCAAACAGAAAATCTTATTCAGAAACTCTCTCTTTTCTATCAGATGAGATGCAGCCCTTTTAGATGACGTGTAGTCCTTTATTGCAATGGCTTTGCTTTTGTAGACCAGTAACAGACATTACATTCTCAGCACAATATGTACAGAATAGAATACATTCTAAATAACTTTTGCTTCTCTTTTTCTGTGGCCCTTCTATGTTAAAATATTTAGCTTGAAGGCAATGAAAACAAAATGCAGTGACAATGCTTATAATGATAAACAGATATGATTTTAAATCAGTTTTAAAAATATGTATGTCATTAGGAAGAGTAGTTCCAATGAGACCATGAGAACCTTGTTGAACATACTTTCCCCCTAGGCACAGTGCATTCTAAAGTTCTTATCTACTGCACTGAAGAGAGGGAAAGTGACATTTGCTTTAAACATCTAATCATATCAATGAAACGTTCCTAGGTATATTGTATGCCCAAAAATATGTACACACTGCTGCCAATTTTTAAGTTCAAATATCAAGTATATAAATAGACAAACCATCTTTTCTAGCCTTGGATTGAGTATGGAAGGATTGAAATCCTATTTATGTTACTTTTTTCTGTCTTTGTCCAACTGGGGAGATTTCCCTTCAATGTCCTTGAGGCAAAACAAGATACAAGAGGAAGTTTACATCTTAGAAAGTTGATACCAGGACATTTGTCCCTACTGGATGAAATCCCCTCACCTATTGCTCTGGTGACAGTTCTAAAATTTTGTATTTCTCATCCCTTTCTATGTTTGTGAAAATGGTTCCCGGGAGCAACATAGAATTTGATAAAAATGTGACAGAGGCTCTAACTATTCCTCACCCTATTTGAACTAAACAAAAAAAAAAAAATTTTGCCTTAACATAAACATATGTTGTAGCATACAGCCCTCACTGAACTCCACCAACTCGAACAACTTAAGACCCATCTCATTGCTCCCATTCACCTCTAAACTTTTAGAAAGCTTAGTCTACAACCATCTTAGCTCTTACCTCAGTGAAATTAACCTTCTTGACCCCTTACAGTCTGGCTTTTCTTTGCAACATTCCACAGAAACTTCCTTACTAAAACTCACTAATTTGCTAACTGCTGAAACCAATGGCCACTACTCCATACTCCTATTGCTTGATGTCTCTGCCGCTTTTGATACTGTTGGCCGCCCGCTCCTCCTCAATAAACTCTGTTCCCTCGGCCTCCAAGATTCTGCTCTATCCTTTTTCTCCTCCCACCACAGCGCTCCCTCAGTGTTACCTACAACTCTGTCTCCTCCTCTCCACTGCCCCTTTCTGTTGGGGTCCCCCCAGGGCTCTGTTCTTGGACCCCTTCTCTTCTCTATCTACACCTCCTCCCTTGGTCATTTGATAACCGCCCACGGTTTTCATTACCAATTGAATGCCAAAATCTATCTGTCTACTCCTCACCTCACTCATTTAATCTCCTCTCACATTACTAACTTACTACCTGACATATCAGCATGGATGTCACACCACATACTTAAACGAAATCTCTCTAAAACAGAGCTGGTAATATTCCCTCCTGCCCATGTCCCCCCATGACTTTACCATGAAAATCAATAATACAACGATCAGTCCCCCCTCTCATGCCAGGGAACTAGGTGTAATCCTAGACTCTGACCTAAGCTTTCAGCCTCAAATCCAATTGTTATCAAAAGTTTGTAGACTTCACCTCCGTAACATCTCTAAAATATGCCCTTTTTTAACACATGAAACCACCAAGCTCCTCATTCACTCCCTTGTTATCTCTCGCCTTGACTATTGAACTCTCTTCTCATTGGCCTCCCTCTCCATAGGCTATCCCCTCTTCAGTCTATCATGAATGCTGCTGCCAGAATTATCCACCTTACCAACCGCTCATGGTCTGCCACCCCTCTTCTCCAATCCTTACACTGGCTCCCAATCGCCCAGTGAATTAAATTCAAAATACTAACCACAACATACAAAGACATTCACAACTACATCACCAATCTTGTTTCCAAATATCACCCAAACCGTCCTCTCTGTTCCTCCCAAGACCTCATACTCTCAAGCTCCCTCATCTCCAACTCTCATGCTCGTCTCCAGGATTTCTCCAGAGCCTCTCCCATCCTCTGGAACTCTCTGGACCTCTCTACCTCAACCTGTCTGCCTATCTCCTTCTCTTGCTACCTTCAGTCAATGCCAGAAACTAATTTCTACAGGGAAGCCTATCACACCTCCAACTAATCTTTTACCTCTTCCATGAACTCATTCCCCACAGTTAGATTGTACTACTTTTGTACTACTTGCCCCACCCTATTAGATTGTAAGCTCTTCTGAGCAGGGCCATCTTAATCCTCTTGTATTTCATTGTATTGTAACTGTATTGTCTCCCTATTACATTGTAAAGCGCTGCATAAATTGTTAGCACTATATAGATCCTGTATAATAATAATAATAATACAGCTCAAAGTTTTTTTGTGTGCTGCCAACCTTTTTCCAAAAGTTTTGGGGGAAAGTCCTTTTCTGTGCTTGCATGATTGTGCCCTGCACCCAAAGCTACCATAAAAACATGATTTGATTAATCTGATTCAGAGCAATTCATGGGGACTGCACATACCTTTGATCTTAACCCTACTAAAAACTTTTTGGATGGATTGGAATGCTGATTGGAACACTAAGCCAAGTCTTCTCATCTAACATTAAGATCTGCCTGAATGTTGTTTTGGCTAAATGGACACACATTCATACAGACACATTCAAGACTTTGTAGAAAGCTTCCAGGACAGTGGAGGCTTTTGTAGGCTTATACCCTCTAAGGTGGGCCAAGCTTCAATGTTCAATGCCTATGATTTTAGAATTGGATGTTCAGTAAGCTTATAAAGGTGTAGATAGGCTTATATAGCTTATATATATATATATATATATATATATATATATATATATATATAAACTTATAATTGTGATGTGAGTCATTTCCTTAAACTCTGAGTGAAACAAGAGCGGCTTTATCAATGGTGGGCTCCTCTTCATCCACCTCCAATGAATATCAATAATGAGGGATACAATCTCCAAATGCACTGTCCTTCAATTCCAACATGAATTCAGTTACATAAACATGCTACTGCTACTGCTAATACATTGCATGTTTATGTTAACTGAATGTGTTCTGGAAATAAACGACATTGCATTTGGAGATTGTATCCCTTGTTATTGATTGATTGATATATATATATACAGTATCTCACAAAATTGAGTACACCCCTTACATTTTTGTAAATATTTTATTATATATTTTCATGTGACAACACTAAAGAAATGACACTTTGCTACAATGTAAAGTAGTGAGTGCACAGCTTGTATAACAGTGTAAATCTGCTGTCCCCTCAAAATAACTCAACACACAGCCATTAATGTCTAAACCACTGGCAACAAAAGTGCATACAAACCAGTAACTGAAAATGTCCAAATTGGACCCAATTAGCCTTTTCCCTCCCCACTGTCATGTGACTCATTAGTGAATAGGGAGCAGGTGTGTTAAATGTGGTGTTATCGCTCTCACTCTCTTATACTGGTCACTGGAAGTTTAACATGGCACATCATGGCAAAGAACTCTGAGGATCTGAAAAAAAGAATTGTTGCTCTACATAAAGATGGCCTAGGCTATAAGAAGATTGACAAGTCCCTGAAACTGAGCTGCAGCACGGTGGCCAAGACCATACATTGTTTTAACAGGACAGATTCCATTCAGAACAGGCCTCTCCATGGTCGACCAAAGGAGTTGAGTGCATGTGCTCAGCGTCATATCCAGTGGTTGTCTTTGGGAAATAGACTTATGAGTGCTGCCCGCATTGCTGCAGAGGTTGAATGGGTGGGGGGGTCAGCCTGTCAGTGCTCAGACCATATGCCGCACACTGCATCAAATTGGTCTGCATGGCTGTCATCCCAGAAGGAAGTCTCTTACAAAGATGGTGCACAAGAAAGCCTGCAAACAGTTTGCTGAAGACAAGCAGGCTAAGGACATGGATTACTGGATGAGACCAAGATAAGCGTATTTCGTTCAGATGGTGTGAAGTGTGTGTGATGGCAACCAGGTGAAGAGTACAAAGACAAGTGTGTCTTGCCTACAGTCAAGCATGGTGGTGGGAGTGTCATGGTCTGGGGCTGCATGAGTGCTGCCGACACTGGGGAGCTACAGTTCATTGAGGAAACCATGAATGCCAACATGTACTGTAACATACTGAAGCAGAGCATGATCCCCTCTCTTTGGAGACTGGGCCGCAAACGACCCCAAACACACCTCCAAGAGGACGACTGCCTTGTTAAAGAAGCTGAGGGTAAGGTTCCATGCACACATGATGTTAAATAAACATCCAAAAAACATTGTTTGCAGCTTTTACCAGCGTTATATTACCGCTGTTTTTTCGCATTTTTAAAGGGCCAGCATCCAAAAACGTAGGGGATTTGCGGTTTTGAGCGTTTTGGGTGTTTTGGGGCGTTTTTGAGCGTTTGAATGTTTTTACAGCTGAAAAAAGAACCCTCTGGTCTTGGGTTTTTTTTACAGCTCAAAAACGTCACTGCTAAAAACTGTTGATAACAGCCTATGTGTGCATGAACACATAGGATAACATGATGGAGGGTTTGTTGACTGTAGAAAAAAACATCTGCAGATAAAAACAGCAGCTGTAAAACAGTCAAAAAATGTCCTGTGTGCATGAGGCCTAAAGGTGATGGACTGGTCAAGCATGTCTCCAGACCTAAACCTTATTGAGCATCTATGGGGCATTATTAAATGGAAAGTGGAGGAGCGCAAGGTCTCTAACATCCACCAGCTCCGTACTGTCTTCATGGAGAAGTAGAAGGGGACTCCAGTGGCAATCTGTGAAGCTCCGGTGAGCCCCATGCCCAAGAGGGTTAAGGCAGTGCTGGAAAATAATGGTGGCCACACAAAATATTGACACTTTGGGCCCAATGTGGACATTTTCACTTAGGGGTGTACTCACTTTTGTTTCCAGCGGTTTAAACATTAATGGCTGTGTGTTGAGTTGTTTTGAGGGGACAGCAAATGTACACTGTTATACAAGCTGTGC